>OX155892.1:70446380-71046380 GCA_944588485.1 Phosphuga atrata
GCAACGAGAGTCAGGAAGACAGCGAACGTCTTCTCGCGCGATTCTGTCTCTAGCTGGTTGGAGCAGCACCGCTTCGAGCCTATCCAGAAGCTAACTTTCGACGGAAGTCCAAACAAGGGAGGCGAACATGGAGAGAGATAACCTACGTATAAAGACCTGCAACGCCAGCATGCAAACAAATTCCACCGAGGAAGAAGACGAAATAAAAGAATTGCGCGACCAAATATCAAGCGGCAGGACATTCGACGAGTTCGTCGAGATTGCAGAGAAAGAATGGCCTCGCGAAACCTTCACAAAAGTGAAGGAGGGCCATGGACACGCGCTAGCGACAACCTCGGAATGGGACATCGTGTGGTGCGTAGACGAGAACATGTTCCCAGACCAGGGAGTGCCAAGGGCACTAACGGAGGCCTATGCAAGGCCCGAGGAAACGCGAAGGCAGGCACCAAAGGTTGGTAGAGTGGTATATCTCAAACATACCATCGACATGCCAGACGAAAATGGGGACATAAAAACCGAAGAACGCTACGTGTACCAAATGGTTACTAAGAAATCTCCAACGGACGAGACAGAGAAAAAAGACCTGTACTCGTGCCTGGAGAAGCTGAAGCTGATAAGCGAACAAAATCGGCGGAATAAGCTAGCTATACACCGGCCCAGAGAAGCCGACTGGCAAATAACCAAAAAGGCGCTAGAATTCATATTCGCCAACACCGAGATAGAGGTACGGGTATACTGTCCAACCACACCACATCAGAAGAAACAACAACAGGAGCAAGGGACGAGTGACACAAATTGGACGGAAGTGGTGAAAAAAGGCAAGCGAACTACCGAAGCAACTGGGAAAACACAGCTAGGACCAAAGAAAAAAAGAACGGAAGCCGTGCTGGTTAAAGCCGACGGCAGACCTTATGCTGACCTGCTGAAAATGGTGAGAACCAACGTGGACTCAAAACTACCGGGAGTGGACATCATCAGAGCAAGACAAGGGAAAACTGGTGAACTAGTGCTCGAAGTCAAAGGTGGAACAGGCCTAGAGCTAAGCGAAGAAATAGCAAAAAAATGTCCCACAGCTGAGGTGCGATTAAAATCGAACGAAGTGACCCTACACGTAAAAGACCTGGACGCTGTTACCACTCGAGAAGAAATACACCACGCAATACAAAATCTCGTAGGCGAACAAAAGGGAGTCATAAAAATATTGAATTTAAGACCGGCCTATGGAGATACCCAAGCTGCCACCATCGCAGTAAACAAAGAAACTGCAGAAAAACTCCTACAAAATGGAAGATTAAAAGTGGGCATGGTTCAGTGCAGACTGTGGGAACGAGTAAATGTGATCACCTGCCACAGATGCTGGCTAACGGGCCACTACGCAAAGGAGTGTGATGGACCCGACAGGCAAAACCTGTGCCTCAGATGTGGTAAAGAGGGACACACAGCACAAAATTGCAAAGAAGACGAATTCTGCCCCGTCTGCAACGAGAAGGGTCATAGGGCAAATACGGGAAGGTGCCCAGCATTCCGGAAGGCGCTGTCGGAGGCAAGGCGCGATAGGTCACAGAAATGCTAACAGTACTACAAATAAATATCATGAGATGTCGCGCAGCTCACGATCTGCTGACTGCCACTGCGACCGAACTAAAAGCAGACATAGTACTGATCAGCGAGCCCAACAAAAAAATAGCGACAAGTTCCGGATGGCTTATGGACAAACAAAAAGATGCAGCGATTTGGATGAGGAGTAGCAAACTATCCGTAATAAAAACGGGGCATGGGCCAGGTTTCACCTGGGTGGAGCTGCCCCATCTCATTATATATAGCATATACCTATCTCCCAACGCAACTACCACGCAATTATGTGAATATCTTGAAGCCCTTAGCCAGAGTATCAGGCAGCACAATAAAAGGGATAAGATTATAGCAGGGGACTTCAACGCGAAGTCTCCCTACTGGAAATCTCCCTGCATGGACAAGAGAGGAGACATAGTCACCGACTGGGCAGCGGAACTAGACATAGCCGTACAAAACCAAGGAAGTAAACACACCTTCGAAAGAGGAAACTCGCGCTCCATCCTAGACCTAACATTCACCACGAACTCAGTAGCAAGCAACATCCGGGATTGGAAAGTTCTCGACAATGAAACTTTGAGTGACCATCGCTATATACTATACAACATAAGGGAAAACGTAAAGGAAAAATACAAGAAGCACTGCTCAAACTCTGGCTGGACCATAATCAATTTAAACGAAGAGAAAATTAAAAGGAGTATTGCACACGAATTATCAAGAACCCACGAAAAAAGCGACGATACGTTGATCCAGCTGATGTGCAAAGTATGCGACGACACTCTGACCAAGAAAGCAGGACTAAAAACATACAGAACAACATACTGGTGGACGGATGAAATCGCGACCACGAGAGCCGCATGCGTCATGGCCAGGAGAAGATACCAACGCCAAAGGGCAAAAACTAACGAGCACGGAATCAACCAAGCGCTTAGCATAGCGTATAAAAGTAAAAAAAAGGAACTACGGCAACTTATAAATAAAACCAAACAAGACCACTGGAAGAAACTCTGTACAGACCTAGAGAAGGACATATGGGGCGATGCCTTTCAGATCGTTAAGAGAAATCTAAAGCTTCGTCCACCAAATTTACCAATGACAATGGAAGTAGTTCGCCAAATTTCCGAAGTGCTGTTCCCACGTCATACTCCTCTTGAGTGGGCACAACCCGATGTAAACAACATTCCACTCTTCAATGCCGACGAGTTATCTCTGGCCACAAAACGAATTAGAAGCGGCAGAGCCCCGGGACCAGATGGGATCCCTGCTGAGATTCTAAAAATAACAGCTCGACACCATCCGGATTTCATCCTGGACACCATGAATTCGCTGCTAGTTGCCGGAAACTTTCCAAATAAATGGAAGCGAGCAAAGCTCATCCTCATAAGAAAGGCGGACAAACCAGTCGGAGAGCCAACATCATATAGACCTATCTGTTTACTGGATGTAGCAGGGAAATTGCTGGAACAGCTTCTGCTAAGAAGACTTAAAACGGAGCTCGACGCCGGAGCGGGACTATCGGATAGACAATATGGATTTAGATCTGGAAAATCTACCATAGATGCTATAACTTCCGTCCTAACCATCGCAAAATCAGCAAATTCCGGAACGCAAAGAACAAAAAAACTGTGCGCTCTCATTACATTTGATGTAAGAAACGCCTTCAATAGTGCCAGCTGGACTCATATAATGAATAGCCTGACAGCTATAGGGATATCACCTTACTTAACGAGAATGATAAGAAGCTATCTTAGTTGCAGGAGTCTGATACTGCAATCTGGACGACAGACTGAAGTACGTGAAGTTAATAGTGGTGTCCCACAGGGATCTATACTGGGTCCTACCCTGTGGAACGTATTGTACGATGGGGTTTTAAGAATAAAACTTCCACTGGGAGCAACGACTATTGGATTCGCTGACGACCTAGCTCTGGTGGTAACTTCTAAGACAGAACAGGGGCTGATGGTAACGGCTAACCATGCAATTAACAAAATCTGCGACTGGATAAAGTCTAAAAACTTATGTTTAGCTCCAGAGAAAACTGAGGCAGTTCTACTCATTGGCCTGAGGAAGCACAGACCGATAAAATTTAAGCTAGAGAATACACTAATATTCCCAAAAGAGCAGATCAAGTACCTGGGAATATTAATAGACAAAAGGCTCTCGTTCTCAGCGCACATATCAGAAGCAGCAGCGAAGGGGATGAAGACGATGGCAGCTATGCAAAGATTAATGCCCAACGTGGGTGGGGCAAAAAATGGTAAACGGAGGTTGCTGGGCTTGGTGGTCCAGTCTACTATGACGTACGGTGCACAAATCTGGGCCAATGAACTCAAAAAAGAATCTAACGCACACAAACTTGCAAATGTCCAACGGAAAGTGGCCCTGCGTGTGTGTAGCTCATACCGAACAGTCTCTGGACAAGCCGCCCTGGTTATTGCCAGCATCTTCCCGATCGACCTAGTGGTAATGGAGCGGAAAAAGCTACAAGAGGCTGGCCACAACAGGCTTGTAAAAAGACGGGTCAGAGAAGATCTGCTGAAAGAATGGCAGGAACGATGGGAGTCCAGCGATAAAGGGCAATGGACAAAACTTCTGATCCCAGACGTAGCCACATGGGTGAACAGACAGCACGGCGAAACGAGCTACTACTTAACTCAAGTGCTAACAGGACACGGCTGCTTCAGAGACTACCTGTTCAATCTGAACCGAGCATCTGACGATCTGTGCGTGTACTGCGGAGAACAAGATAGTGTGAGCCATACAGTTTTCGAATGCTGCCGTTGGCAGGATGAAAGAGAAATACTTGAAATGTATCTGAATAAACCCATTGGCCCAAGAAGCCTAGTAAAGCAAATGTTGCAAAATAAAAAGAACTGGGACAAGATCCATGGGTACATTTGTAAAATTTTAAGCAGCAAGGAAAAAGATGAAAAAACTTTTAAGCAAATCTAACTACACCAGTCCACCCGCCACTCAGAGGTTATGCGATAAGCGGTTCCAGAGTGAACGGGTGTGACCTTTCCAGGGGGACCACTTGTCTGGAGCGGTGAAAGCCGCCAGCTACGCCCCCCCCCAAAAAAAAAAAAAAAAAAGACAAGACTAGACAAGACTAAACAAGACTAGACAAGACTAGACAAGACTAGACAAGACTAGACAAGACTAGACAAGACTAGACAAGACTAGACAAGACTAGACAAGACTAGACAAGACTAGACAAGACTAGACAAGACTAGACAAGACTAGACAAGACTAGACAAGACTAGACAAGACTAGACAAGACTAGACAAGACTAGACAAGACTAGACAAGACTAGACAAGACTAGACAAGACTAGACAAGACTAGACAAGACTAGACAAGACTAGACAAGACTAGACAAGACTAGACAAGACTAGACAAGACTAGACAAGACTAGACAAGACTAGACAAGACTAGACAAGACTAGACAAGACTAGACAAGACTAGACAAGACTAGACAAGACTAGACAAGACTAGACAAGACTAGACAAGACTAGACAAGACTAGACAAGACTAGACAAGACTAGACAAGACTAGACAAGACTAGACAAGACTAGACAAGACTAGACAAGACTAGACAAGACTAGACAAGACTAGACAAGACTAGACAAGACTAGACAAGACTAGACAAGACTAGACAAGACTAGACAAGACTAGACAAGACTAGACAAGACTAGACAAGACTAGACAAGACTAGACAAGACTAGACAAGACTAGACAAGACTAGACAAGACTAGACAAGACTAGACAAGACTAGACAAGACTAGACAAGACTAGACAAGACTAGACAAGACTAGACAAGACTAGACAAGACTAGACAAGACTAGACAAGACTAGACAAGACTAGACAAGACTAGACAAGACTAGACAAGACTAGACAAGACTAGACAAGACTAGACAAGACTAGACAAGACTAGACAAGACTAGACAAGACTAGACAAGACTAGACAAGACTAGACAAGACTAGACAAGACTAGACAAGACTAGACAAGACTAGACAAGACTAGACAAGACTAGACAAGACTAGACAAGACTAGACAAGACTAGACAAGACTAGACAAGACTAGACAAGACTAGACAAGACTAGACAAGACTAGACAAGACTAGACAAGACTAGACAAGACTAGACAAGACTAGACAAGACTAGACAAGACTAGACAAGACTAGACAAGACTAGACAAGACTAGACAAGACTAGACAAGACTAGACAAGACTAGACAAGACTAGACAAGACTAGACAAGACTAGACAAGACTAGACAAGACTAGACAAGACTAGACAAGACTAGACAAGACTAGACAAGACTAGACAAGACTAGACAAGACTAGACAAGACTAGACAAGACTAGACAAGACTAGACAAGACTAGACAAGACTAGACAAGACTAGACAAGACTAGACAAGACTAGACAAGACTAGACAAGACTAGACAAGACTAGACAAGACTAGACAAGACTAGACAAGACTAGACAAGACTAGACAAGACTAGACAAGACTAGACAAGACTAGACAAGACTAGACAAGACTAGACAAGACTAGACAAGACTAGACAAGACTAGACAAGACTAGACAAGACTAGACAAGACTAGACAAGACTAGACAAGACTAGACAAGACTAGACAAGACTAGACAAGACTAGACAAGACTAGACAAGACTAGACAAGACTAGACAAGACTAGACAAGACTAGACAAGACTAGACAAGACTAGACAAGACTAGACAAGACTAGACAAGACTAGACAAGACTAGACAAGACTAGACAAGACTAGACAAGACTAGACAAGACTAGACAAGACTAGACAAGACTAGACAAGACTAGACAAGACTAGACAAGACTAGACAAGACTAGACAAGACTAGACAAGACTAGACAAGACTAGACAAGACTAGACAAGACTAGACAAGACTAGACAAGACTAGACAAGACTAGACAAGACTAGACAAGACTAGACAAGACTAGACAAGACTAGACAAGACTAGACAAGACTAGACAAGACTAGACAAGACTAGACAAGACTAGACAAGACTAGACAAGACTAGACAAGACTAGACAAGACTAGACAAGACTAGACAAGACTAGACAAGACTAGACAAGACTAGACAAGACTAGACAAGACTAGACAAGACTAGACAAGACTAGACAAGACTAGACAAGACTAGACAAGACTAGACAAGACTAGACAAGACTAGACAAGACTAGACAAGACTAGACAAGACTAGACAAGACTAGACAAGACTAGACAAGACTAGACAAGACTAGACAAGACTAGACAAGACTAGACAAGACTAGACAAGACTAGACAAGACTAGACAAGACTAGACAAGACTAGACAAGACTAGACAAGACTAGACAAGACTAGACAAGACTAGACAAGACTAGACAAGACTAGACAAGACTAGACAAGACTAGACAAGACTAGACAAGACTAGACAAGACTAGACAAGACTAGACAAGACTAGACAAGACTAGACAAGACTAGACAAGACTAGACAAGACTAGACAAGACTAGACAAGACTAGACAAGACTAGACAAGACTAGACAAGACTAGACAAGACTAGACAAGACTAGACAAGACTAGACAAGACTAGACAAGACTAGACAAGACTAGACAAGACTAGACAAGACTAGACAAGACTAGACAAGACTAGACAAGACTAGACAAGACTAGACAAGACTAGACAAGACTAGACAAGACTAGACAAGACTAGACAAGACTAGACAAGACTAGACAAGACTAGACAAGACTAGACAAGACTAGACAAGACTAGACAAGACTAGACAAGACTAGACAAGACTAGACAAGACTAGACAAGACTAGACAAGACTAGACAAGACTAGACAAGACTAGACAAGACTAGACAAGACTAGACAAGACTAGACAAGACTAGACAAGACTAGACAAGACTAGACAAGACTAGACAAGACTAGACAAGACTAGACAAGACTAGACAAGACTAGACAAGACTAGACAAGACTAGACAAGACTAGACAAGACTAGACAAGACTAGACAAGACTAGACAAGACTAGACAAGACTAGACAAGACTAGACAAGACTAGACAAGACTAGACAAGACTAGACAAGACTAGACAAGACTAGACAAGACTAGACAAGACTAGACAAGACTAGACAAGACTAGACAAGACTAGACAAGACTAGACAAGACTAGACAAGACTAGACAAGACTAGACAAGACTAGACAAGACTAGACAAGACTAGACAAGACTAGACAAGACTAGACAAGACTAGACAAGACTAGACAAGACTAGACAAGACTAGACAAGACTAGACAAGACTAGACAAGACTAGACAAGACTAGACAAGACTAGACAAGACTAGACAAGACTAGACAAGACTAGACAAGACTAGACAAGACTAGACAAGACTAGACAAGACTAGACAAGACTAGACAAGACTAGACAAGACTAGACAAGACTAGACAAGACTAGACAAGACTAGACAAGACTAGACAAGACTAGACAAGACTAGACAAGACTAGACAAGACTAGACAAGACTAGACAAGACTAGACAAGACTAGACAAGACTAGACAAGACTAGACAAGACTAGACAAGACTAGACAAGACTAGACAAGACTAGACAAGACTAGACAAGACTAGACAAGACTAGACAAGACTAGACAAGACTAGACAAGACTAGACAAGACTAGACAAGACTAGACAAGACTAGACAAGACTAGACAAGACTAGACAAGACTAGACAAGACTAGACAAGACTAGACAAGACTAGACAAGACTAGACAAGACTAGACAAGACTAGACAAGACTAGACAAGACTAGACAAGACTAGACAAGACTAGACAAGACTAGACAAGACTAGACAAGACTAGACAAGACTAGACAAGACTAGACAAGACTAGACAAGACTAGACAAGACTAGACAAGACTAGACAAGACTAGACAAGACTAGACAAGACTAGACAAGACTAGACAAGACTAGACAAGACTAGACAAGACTAGACAAGACTAGACAAGACTAGACAAGACTAGACAAGACTAGACAAGACTAGACAAGACTAGACAAGACTAGACAAGACTAGACAAGACTAGACAAGACTAGACAAGACTAGACAAGACTAGACAAGACTAGACAAGACTAGACAAGACTAGACAAGACTAGACAAGACTAGACAAGACTAGACAAGACTAGACAAGACTAGACAAGACTAGACAAGACTAGACAAGACTAGACAAGACTAGACAAGACTAGACAAGACTAGACAAGACTAGACAAGACTAGACAAGACTAGACAAGACTAGACAAGACTAGACAAGACTAGACAAGACTAGACAAGACTAGACAAGACTAGACAAGACTAGACAAGACTAGACAAGACTAGACAAGACTAGACAAGACTAGACAAGACTAGACAAGACTAGACAAGACTAGACAAGACTAGACAAGACTAGACAAGACTAGACAAGACTAGACAAGACTAGACAAGACTAGACAAGACTAGACAAGACTAGACAAGACTAGACAAGACTAGACAAGACTAGACAAGACTAGACAAGACTAGACAAGACTAGACAAGACTAGACAAGACTAGACAAGACTAGACAAGACTAGACAAGACTAGACAAGACTAGACAAGACTAGACAAGACTAGACAAGACTAGACAAGACTAGACAAGACTAGACAAGACTAGACAAGACTAGACAAGACTAGACAAGACTAGACAAGACTAGACAAGACTAGACAAGACTAGACAAGACTAGACAAGACTAGACAAGACTAGACAAGACTAGACAAGACTAGACAAGACTAGACAAGACTAGACAAGACTAGACAAGACTAGACAAGACTAGACAAGACTAGACAAGACTAGACAAGACTAGACAAGACTAGACAAGACTAGACAAGACTAGACAAGACTAGACAAGACTAGACAAGACTAGACAAGACTAGACAAGACTAGACAAGACTAGACAAGACTAGACAAGACTAGACAAGACTAGACAAGACTAGACAAGACTAGACAAGACTAGACAAGACTAGACAAGACTAGACAAGACTAGACAAGACTAGACAAGACTAGACAAGACTAGACAAGACTAGACAAGACTAGACAAGACTAGACAAGACTAGACAAGACTAGACAAGACTAGACAAGACTAGACAAGACTAGACAAGACTAGACAAGACTAGACAAGACTAGACAAGACTAGACAAGACTAGACAAGACTAGACAAGACTAGACAAGACTAGACAAGACTAGACAAGACTAGACAAGACTAGACAAGACTAGACAAGACTAGACAAGACTAGACAAGACTAGACAAGACTAGACAAGACTAGACAAGACTAGACAAGACTAGACAAGACTAGACAAGACTAGACAAGACTAGACAAGACTAGACAAGACTAGACAAGACTAGACAAGACTAGACAAGACTAGACAAGACTAGACAAGACTAGACAAGACTAGACAAGACTAGACAAGACTAGACAAGACTAGACAAGACTAGACAAGACTAGACAAGACTAGACAAGACTAGACAAGACTAGACAAGACTAGACAAGACTAGACAAGACTAGACAAGACTAGACAAGACTAGACAAGACTAGACAAGACTAGACAAGACTAGACAAGACTAGACAAGACTAGACAAGACTAGACAAGACTAGACAAGACTAGACAAGACTAGACAAGACTAGACAAGACTAGACAAGACTAGACAAGACTAGACAAGACTAGACAAGACTAGACAAGACTAGACAAGACTAGACAAGACTAGACAAGACTAGACAAGACTAGACAAGACTAGACAAGACTAGACAAGACTAGACAAGACTAGACAAGACTAGACAAGACTAGACAAGACTAGACAAGACTAGACAAGACTAGACAAGACTAGACAAGACTAGACAAGACTAGACAAGACTAGACAAGACTAGACAAGACTAGACAAGACTAGACAAGACTAGACAAGACTAGACAAGACTAGACAAGACTAGACAAGACTAGACAAGACTAGACAAGACTAGACAAGACTAGACAAGACTAGACAAGACTAGACAAGACTAGACAAGACTAGACAAGACTAGACAAGACTAGACAAGACTAGACAAGACTAGACAAGACTAGACAAGACTAGACAAGACTAGACAAGACTAGACAAGACTAGACAAGACTAGACAAGACTAGACAAGACTAGACAAGACTAGACAAGACTAGACAAGACTAGACAAGACTAGACAAGACTAGACAAGACTAGACAAGACTAGACAAGACTAGACAAGACTAGACAAGACTAGACAAGACTAGACAAGACTAGACAAGACTAGACAAGACTAGACAAGACTAGACAAGACTAGACAAGACTAGACAAGACTAGACAAGACTAGACAAGACTGGACAAGACTAGACAAGACTAGACAAGACTAGACAAGACTAGACAAGGCTAGACAAGACTAGACAAGACTAGACAAGACTAGACAAGACTAGACAAGACTAGACAAGACTAGAGAAGACTAGACAAGACTAGACAAGGCTAGACAAGACTAGACAAGACTAGACAATACTAGACAAGACTAGACAAGACTAGACAAGACTAGACAAGACTAGACAAGACTAGACAAGACTAGACAAGACTAGACAAGACTAGACAAGACTAGAGAAGACTAGAGAAGACTAGAGAAGACTAGAGAAGACTAGAGAAGACCAGAGAAGACTAGCGAAGACTAGCGAAGACTAGAGAAGACTAGAGAAGACTAGACAAGACTAGACAAGACTAGACAAGACTAGACAAGACTAGACAAGACTAGACAAGACTAGACAAGACTAGACAAGACTAGACAAGACTAGACAAGACTAGACAAGACTAGACAAGACTAGACAAGACTAGACAAGACTAGACAAGACTAGACAAGACTAGACAAGACTAGACAAGACTAGACAAGACTAGACAAGACTAGACAAGACTAGACAAGACTAGACAAGACTAGACAAGACTAGACAAGACTAGACAAGACTAGACAAGACTAGACAAGACTAGACAAGACTAGACAAGACTAGACAAGACTAGACAAGACTAGACAAGACTAGACAAGACTAGACAAGACTAGACAAGACTAGACAAGACTAGACAAGACTAGACAAGACTAGACAAGACTAGACAAGACTAGACAAGACTAGACAAGACTAGACAAGACTAGACAAGACTAGACAAGACTAGACAAGACTAGACAAGACTAGACAAGACTAGACAAGACTAGACAAGACTAGACAAGACTAGACAAGACTAGACAAGACTAGACAAGACTAGACAAGACTAGACAAGACTAGACAAGACTAGACAAGACTAGACAAGACTAGACAAGACTAGACAAGACTAGACAAGACTAGACAAGACTAGACAAGACTAGACAAGACTAGACAAGACTAGACAAGACTAGACAAGACTAGACAAGACTAGACAAGACTAGACAAGACTAGACAAGACTAGACAAGACTAGACAAGACTAGACAAGACTAGACAAGACTAGACAAGACTAGACAAGACTAGACAAGACTAGACAAGACTAGACAAGACTAGACAAGACTAGACAAGACTAGACAAGACTAGACAAGACTAGACAAGACTAGACAAGACTAGACAAGACTAGACAAGACTAGACAAGACTAGACAAGACTAGACAAGACTAGACAAGACTAGACAAGACTAGACAAGACTAGACAAGACTAGACAAGACTAGACAAGACTAGACAAGACTAGACAAGACTAGACAAGACTAGACAAGACTAGACAAGACTAGACAAGACTAGACAAGACTAGACAAGACTAGACAAGACTAGACAAGACTAGACAAGACTAGACAAGACTAGACAAGACTAGACAAGACTAGACAAGACTAGACAAGACTAGACAAGACTAGACAAGACTAGACAAGACTAGACAAGACTAGACAAGACTAGACAAGACTAGACAAGACTAGACAAGACTAGACAAGACTAGACAAGACTAGACAAGACTAGACAAGACTAGACAAGACTAGACAAGACTAGACAAGACTAGACAAGACTAGACAAGACTAGACAAGACTAGACAAGACTAGACAAGACTAGACAAGACTAGACAAGACTAGACAAGACTAGACAAGACTAGACAAGACTAGACAAGACTAGACAAGACTAGACAAGACTAGACAAGACTAGACAAGACTAGACAAGACTAGACAAGACTAGACAAGACTAGACAAGACTAGACAAGACTAGACAAGACTAGACAAGACTAGACAAGACTAGACAAGACTAGACAAGACTAGACAAGACTAGACAAGACTAGACAAGACTAGACAAGACTAGACAAGACTAGACAAGACTAGACAAGACTAGACAAGACTAGACAAGACTAGACAAGACTAGACAAGACTAGACAAGACTAGACAAGACTAGACAAGACTAGACAAGACTAGACAAGACTAGACAAGACTAGACAAGACTAGACAAGACTAGACAAGACTAGACAAGACTAGACAAGACTAGACAAGACTAGACAAGACTAGACAAGACTAGACAAGACTAGACAAGACTAGACAAGACTAGACAAGACTAGACAAGACTAGACAAGACTAGACAAGACTAGACAAGACTAGACAAGACTAGACAAGACTAGACAAGACTAGACAAGACTAGACAAGACTAGACAAGACTAGACAAGACTAGACAAGACTAGACAAGACTAGACAAGACTAGACAAGACTAGACAAGACTAGACAAGACTAGACAAGACTAGACAAGACTAGACAAGACTAGACAAGACTAGACAAGACTAGACAAGACTAGACAAGACTAGACAAGACTAGACAAGACTAGACAAGACTAGACAAGACTAGACAAGACTAGACAAGACTAGACAAGACTAGACAAGACTAGACAAGACTAGACAAGACTAGACAAGACTAGACAAGACTAGACAAGACTAGACAAGACTAGACAAGACTAGACAAGACTAGACAAGACTAGACAAGACTAGACAAGACTAGACAAGACTAGACAAGACTAGACAAGACTAGACAAGACTAGACAAGACTAGACAAGACTAGACAAGACTAGACAAGACTAGACAAGACTAGACAAGACTAGACAAGACTAGACAAGACTAGACAAGACTAGACAAGACTAGACAAGACTAGACAAGACTAGACAAGACTAGACAAGACTAGACAAGACTAGACAAGACTAGACAAGACTAGACAAGACTAGACAAGACTAGACAAGACTAGACAAGACTAGACAAGACTAGACAAGACTAGACAAGACTAGACAAGACTAGACAAGACTAGACAAGACTAGACAAGACTAGACAAGACTAGACAAGACTAGACAAGACTAGACAAGACTAGACAAGACTAGACAAGACTAGACAAGACTAGACAAGACTAGACAAGACTAGACAAGACTAGACAAGACTAGACAAGACTAGACAAGACTAGACAAGACTAGACAAGACTAGACAAGACTAGACAAGACTAGACAAGACTAGACAAGACTAGACAAGACTAGACAAGACTAGACAAGACTAGACAAGACTAGACAAGACTAGACAAGACTAGACAGAGACAGACTAGACAAGACTAGACAAGACTAGACAAGACTAGACAAGACTAGACAAGACTAGACAAGACTAGACAAGACTAGACAAGACTAGACAAGACTAGACAAGACTAGACAAGACTAGACAAGACTAGACAAGACTAGACAAGACTAGACAAGACTAGACAAGACTAGACAAGACTAGACAAGACTAGACAAGACTAGACAAGACTAGACAAGACTAGACAAGACTAGACAAGACTAGACAAGACTAGACAAGACTAGACAAGACTAGACAAGACTAGACAAGACTAGACAAGACTAGACAAGACTAGACAAGACTAGACAAGACTAGACAAGACTAGACAAGACTAGACAAGACTAGACAAGACTAGACAAGACTAGACATGACCAGACAAGACTAGACAAGACTAGACAAGACTAGAAAAGACTAGACAAGACTAGACAAGACTAGACAAGACTAGACAAGACTAGACAAGACTAGACAAGACTAGACAAGACTAGACAAGACTAGACAAGACTAGACAAGACTAGACAAACTAGACAAGACTAGACAAGACTAGACAAGACTAGACAAGACTAGACAAGACTAGACAAGACTAGACAAGACTAGACAAGACTAGACAAGACTAACAAGACTAGACAAGACTAGACAAGACTAGACAAGACTAGACAAGACTAGACAAGACTAGACAAGACTAGACAAGACTAGACAAGACTAGACAAGACTAGACAAGACTAGACAAGACTAGACAAGACTAGACAAGACTAGACAAGACTAGACAAGACTAGACAAGACTAGACAAGACTAGACAAGACTAGACAAGACTAGACAAGACTATACAAAGTAGACAAGACTAGACAAGACTAGACAAGACTAGACAAGACTAGACAAGACTAGACAAGACTAGACAAGACTAGACAAGACTAGACAAGACTAGACAAGACTAGACAAGACAAGACTAGACAAGACTAGACAAGACTAGACAAGACTAGACAAGACTAGACAAGACTAGACAAGACTAGACAAGACTAGACAAGACTAGACAAGACTAGACAAGACTAGACAAGACTAGACAAGACTAGACAAGACTAGACAAGACTAGACAAGACTAGACAAGACTAGACAAGACTAGACAAGACTAGACAAGACTAGACAAGACTAGACAAGACTAGACAAGACTAGACTAGACAAGACTAGACAAGACTAGACAAGACTAGACAAGACTAGACAAGACTAGACAAGACTAGACAAGACTAGACAAGACTAGACAAGACTAGACAAGACTAGACAAGACTAGACAAGACTAGACAAGACTAGACAAGACTAGACAAGACTAGACAAGACTAGACAAGACTAGACAAGACTAGACAAGACTAGACAAGACTAGACAAGACTAGACAAGACTAGACAAGACTAGACAAGACTAGACAAGACTAGACAAGACTAGACAAGACTAGACAAGACTAGACAAGACTAGACAAGACTAGACAAGACTAGACAAGACTAGACAAGACTAGACAAGACTAGACAAGACTAGAGACAAGACTAGACAAGACTAGACAAGACTAGACAAGACTAGACAAGACTAGACAAGACTAGACAAGACTAGACAAGACTAGACAAGACTAGACAAGACTAGACAAGACTAGACAAGACTAGACAAGACTAGACAAGACTAGACAAGACTAGACAAGACTAGACAAGACTAGACAAGACTAGACAAGACTAGACAAGACTAGACAAGACTAGACAAGACTAGACAAGACTAGACAAGACTAGACAAGACTAGACAAGACTAGACAAGACTAGACAAGACTAGACAAGACTAGACAAGACTAGACAAGACTAGACAAGACTAGACAAGACTAGACAAGACTAGACAAGACTAGACAAGACTAGACAAGACTAGACAAGACTAGACAAGACTAGACAAGACTAGACAAGACTAGACAAGACTAGACAAGACTAGACAAGACTAGACAAGACTAGACAAGACTAGACAAGACTAGACAAGACTAGACAAGACTAGACAAGACTAGACAAGACTAGACAAGACTAGACAAGACTAGACAAGACTAGACAAGACTAGACAAGACTAGACAAGACTAGACAAGACTAGACAAGACTAGACAAGACTAGACAAGACTAGACAAGACTAGACAAGACTAGACAAGACTAGACAAGACTAGACAAGACTAGACAAGACTAGACAAGACTAGACAAGACTAGACAAGACTAGACAAGACTAGACAAGACTAGACAAGACTAGACAAGACTAGACAAGACTAGACAAGACTAGACAAGACTAGACAAGACTAGACAAGACTAGACAAGACTAGACAAGACTAGACAAGACTAGACAAGACTAGACAAGACTAGACAAGACTAGACAAGACTAGACAAGACTAGACAAGACTAGACAAGACTAGACAAGACTAGACAAGACTAGACAAGACTAGACAAGACTAGACAAGACTAGACAAGACTAGACAAGACTAGACAAGACTAGACAAGACTAGACAAGACTAGACAAGACTAGACAAGACTAGACAAGACTAGACAAGACTAGACAAGACTAGACAAGACTAGACAAGACTAGACAAGACTAGACAAGACTAGACAAGACTAGACAAGACTAGACAAGACTAGACAAGACTAGACAAGACTAGACAAGACTAGACAAGACTAGACAAGACTAGACAAGACTAGACAAGACTAGACAAGACTAGACAAGACTAGACAAGACTAGACAAGACTAGACAAGACTAGACAAGACTAGACAAGACTAGACAAGACTAGACAAGACTAGACAAGACTAGACAAGACTAGACAAGACTAGACAAGACTAGACAAGACTAGACAAGACTAGACAAGACTAGACAAGACTAGACAAGACTAGACAAGACTAGACAAGACTAGACAAGACTAGACAAGACTAGACAAGACTAGACAAGACTAGACAAGACTAGACAAGACTAGACAAGACTAGACAAGACTAGACAAGACTAGACAAGACTAGACAAGACTAGACAAGACTAGACAAGACTAGACAAGACTAGACAAGACTAGACAAGACTAGACAAGACTAGACAAGACTAGACAAGACTAGACAAGACTAGACAAGACTAGACAAGACTAGACAAGACTAGACAAGACTAGACAAGACTAGACAAGACTAGACAAGACTAGACAAGACTAGACAAGACTAGACAAGACTAGACAAGACTAGACAAGACTAGACAAGACTAGACAAGACTAGACAAGACTAGACAAGACTAGACAAGACTAGACAAGACTAGACAAGACTAGACAAGACTAGACAAGACTAGACAAGACTAGACAAGACTAGACAAGACTAGACAAGACTAGACAAGACTAGACAAGACTAGACAAGACTAGACAAGACTAGACAAGACTAGACAAGACTAGACAAGACTAGACAAGACTAGACAAGACTAGACAAGACTAGACAAGACTAGACAAGACTAGACAAGACTAGACAAGACTAGACAAGACTAGACAAGACTAGACAAGACTAGACAAGACTAGACAAGACTAGACAAGACTAGACAAGACTAGACAAGACTAGACAAGACTAGACAAGACTAGACAAGACTAGACAAGACTAGACAAGACTAGACAAGACTAGACAAGACTAGACAAGACTAGACAAGACTAGACAAGACTAGACAAGACTAGACAAGACTAGACAAGACTAGACAAGACTAGACAAGACTAGACAAGACTAGACAAGACTAGACAAGACTAGACAAGACTAGACAAGACTAGACAAGACTAGACAAGACTAGACAAGACTAGACAAGACTAGACAAGACTAGACAAGACTAGACAAGACTAGACAAGACTAGACAAGACTAGACAAGACTAGACAAGACTAGACAAGACTAGACAAGACTAGACAAGACTAGACAAGACTAGACAAGACTAGACAAGACTAGACAAGACTAGACAAGACTAGACAAGACTAGACAAGACTAGACAAGACTAGACAAGACTAGACAAGACTAGACAAGACTAGACAAGACTAGACAAGACTAGACAAGACTAGACAAGACTAGACAAGACTAGACAAGACTAGACAAGACTAGACAAGACTAGACAAGACTAGACAAGACTAGACAAGACTAGACAAGACTAGACAAGACTAGACAAGACTAGACAAGACTAGACAAGACTAGACAAGACTAGACAAGACTAGACAAGACTAGACAAGACTAGACAAGACTAGACAAGACTAGACAAGACTAGACAAGACTAGACAAGACTAGACAAGACTAGACAAGACTAGACAAGACTAGACAAGACTAGACAAGACTAGACAAGACTAGACAAGACTAGACAAGACTAGACAAGACTAGACAAGACTAGACAAGACTAGACAAGACTAGACAAGACTAGACAAGACTAGACAAGACTAGACAAGACTAGACAAGACTAGACAAGACTAGACAAGACTAGACAAGACTAGACAAGACTAGACAAGACTAGACAAGACTAGACAAGACTAGACAAGACTAGACAAGACTAGACAAGACTAGACAAGACTAGACAAGACTAGACAAGACTAGACAAGACTAGACAAGACTAGACAAGACTAGACAAGACTAGACAAGACTAGACAAGACTAGACAAGACTAGACAAGACTAGACAAGACTAGACAAGACTAGACAAGACTAGACAAGACTAGACAAGACTAGACAAGACTAGACAAGACTAGACAAGACTAGACAAGACTAGACAAGACTAGACAAGACTAGACAAGACTAGACAAGACTAGACAAGACTAGACAAGACTAGACAAGACTAGACAAGACTAGACAAGACTAGACAAGACTAGACAAGACTAGACAAGACTAGACAAGACTAGACAAGACTAGACAAGACTAGACAAGACTAGACAAGACTAGACAAGACTAGACAAGACTAGACAAGACTAGACAAGACTAGACAAGACTAGACAAGACTAGACAAGACTAGACAAGACTAGACAAGACTAGACAAGACTAGACAAGACTAGACAAGACTAGACAAGACTAGACAAGACTAGACAAGACTAGACAAGACTAGACAAGACTAGACAAGACTAGACAAGACTAGACAAGACTAGACAAGACTAGACAAGACTAGACAAGACTAGACAAGACTAGACAAGACTAGACAAGACTAGACAAGACTAGACAAGACTAGACAAGACTAGACAAGACTAGACAAGACTAGACAAGACTAGACAAGACTAGACAAGACTAGACAAGACTAGACAAGACTAGACAAGACTAGACAAGACTAGACAAGACTAGACAAGACTAGACAAGACTAGACAAGACTAGACAAGACTAGACAAGACTAGACAAGACTAGACAAGACTAGACAAGACTAGACAAGACTAGACAAGACTAGACAAGACTAGACAAGACTAGACAAGACTACAAGACTAGACAAGACTAGACAAGACTAGACAAGACTAGACAAGACTAGACAAGACTAGACAAGACTAGACAAGACTAGACAAGACTAGACAAGACTAGACAAGACTAGACAAGACTAGACAAGACTAGACAAGACTAGACAAGACTAGACAAGACTAGACAAGACTAGACAAGACTAGACAAGAAGATAGACAAGACTAGACAAGACTAGACAAGACTAGACAAGACTAGACAAGACTAGACAAGACTAGACAAGACTAGACAAGACTAGACAAGACTAGACAAGACTAGACAAGACTAGACAAGACTAGACAAGACTAGACAAGACTAGACAAGACTAGACAAGACTAGACAAGACTAGACAAGACTAGACAAGACTAGACAAGACTAGACAAGACTAGACAAGACTAGACAAGACTAGACAAGACTAGACAAGACTAGACAAGACTAGACAAGACTAGACAAGACTAGACAAGACTAGACAAGACTAGACAAGACTAGACAAGACTAGACAAGACTAGACAAGACTAGACAAGACTAGACAAGACTAGACAAGACTAGACAAGACTAGACAAGACTAGACAAGACTAGACAAGACTAGACAAGACTAGACAAGACTAGACAAGACTAGACAAGACTAGACAAGACTAGACAAGACTAGACAAGACTAGACAAGACTAGACAAGACTAGACAAGACTAGACAAGACTAGACAAGACTAGACAAGACTAGACAAGACTAGACAAGACTAGACAAGACTAGACAAGACTAGACAAGACTAGACAAGACTAGACAAGACTAGACAAGACTAGACAAGACTAGACAAGACTAGACAAGACTAGACAAGACTAGACAAGACTAGACAAGACTAGACAAGACTAGACAAGACTAGACAAGACTAGACAAGACTAGACAAGACTAGACAAGACTAGACAAGACTAGACAAGACTAGACAAGACTAGACAAGACTAGACAAGACTAGACAAGACTAGACAAGACTAGACAAGACTAGACAAGACTAGACAAGACTAGACAAGACTAGACAAGACTAGACAAGACTAGACAAGACTAGACAAGACTAGACAAGACTAGACAAGACTAGACAAGACTAGACAAGACTAGACAAGACTAGACAAGACTAGACAAGACTAGACAAGACTAGACAAGACTAGACAAGACTAGACAAGACTAGACAAGACTAGACAAGACTAGACAAGACTAGACAAGACTAGACAAGACTAGACAAGACTAGACAAGACTAGACAAGACTAGACAAGACTAGACAAGACTAGACAAGACTAGACAAGACTAGACAAGACTAGACAAGACTAGACAAGACTAGACAAGACTAGACAAGACTAGACAAGACTAGACAAGACTAGACAAGACTAGACAAGACTAGACAAGACTAGACAAGACTAGACAAGACTAGACAAGACTAGACAAGACTAGACAAGACTAGACAAGACTAGACAAGACTAGACAAGACTAGACAAGACTAGACAAGACTAGACAAGACTAGACAAGACTAGACAAGACTAGACAAGACTAGACAAGACTAGACAAGACTAGACAAGACTAGACAAGACTAGACAAGACTAGACAAGACTAGACAAGACTAGACAAGACTAGACAAGACTAGACAAGACTAGACAAGACTAGACAAGACTAGACAAGACTAGACAAGACTAGACAAGACTAGACAAGACTAGACAAGACTAGACAAGACTAGACAAGACTAGACAAGACTAGACAAGACTAGACAAGACTAGACAAGACTAGACAAGACTAGACAAGACTAGACAAGACTAGACAAGACTAGACAAGACTAGACAAGACTAGACAAGACTAGACAAGACTAGACAAGACTAGACAAGACTAGACAAGACTAGACAAGACTAGACAAGACTAGACAAGACTAGACAAGACTAGACAAGACTAGACAAGACTAGACAAGACTAGACAAGACTAGACAAGACTAGACAAGACTAGACAAGACTAGACAAGACTAGACAAGACTAGACAAGACTAGACAAGACTAGACAAGACTAGACAAGACTAGACAAGACTAGACAAGACTAGACAAGACTAGACAAGACTAGACAAGACTAGACAAGACTAGACAAGACTAGACAAGACTAGACAAGACTAGACAAGACTAGACAAGACTAGACAAGACTAGACAAGACTAGACAAGACTAGACAAGACTAGACAAGACTAGACAAGACTAGACAAGACTAGACAAGACTAGACAAGACTAGACAAGACTAGACAAGACTAGACAAGACTAGACAAGACTAGACAAGACTAGACAAGACTAGACAAGACTAGACAAGACTAGACAAGACTAGACAAGACTAGACAAGACTAGACAAGACTAGACAAGACTAGACAAGACTAGACAAGACTAGACAAGACTAGACAAGACTAGACAAGACTAGACAAGACTAGACAAGACTAGACAAGACTAGACAAGACTAGACAAGACTAGACAAGACTAGACAAGACTAGACAAGACTAGACAAGACTAGACAAGACTAGACAAGACTAGACAAGACTAGACAAGACTAGACAAGACTAGACAAGACTAGACAGACAGAGACTAGACAAGACTAGACAAGACTAGACAAGACTAGACAAGACTAGACAAGACTAGACAAGACTAGACAAGACTAGACAAGACTAGACAAGACTAGACAAGACTAGACAAGACTAGACAAGACTAGACAAGACTAGACAAGACTAGACTAGACAAGACTAGACAAGACTAGACAAGACTAGACAAGACTAGACAAGACTAGACAAGACTAGACAAGACTAGACAAGACTAGACAAGACTAGACAAGACTAGACAAGACTAGACAAGACTAGACAAGACTAGACAAGACTAGACAAGACTAGACAAGACTAGACAAGACTAGACAAGACTAGACAAGACTAGACAAGACTAGACAAGACTAGACAAGACTAGACAAGACTAGACAAGACTAGACAAGACTAGACAAGACTAGACAAGACTAGACAAGACTAGACAAGACTAGACAAGACTAGACAAGACTAGACAAGACTAGACAAGACTAGACAAGACTAGACAAGACTAGACAAGACTAGACAAGACTAGACAAGACTAGACAAGACTAGACAAGACTAGACAAGACTAGACAAGACTAGACAAGACTAGACAAGACTAGACAAGACTAGACAAGACTAGACAAGACTAGACAAGACTAGACAAGACTAGACAAGACTAGACAAGACTAGACAAGACTAGACAAGACTAGACAAGACTAGACAAGACTAGACAAGACTAGACAAGACTAGACAAGACTAGACAAGACTAGACAAGACTAGACAAGACTAGACAAGACTAGACAAGACTAGACAAGACTAGACAAGACTAGACAAGACTAGACAAGACTAGACAAGACTAGACAAGACTAGACAAGACTAGACAAGACTAGACAAGACTAGACAAGACTAGACAAGACTAGACAAGACTAGACAAGACTAGACAAGACTAGACAAGACTAGACAAGACTAGACAAGACTAGACAAGACTAGACAAGACTAGACAAGACTAGACAAGACTAGACAAGACTAGACAAGACTAGACAAGACTAGACAAGACTAGACAAGACTAGACAAGACTAGACAAGACTAGACAAGACTAGACAAGACTAGACAAGACTAGACAAGACTAGACAAGACTAGACAAGACTAGACAAGACTAGACAAGACTAGACAAGACTAGACAAGACTAGACAAGACTAGACAAGACTAGACAAGACTAGACAAGACTAGACAAGACTAGACAAGACTAGACAAGACTAGACAAGACTAGACAAGACTAGACAAGACTAGACAAGACTAGACAAGACTAGACAAGACTAGACAAGACTAGACAAGACTAGACAAGACTAGACAAGACTAGACAAGACTAGACAAGACTAGACAAGACTAGACAAGACTAGACAAGACTAGACAAGACTAGACAAGACTAGACAAGACTAGACAAGACTAGACAAGACTAGACAAGACTAGACAAGACTAGACAAGACTAGACAAGACTAGACAAGACTAGACAAGACTAGACAAGACTAGACAAGACTAGACAAGACTAGACAAGACTAGACAAGACTAGACAAGACTAGACAAGACTAGACAAGACTAGACAAGACTAGACAAGACTAGACAAGACTAGACAAGACTAGACAAGACTAGACAAGACTAGACAAGACTAGACAAGACTAGACAAGACTAGACAAGACTAGACAAGACTAGACAAGACTAGACAAGACTAGACAAGACTAGACAAGACTAGACAAGACTAGACAAGACTAGACAAGACTAGACAAGACTAGACAAGACTAGACAAGACTAGACAAGACTAGACAAGACTAGACAAGACTAGACAAGACTAGACAAGACTAGACAAGACTAGACAAGACTAGACAAGACTAGACAAGACTAGACAAGACTAGACAAGACTAGACAAGACTAGACAAGACTAGACAAGACTAGACAAGACTAGACAAGACTAGACAAGACTAGACAAGACTAGACAAGACTAGACAAGACTAGACAAGACTAGACAAGACTAGACAAGACTAGACAAGACTAGACAAGACTAGACAAGACTAGACAAGACTAGACAAGACTAGACAAGACTAGACAAGACTAGACAAGACTAGACAAGACTAGACAAGACTAGACAAGACTAGACAAGACTAGACAAGACTAGACAAGACTAGACAAGACTAGACAAGACTAGACAAGACTAGACAAGACTAGACAAGACTAGACAAGACTAGACAAGACTAGACAAGACTAGACAAGACTAGACAAGACTAGACAAGACTAGACAAGACTAGACAAGACTAGACAAGACTAGACAAGACTAGACAAGACTAGACAAGACTAGACAAGACTAGACAAGACTAGACAAGACTAGACAAGACTAGACAAGACTAGACAAGACTAGACAAGACTAGACAAGACTAGACAAGACTAGACAAGACTAGACAAGACTAGACAAGACTAGACAAGACTAGACAAGACTAGACAAGACTAGACAAGACTAGACAAGACTAGACAAGACTAGACAAGACTAGACAAGACTAGACAAGACTAGACAAGACTAGACAAGACTAGACAAGACTAGACAAGACTAGACAAGACTAGACAAGACTAGACAAGACTAGACAAGACTAGACAAGACTAGACAAGACTAGACAAGACTAGACAAGACTAGACAAGACTAGACAAGACTAGACAAGACTAGACAAGACTAGACAAGACTAGACAAGACTAGACAAGACTAGACAAGACTAGACAAGACTAGACAAGACTAGACAAGACTAGACAAGACTAGACAAGACTAGACAAGACTAGACAAGACTAGACAAGACTAGACAAGACTAGACAAGACTAGACAAGACTAGACAAGACTAGACAAGACTAGACAAGACTAGACAAGACTAGACAAGACTAGACAAGACTAGACAAGACTAGACAAGACTAGACAAGACTAGACAAGACTAGACAAGACTAGACAAGACTAGACAAGACTAGACAAGACTAGACAAGACTAGACAAGACTAGACAAGACTAGACAAGACTAGACAAGACTAGACAAGACTAGACAAGACTAGACAAGACTAGACAAGACTAGACAAGACTAGACAAGACTAGACAAGACTAGACAAGACTAGACAAGACTAGACAAGACTAGACAAGACTAGACAAGACTAGACAAGACTAGACAAGACTAGACAAGACTAGACAAGACTAGACAAGACTAGACAAGACTAGACAAGACTAGACAAGACTAGACAAGACTAGACAAGACTAGACAAGACTAGACAAGACTAGACAAGACTAGACAAGACTAGACAAGACTAGACAAGACTAGACAAGACTAGACAAGACTAGACAAGACTAGACAAGACTAGACAAGACTAGACAAGACTAGACAAGACTAGACAAGACTAGACAAGACTAGACAAGACTAGACAAGACTAGACAAGACTAGACAAGACTAGACAAGACTAGACAAGACTAGACAAGACTAGACAAGACTAGACAAGACTAGACAAGACTAGACAAGACTAGACAAGACTAGACAAGACTAGACAAGACTAGACAAGACTAGACAAGACTAGACAAGACTAGACAAGACTAGACAAGACTAGACAAGACTAGACAAGACTAGACAAGACTAGACAAGACTAGACAAGACTAGACAAGACTAGACAAGACTAGACAAGACTAGACAAGACTAGACAAGACTAGACAAGACTAGACAAGACTAGACAAGACTAGACAAGACTAGACAAGACTAGACAAGACTAGACAAGACTAGACAAGACTAGACAAGACTAGACAAGACTAGACAAGACTAGACAAGACTAGACAAGACTAGACAAGACTAGACAAGACTAGACAAGACTAGACAAGACTAGACAAGACTAGACAAGACTAGACAAGACTAGACAAGACTAGACAAGACTAGACAAGACTAGACAAGACTAGACAAGACTAGACAAGACTAGACAAGACTAGACAAGACTAGACAAGACTAGACAAGACTAGACAAGACTAGACAAGACTAGACAAGACTAGACAAGACTAGACAAGACTAGACAAGACTAGACAAGACTAGACAAGACTAGACAAGACTAGACAAGACTAGACAAGACTAGACAAGACTAGACAAGACTAGACAAGACTAGACAAGACTAGACAAGACTAGACAAGACTAGACAAGACTAGACAAGACTAGACAAGACTAGACAAGACTAGACAAGACTAGACAAGACTAGACAAGACTAGACAAGACTAGACAAGACTAGACAAGACTAGACAAGACTAGACAAGACTAGACAAGACTAGACAAGACTAGACAAGACTAGACAAGACTAGACAAGACTAGACAAGACTAGACAAGACTAGACAAGACTAGACAAGACTAGACAAGACTAGACAAGACTAGACAAGACTAGACAAGACTAGACAAGACTAGACAAGACTAGACAAGACTAGACAAGACTAGACAAGACTAGACAAGACTAGACAAGACTAGACAAGACTAGACAAGACTAGACAAGACTAGACAAGACTAGACAAGACTAGACAAGACTAGACAAGACTAGACAAGACTAGACAAGACTAGACAAGACTAGACAAGACTAGACAAGACTAGACAAGACTAGACAAGACTAGACAAGACTAGACAAGACTAGACAAGACTAGACAAGACTAGACAAGACTAGACAAGACTAGACAAGACTAGACAAGACTAGACAAGACTAGACAAGACTAGACAAGACTAGACAAGACTAGACAAGACTAGACAAGACTAGACAAGACTAGACAAGACTAGACAAGACTAGACAAGACTAGACAAGACTAGACAAGACTAGACAAGACTAGACAAGACTAGACAAGACTAGACAAGACTAGACAAGACTAGACAAGACTAGACAAGACTAGACAAGACTAGACAAGACTAGACAAGACTAGACAAGACTAGACAAGACTAGACAAGACTAGACAAGACTAGACAAGACTAGACAAGACTAGACAAGACTAGACAAGACTAGACAAGACTAGACAAGACTAGACAAGACTAGACAAGACTAGACAAGACTAGACAAGCAAGACTAGACAAGACTAGACAAGACTAGACAAGACTAGACAAGACTAGACAAGACTAGACAAGACTAGACAAGACTAGACAAGACTAGACAAGACTAGACAAGACTAGACAAGACTAGACAAGACTAGACAAGACTAGACAAGACTAGACAAGACTAGACAAGACTAGACAAGACTAGACAAGACTAGACAAGACTAGACAAGACTAGACAAGACTAGACAAGACTAGACAAGACTAGACAAGACTAGACAAGACTAGACAAGACTAGACAAGACTAGACAAGACTAGACAAGACTAGACAAGACTAGACAAGACTAGACAAGACTAGACAAGACTAGACAAGACTAGACAAGACTAGACAAGACTAGACAAGACTAGACAAGACTAGACAAGACTAGACAAGACTAGACAAGACTAGACAAGACTAGACAAGACTAGACAAGACTAGACAAGACTAGACAAGACTAGACAAGACTAGACAAGACTAGACAAGACTAGACAAGACTAGACAAGACTAGACAAGACTAGACAAGACTAGACAAGACTAGACAAGACTAGACAAGACTAGACAAGACTAGACAAGACTAGACAAGACTAGACAAGACTAGACAAGACTAGACAAGACTAGACAAGACTAGACAAGACTAGACAAGACTAGACAAGACTAGACAAGACTAGACAAGACTAGACAAGACTAGACAAGACTAGACAAGACTAGACAAGACTAGACAAGACTAGACAAGACTAGACAAGACTAGACAAGACTAGACAAGACTAGACAAGACTAGACAAGACTAGACAAGACTAGACAAGACTAGACAAGACTAGACAAGACTAGACAAGACTAGACAAGACTAGACAAGACTAGACAAGACTAGACAAGACTAGACAAGACTAGACAAGACTAGACAAGACTAGACAAGACTAGACAAGACTAGACAAGACTAGACAAGACTAGACAAGACTAGACAAGACTAGACAAGACTAGACAAGACTAGACAAGACTAGACAAGACTAGACAAGACTAGACAAGACTAGACAAGACTAGACAAGACTAGACAAGACTAGACAAGACTAGACAAGACTAGACAAGACTAGACAAGACTAGACAAGACTAGACAAGACTAGACAAGACTAGACAAGACTAGACAAGACTAGACAAGACTAGACAAGACTAGACAAGACTAGACAAGACTAGACAAGACTAGACAAGACTAGACAAGACTAGACAAGACTAGACAAGACTAGACAAGACTAGACAAGACTAGACAAGACTAGACAAGACTAGACAAGACTAGACAAGACTAGACAAGACTAGACAAGACTAGACAAGACTAGACAAGACTAGACAAGACTAGACAAGACTAGACAAGACTAGACAAGACTAGACAAGACTAGACAAGACTAGACAAGACTAGACAAGACTAGACAAGACTAGACAAGACTAGACAAGACTAGACAAGACTAGACAAGACTAGACAAGACTAGACAAGACTAGACAAGACTAGACAAGACTAGACAAGACTAGACAAGACTAGACAAGACTAGACAAGACTAGACAAGACTAGACAAGACTAGACAAGACTAGACAAGACTAGACAAGACTAGACAAGACTAGACAAGACTAGACAAGACTAGACAAGACTAGACAAGACTAGACAAGACTAGACAAGACTAGACAAGACTAGACAAGACTAGACAAGACTAGACAAGACTAGACAAGACTAGACAAGACTAGACAAGACTAGACAAGACTAGACAAGACTAGACAAGACTAGACAAGACTAGACAAGACTAGACAAGACTAGACAAGACTAGACAAGACTAGACAAGACTAGACAAGACTAGACAAGACTAGACAAGACTAGACAAGACTAGACAAGACTAGACAAGACTAGACAAGACTAGACAAGACTAGACAAGACTAGACAAGACTAGACAAGACTAGACAAGACTAGACAAGACTAGACAAGACTAGACAAGACTAGACAAGACTAGACAAGACTAGACAAGACTAGACAAGACTAGACAAGACTAGACAAGACTAGACAAGACTAGACAAGACTAGACAAGACTAGACAAGACTAGACAAGACTAGACAAGACTAGACAAGACTAGACAAGACTAGACAAGACTAGACAAGACTAGACAAGACTAGACAAGACTAGACAAGACTAGACAAGACTAGACAAGACTAGACAAGACTAGACAAGACTAGACAAGACTAGACAAGACTAGACAAGACTAGACAAGACTAGACAAGACTAGACAAGACTAGACAAGACTAGACAAGACTAGACAAGACTAGACAAGACTAGACAAGACTAGACAAGACTAGACAAGACTAGACAAGACTAGACAAGACTAGACAAGACTAGACAAGACTAGACAAGACTAGACAAGACTAGACAAGACTAGACAAGACTAGACAAGACTAGACAAGACTAGACAAGACTAGACAAGACTAGACAAGACTAGACAAGACTAGACAAGACTAGACAAGACTAGACAAGACTAGACAAGACTAGACAAGACTAGACAAGACTAGACAAGACTAGACAAGACTAGACAAGACTAGACAAGACTAGACAAGACTAGACAAGACTAGACAAGACTAGACAAGACTAGACAAGACTAGACAAGACTAGACAAGACTAGACAAGACTAGACAAGACTAGACAAGACTAGACAAGACTAGACAAGACTAGACAAGACTAGACAAGACTAGACAAGACTAGACAAGACTAGACAAGACTAGACAAGACTAGACAAGACTAGACAAGACTAGACAAGACTAGACAAGACTAGACAAGACTAGACAAGACTAGACAAGACTAGACAAGACTAGACAAGACTAGACAAGACTAGACAAGACTAGACAAGACTAGACAAGACTAGACAAGACTAGACAAGACTAGACAAGACTAGACAAGACTAGACAAGACTAGACAAGACTAGACAAGACTAGACAAGACTAGACAAGACTAGACAAGACTAGACAAGACTAGACAAGACTAGACAAGACTAGACAAGACTAGACAAGACTAGACAAGACTAGACAAGACTAGACAAGACTAGACAAGACTAGACAAGACTAGACAAGACTAGACAAGACTAGACAAGACTAGACAAGACTAGACAAGACTAGACAAGACTAGACAAGACTAGACAAGACTAGACAAGACTAGACAAGACTAGACAAGACTAGACAAGACTAGACAAGACTAGACAAGACTAGACAAGACTAGACAAGACTAGACAAGACTAGACAAGACTAGACAAGACTAGACAAGACTAGACAAGACTAGACAAGACTAGACAAGACTAGACAAGACTAGACAAGACTAGACAAGACTAGACAAGACTAGACAAGACTAGACAAGACTAGACAAGACTAGACAAGACTAGACAAGACTAGACAAGACTAGACAAGACTAGACAAGACTAGACAAGACTAGACAAGACTAGACAAGACTAGACAAGACTAGACAAGACTAGACAAGACTAGACAAGACTAGACAAGACTAGACAAGACTAGACAAGACTAGACAAGACTAGACAAGACTAGACAAGACTAGACAAGACTAGACAAGACTAGACAAGACTAGACAAGACTAGACAAGACTAGACAAGACTAGACAAGACTAGACAAGACTAGACAAGACTAGACAAGACTAGACAAGACTAGACAAGACTAGACAAGACTAGACAAGACTAGACAAGACTAGACAAGACTAGACAAGACTAGACAAGACTAGACAAGACTAGACAAGACTAGACAAGACTAGACAAGACTAGACAAGACTAGACAAGACTAGACAAGACTAGACAAGACTAGACAAGACTAGACAAGACTAGACAAGACTAGACAAGACTAGACAAGACTAGACAAGACTAGACAAGACTAGACAAGACTAGACAAGACTAGACAAGACTAGACAAGACTAGACAAGACTAGACAAGACTAGACAAGACTAGACAAGACTAGACAAGACTAGACAAGACTAGACAAGACTAGACAAGACTAGACAAGACTAGACAAGACTAGACAAGACTAGACAAGACTAGACAAGACTAGACAAGACTAGACAAGACTAGACAAGACTAGACAAGACTAGACAAGACTAGACAAGACTAGACAAGACTAGACAAGACTAGACAAGACTAGACAAGACTAGACAAGACTAGACAAGACTAGACAAGACTAGACAAGACTAGACAAGACTAGACAAGACTAGACAAGACTAGACAAGACTAGACAAGACTAGACAAGACTAGACAAGACTAGACAAGACTAGACAAGACTAGACAAGACTAGACAAGACTAGACAAGACTAGACAAGACTAGACAAGACTAGACAAGACTAGACAAGACTAGACAAGACTAGACAAGACTAGACAAGACTAGACAAGACTAGACAAGACTAGACAAGACTAGACAAGACTAGACAAGACTAGACAAGACTAGACAAGACTAGACAAGACTAGACAAGACTAGACAAGACTAGACAAGACTAGACAAGACTAGACAAGACTAGACAAGACTAGACAAGACTAGACAAGACTAGACAAGACTAGACAAGACTAGACAAGACTAGACAAGACTAGACAAGACTAGACAAGACTAGACAAGACTAGACAAGACTAGACAAGACTAGACAAGACTAGACAAGACTAGACAAGACTAGACAAGACTAGACAAGACTAGACAAGACTAGACAAGACTAGACAAGACTAGACAAGACTAGACAAGACTAGACAAGACTAGACAAGACTAGACAAGACTAGACAAGACCAGACAAGACCAGACAAGACCAGACAAGACCAGACAAGACCAGACAAGACCAGACAAGACCAGACAAGACCAGACAAGACCAGACAAGACCAGACAAGACCAGACAAGACCAGACAAGACCAGACAAGACCAGACAAGACCAGACAAGACCAGACAAGACCAGACAAGACCAGACAAGACCAGACAAGACCAGACAAGACCAGACAAGACCAGACAAGACCAGACAAGACCAGACAAGACCAGACAAGACCAGACAAGACCAGACAAGACCAGACAAGACCAGACAAGACCAGACAAGACCAGACAAGACCAGACAAGACCAGACAAGACCAGACAAGACCAGACAAGACCAGACAAGACCAGACAAGACCAGACAAGACCAGACAAGACCAGACAAGACCAGACAAGACCAGACAAGACCAGACAAGACCAGACAAGACCAGACAAGACCAGACAAGACCAGACAAGACCAGACAAGACCAGACAAGACCAGACAAGACCAGACAAGACCAGACAAGACCAGACAAGACCAGACAAGACCAGACAAGACCAGACAAGACCAGACAAGACCAGACAAGACCAGACAAGACCAGACAAGACCAGACAAGACCAGACAAGACCAGACAAGACCAGACAAGACCAGACAAGACCAGACAAGACCAGACAAGACCAGACAAGACCAGACAAGACCAGACAAGACCAGACAAGACCAGACAAGACCAGACAAGACCAGACAAGACCAGACAAGACCAGACAAGACCAGACAAGACCAGACAAGACCAGACAAGACCAGACAAGACCAGACAAGACCAGACAAGACCAGACAAGACCAGACAAGACCAGACAAGACCAGACAAGACCAGACAAGACCAGACAAGACCAGACAAGACCAGACAAGACCAGACAAGACCAGACAAGACCAGACAAGACCAGACAAGACCAGACAAGACCAGACAAGACCAGACAAGACCAGACAAGACCAGACAAGACCAGACAAGACCAGACAAGACCAGACAAGACCAGACAAGACCAGACAAGACCAGACAAGACCAGACAAGACCAGACAAGACCAGACAAGACCAGACAAGACCAGACAAGACCAGACAAGACCAGACAAGACCAGACAAGACCAGACAAGACCAGACAAGACCAGACAAGACCAGACAAGACCAGACAAGACCAGACAAGACCAGACAAGACCAGACAAGACCAGACAAGACCAGACAAGACCAGACAAGACCAGACAAGACCAGACAAGACCAGACAAGACCAGACAAGACCAGACAAGACCAGACAAGACCAGACAAGACCAGACAAGACCAGACAAGACCAGACAAGACCAGACAAGACCAGACAAGACCAGACAAGACCAGACAAGACCAGACAAGACCAGACAAGACCAGACAAGACCAGACAAGACCAGACAAGACCAGACAAGACCAGACAAGACCAGACAAGACCAGACAAGACCAGACAAGACCAGACAAGACCAGACAAGACCAGACAAGACCAGACAAGACTAGACAAGACTAGACAAGACTAGACAAGACTAGACAAGACTAGACAAGACTAGACAAGACTAGACAAGACTAGACAAGACTGGACAAGACTAGGCAAGACTAGACAAGACCAGACAAGACTAGACCAGACAAAACCAAACAAGACCATTCAACAGTAGAAAGGGACATCAATTCATCGAATTTTATTTTCATTAAATTATTTTTGTGATTTGCAGTTAAGAAATATCCGTTTGCAATTAGAAATCTTTAAATACAATTGCATATTTACACAGATTTCAAAGCAAATTTGTGGATGACTCATTGATAAAATCAGCAATTTCCTCTCACTTTCAAATCTCATTCAATCACAAAGCAGCCTGTTTCAGCTATGTCCGTCTTTCTTGAACTTTAAATGTCACAAATTAAAAAAGAAATCCCATCGGATTTGTCTATCAAGTTGAAACTTACCTAAACCATGCCCTAATTGTAAAATCAAGTTTTTTCAGTCGATCAGTTTGCCTACAGATTGTCGAGTTGAGTTTGAGAAACTTTTTGGTTTAGTATTCAAACTGTGTGCCGAGGGATTTACTGATAAAGTTTAAATATCAATATGCTTGACACAAACTTGGAATGCTGCACTTTTCCATAAGGTCAGATAAATCAGAAAGTGAATATTAATTTCAAATTTATCATTGAAACATTCACAAAATAATTTTGTATTGTATAGAAAGGTGTGTCGAGTAGTATATGTCCAGTTTTATCGGTCTTGTCTTATCTGCCTAGTCTTGTATGTCTTGTCCGCCTAGTTTAGTGTGTCTTTTCTGCCTAGTCTTGTTTGTCTAACCTTGTTTGTGTAATCTTGTCTATCTAGTCTTGCCTGGCTAGTTTTGTCTGTCTTGTCTTATATGTTTAGTTTTGTCCGTCTAATTTTTTCTGTCTACTCTTGCCTTCCTAGTCTAATCTGTTTAACTTTGTGTCCAATTTAGTTTTGTATAGTTGTGTGTAGTGTATAGTTTTGTCCAATTATTATTTTTTTGTTTGTCTAATCCCACCCCACTATTTAGTTTATTTTTAATGTATATGTTATTATAATATGTATATGTTTATGTTTATGTTTCGTGTATACTTAGTCTAATCTCGATTGCGTTGTTTTTTCTGTTACAATATTTTTTCTGCAATTAATGTGAATTTTACCCATCCATTTCGTAATTTGTTTGAAATTTTTATTATTTCAGAGAAGAAATACAGTTAACGTAAGTTGGCCTAAATATATAGAAAAATTTCTTCTCAAGGAAGTTTTTTGTGGTGAAGCATGTGATATATGTGCTCGAAACGTCTAATTACGCAGCAATTACTTGGATCGAAATTGGGTAGAAACAGATTATTATATATTTTTAATTGGTTGTTATATTACTGTGTGCTATTTTCCGATATTATTATTGTTTGTGAAATTTCTGTCTTCATTTAATAATTATTAAATGTTGTGGTTGTAATGATTTGTGTTCTCGTGTGGTTAATGGAAATTGTGGCAAGGAAACTACAGTTTCAGTTTTAATGCCGATCAAACAAATGTCAACAAATTACTGTAAATTATTTTCTTAAAATAAGAGACAAATATGTCTTGGCTGTTTATTGCCTATTGTTTACTTAATCTTGACTGTATCATTTTATCCGTAATATCTAACTAAGGTTGCCAACCAAACTTCATAATAACGTATCCTACTTTATTTTCTAAATATACTTTTATACTTTTGCATAGAAATAATGTATGCGATAATACTTTATATTATACTCATATGGGTAATTACCTAACCTTCTATCAATACTCATCATACACTATAGAGATACTCTATCGATACTAATTGCTTGAATTAAAATAAAATGTTTATATTCTCATTTAATTTACATATAGTATTTGAATAAAATTAAAATTTTCAATTATTATTCCAAATATTTTTAGTTATATGAATATTTATTTTAATAATTATTATTTAAATTGAAGAATAAGGATTTATGATTCAGTATTTTGTTGAAAATGGTTTGGTATGGTGATCTTAAATAGTTTATTTTTCTTTCTTTATACAGAGTAAGAAACATCAATAAGCTTAGCACAAGATGAAACCTGAAATGAAGAAAACATCTGGTGCACTATAAAATTTCTTTACATCAAGTACTAAGTCAAAGTGTCCAGGATCTAGTGATGATAACAATATTACAAACGCAGAGCATTGACTTTTCACACTCTATCTAAACATAATCTATCTTATAATAGCATGGATTGCACAAATCAAATTTTATATCCGGATTTCAAGATTGCCAATAAAATACGCTTGGTTTGAACAAAAATGGGACTTTTAGTGACAGACGTAATATGTCCAAAGTCTGTAAAAAGTGTCATAAATGATTTAAATAAGGAACATGCATTTTCTGTCTTTAAACAGATGCATCAGATAAAAAGAACATTAAATTATTACCTTTCATCGAATATATTTCCGTATATAATGCGATACAAAATAAACTGTAAATAAACAGATTCTATCAATTGCATGTTTGAAGCGGTTATGGAGTCTATGGATTTTTACAACCAGTCATTCAATCAACTATTAGGACTCAACAACTATTAGTGCAGACAATTGCAATGTCCATTTTTGCATTTACCACTCATAGTATACAGATAATAATATTATTAAAGTGACCAACATAATCAGAGAGTTGTTGAAATTTATTTACGCTTTACACGCCACATGCTGAATATATTTAATAAAATAATAAAACGTCCGCACCAACATGCTTTAGGGATGAGTCGGAGCATCCTGAAATCACCGGACGTAAACTCAGACCAAGACGGCAAAGCTTCTTCGCAACATTTAATGCCAACTCACTGCTAAAAGTGGGTAAACTGAAACATTTGACTGATTCACTAACACGACAAAACATAATACTGACAGCAGTACAGGAAACCAGATTTGCGGACGAACATGCCTTCAAGTTCCAAGGCTACATAATCCTAAAAGGAAAAGTGGGTCAGCGGGTAATGAAGAACGTTCCCCACTAATTTATGATCAGTCACGGGATACTGGATTCAGCCACCGACCTTACCTCCCCGAACAGACGTGTATTCATCCTCTCTCTCTCTCTCAAATGGCCAAACAAGGGCTACAGTATAGTCAATATACATGCCCCAATCAACCAAGACAACAGACGCAATCTAGACAGAACAGATAAATTCTGGGAAGACTTAGAAGATATTATTTCTAATCTTCCAAAGAGGCACACCCTCATACTGCTTGGTGACTTCAATGCTCAATTGGAAAGAGAGAAAAAAAACAGAAACATTGTGCGCAATTATCCGGCGCATAAGCGAACCAACCGGAACGGAGAACGATTGGTGGATCTGTGTAGGACTTTTGGGTTGTTCATGAAGTCTACATCCTTCAAACACTTACCAAGAAAGCAGAAGACTTTACTTCACTTCAAGATTTCACCCAATACCAACCTAATAAATTATATACCTGAATTCCAGATAGATCATGTGGCCATTTCACGAATATCTCAAAACGAAATACAAAACGTGAAGGTACAAAGAAGCGTCAGTCTGGAATCAGACCACTACCTCTCAAAGATCAAAATAAGACTCCAGCCTAGAAACACTAGATTACACAGAACCTCCAAAATGGTAAGATTTGACGTAGAACGGCTGAAGAACAGTCAAAAAGTAAGTCGAGAGACTGAACAATACAGATCTAAACAGCAGGGACCAACTGAAGGAGACTCTTGTCAAGGCGGCCAATGAACTCGACCCTCTCGCTAGAAGAAGGAAGCATCCGTGGTGGACTGAAGACTGTGACAATGCAATAGCCCAAAGACAGACAGCCTGGGTGAAGTGGCATTCTAAAAAGACCAAGGAAAATGGCGTAAATTTTTGGAACAAAGAAAGGTTGCAGCCAAGATAATTCGAGGAACCAAACGAACGTTCACACAAAACCAACTAACCCAAATCGAAGAGAGCTTTGCTAAGAATAACTCCTGAGATTTCTCTGGAACCTTCAAGCAGAAACTCCTTTAAGCAGAAAATACGCTCCGCCCAGTCTCCACTTCAGAGACTCACAAGGCAAACTGGCTTATAACGACAAGGACAACTGCCACCTTTTGGCTCAGTACTTTAAAAATCTACGCAACTGTGACCCACCCAGCGAAGACTTCGACTATAAACAAACCACACCAAACCCGGACTTGCTTCCCCTTTCATTGGAAGAAGTTGGCCAGATCATTCTTAAGCTTAAACTTCTTAAGAATAATAAGGCAGCTGTAGAGGACTCTTGTTGCTGAACTGTGGAAAGGTGCTGGAAACAATGCCGTGCGTAAGCTAACCGAGATCATCCAGGACATCTGGGAAACAGAGAACCACAAGAGACCACACGATTGGATATCTGCTATGATCCATCTGCTTCACAAAAAGGGAGATTTTACTGAACTAAACAACTACAGTGGATTTCTCCTCATTCCGGTAACATACAAGATTTTCTCGAAGGCGTTACAAAGAAGGGCAAAAAATCTGCCAAATTGGATCTTTAAGTGTCGCTGTAGAAAACAGAATTCTTCACCAACATCAGAGAAGCAAACAGAGAGATGATACTAGAGCAGGAAAATCTAGGGGACTGATAAATTCAAGTATCTCGGCGGATGGATTGAACCCAATTTATCAGAAAGAGCATCATTATCCAAGAGAGGCAACAAGTTAGAACTAGCCTATCGACCGACTAAGAACACTTATAACAAGAAAGACTGTCACGCAACCTGAATCTTAAGCACTACACATCAGTCTTGGGACCAGAAGCCCTGTATGCCATGGAGTGTCTTTCCTTGAAACGAAGAGGTCTGGTAGAGATCAGAGAGAGGAGAATCCTCAGGAAGATCCTAGGCTCGGTAAAGTAAGATAGGGAATTCCGAAGGCGGCATAACTCTGAGATCTACGAATATATTGAGATGCTCTCTGACTGTGCAAGGAAAAGAAGGGTATCTTTCTATGGATACGTTGCAAGATTGCCTCCAAGCCGACTAACCAACCGTCTGTTCACCTTCTGTTAAAACAAGAAGGTTCGTACCACTTGGTTGACAGAAACCGAGAAGGATATTAAAGAACTGGGAATACCAGATCTCCAAAACAGACAGTCTGGGAAAGGCACACTGAAGGAAGTCCGTGGATTTCGGGAAAAACCCCGAACGAAAGGTACCCCCCTGGACAGGAGAGAGAAAGGAGGTACACCGACAGAAGATGCGACAATACTGGGCAAAGATCAAAGCCCAACAGTTGAACAAGCGTGGTGCCATGTAGGCCTATTCGAAAGTAGAAGAAGAAAACGTCTGGAAGGAAAAGCTGTATCTATACTTAATGTCTATAATATTATGGATAGTTTAAGGAACGAATTAGATCAAATAAAAACTGATAAGTACTTTGGTGATGAATCAAAATTTAGATAAAAAAGAATGCGAAAAATCACCTGGAATGGTCAATAGAGTTATCAGTAGTTTGTTACTTTTTAATGACATGAGTTTTGAGAAATCGGTTTAAGTTTAACGAAGATAACTTTCAATACTTTCTAAAATTTTTTTTGAAAAATGAAGTTTTTTGTAAATACAAAGGCCAAATTACAAGATAGATTATATTACGAGTCGATAAGACTTAAAGAGATTCAAAAAAATTTCGAAATTTCGAAAATCTGCTAATACTGATAAAGAATTTTCAGAGAAAAAAATTCTTGTCAAATGGCAATATATACTACAAAATGATCAGCTTATCTGATAGCTTATCAAATGTAAAAAAAAAATAGTTCTTCACTCTCTGCTTCCATCACTTCATCTTTCACTGAGAGAGTTTTTTGGTAATGAATCTGAAATGGCGAGAAGAAAGAAACATCGTCCATAAAAATAAAAAAACGAGTTATTTATTTATTTATCTAAATCAAAAATCTAAAATACAAAAACTAGCCTTGAAACTTTCAAAGGCAACAAAACTACTCAAAAATATATTTGTAAGGGAATAAAAACGTGAATTTGAAAAATACTATTTTTTTCTTCCAAATAGTGTCTAGTATACTTTAATATAGTATATGGTCAGTTTGGATAATCTAGATTTGTGCGTATGTTTCAGGCCGACCAACAGATTATAAAAAAATTTAGATAATCTTAATATATTTACGATCGACAGACACGAACTTGATGTAACGAATTTAACCAATCTAAATTAGTTTGTAGATTTAAGGGAGTTTGATGTTGGAAAATCTAGACAATCTTAATGTACATAGGAACGACTGTCAAACCAACTTAATATGATCAGTTTAGACATACTATCCTTGGGACTCACTGCTTAAACGCATAGGAGTTGCAGTCCTCGAAACCCACCAAAATTCTGAAAATAATAAAGGAATCAGGACTAGAGAAGGCGCTATATGCGTAAGTAAACCAACGTTTACAAGAAGAGGATGGAGTCTATAATAGATCTATGAAGCTCGCAGTAAAAGTCACCACCAAAGTACATTTGTGTGTACGTTTCATGCAGTCTTGCAGATGTTGAAAAAATCTAGACCATCTAAATTTATTTACGAACGACAGACAGATAAATTTAATTTATTTGATCAGCTTAGACAAACTAGCTATTTGCATTTCAGGCTGTCGAACAACATGTATAAATATCTAGACAATCTTATTTTATTTCCGAACGACAGACGGACAAGCTTAAAGCGAACAGTTTAGATAATCTAGATTTGTTTGTATATTCCAGGCTGTCGAACAGATGTTAGAAAGTCTAGATAATATTCTGGATGTAATTACGAACAAGAGAAAGACAAACTTAATGTGGTTAGTTTAAACAACCTGGATTTCTTTGTGCATATCAGGCAGTCTAATAAATATAAAAATATCTAGAGTCTAGATTATCCATCTAGACTATCTGTGCAGATATTTTAGAGTCTAAATTATAGACAATCTTAATGTATTTACGAACGACAGACAGGCAAATTTAATGTGGTAAGTTTAGACAATCTAGATTTATTTCTACCACTTATCAGTCTTGACGTAAGCAATGCTTTCAACTTAGCTGCCTGGCAAAACTTTCTTGAGGGGCTCTCAGCAAGACGTATCTCAACATATCTGCTATTGTCTGCTACAAAGTTACCTACGTAACAGGAAGGTTGTTCTCGACCCTATGGAATGTCCTTTACGACGGAATCGTCAGACTAAAGCTAGCGGAGGGTGTGGACATCGTGAGCTTCCCTGATGACTTGGGACTTGTAGTGTCGGGGAAGACGGTAATGGAAACTATGTTGTGAGCAAACGGGGCCATTGAACAGGTGGACAAATGGATGGTACTCAAAAACTGAAGCTGGCACCAGAAAAGGCAGAAGCAGTATTGTTAAGTGGACTAAGAAAACCGAAACCCATCCCATTCAGAATAAAAGGAGAAAAAATAATCCAAAATCTTTGATAAGAGCCTATTATTTAATCTATATCACCTATATCAACACAACGGCAGCCAAAGCCCTAAAAACTGCAGTAGCATTAGATAAACTAATGCCCAACGTAGGAGGACCCCGCAGTAGTAAGCGAAAACTTCCTTGCTTCGTGGTTCACTGCACAATGCCCTACGCAGCCCCGATTTGGGCAAATGCTCTGAGAAAACAGGTGATTAGACAAAACTTGGTAACCGTTCATAGGAAACGGCATGAAAAGAGTATGCAGTGCTTACCGGACTGTCTCTAGGGATGCCGCCCTAGTGTTAGCCAGTATACCACCCATAGAATTTATGGTAGAAGAAAGGGTACAAGCCTACAATGGCAGATGAAACGGCGATGGCACACAGGCCGACAAAAAGGTACTAGCGAAGGCCCGAATGTACCAGGCCTGGCAAAACCAGTGGAGTCTATCCACTAAAGAAAACATGGACTAGAAACCTAATCCCTGATGTGGAGCGCTGGGCAACAAGAAAACCGGACCCGGACGACTCGGCACTTCCAAATCGACACCGGACAACACAGCACCGGATAAGTCGGCACCGGAGAACTCGGCACCGGGAAAATTCGGCACCGGATATGTCGGCACTGGACAAATCGGCACCGAGACATTTCAGCACTCGTATTTTGAATTTTCTTTTAACCTCTTATCCTTTCTTCTTTCCTCTTAACCTTTCTTCTTCTTCTTCTCCTTTACGTGCCATGTCCTTCGAGGACGTCGGCGATCATCATAATGTTTTTTATCAGCAGTGGCACGAAACAGGCTAGTAGAACTGACACGATACCACTCTCTCAAGTTTTTAAGCCAGGACGTGCGTCTTCTTCCTGGACCTTTTCTACCTTGGATTTTGCCTTGCATGATATTCTGCAAGATATGGTACTTTTCCCCTCTCATAACGTGTCCAAAATATTCTCGCTTGCGTTTTTTGATGGTAAATATGACTTCCTTCTAGTTGCTTCTGGAGACGGGCAAGCACCTCAGTATTTCGGACTCTGTCTACCCATGATATTCGCAGCAGGCGGCGGTAGCACCACATCTCGAACCCTTCCAGTCTATCACACATTGCCTTTGTTAAAGTCCATCCTTCCATTCCATAGTACAAAATTGGAAATAGTACCGTAGTAATCGAATACGCAGAGGTATTGACAAGTCTCGGGATGTAAGAACCTTCTTCATATTGCTAAAAGCTGCTCAAGCCTGCTCGACGCGGGACCTTATTTCCTGCTTGTTATCCCACTCACTGCTCAACAAGCGTTCCAGATATCTGAAGCTCGAGACTTGCTGAATCTGTTGGTTGCCTGTACTCAGGTTTTTGCTAGAAGCTCTCCAATTTTGCTAATAACAATAGCTTTGGTCTTGCTAATATTTAAATTGAGCCCTCTTTCTTCGCTTTTAGCCGCAACCCTATCCAGTAGCGCCTGCAAACTATCAGCACTTAGTGCCAGCAGAAATATATCGTCCGCATAACGCAAGTTATTTATTACTTCTCCGTTGACAACAATTCCTTCCCGTGCTTCGTCCAATGCTTCGGCGAAGATTTGCACAGAGTATATGTTAAAGAGCAGTGGAGAAAGGACACATCCTTGCCACACACCTCGCTGAATGGGAACGTACTCAGTAGTCATGTCCTCAACTTTGACAGCAGGGACTTGGTTGTAATATAGATTTTTTATAATGCGGACTTTTCGGTCATCTAAGTTCATATTCTGAAGGATGCTGACAAGTTTCCCGTGGTCAATACAGTCAAACGCTTATATATTTTAACCTTCAATAAAGTTATTTACGTTTTATTATAAGTTTTTAATTTAACGCTGTTTTCATGTCAACATGAATTCAACTGTTAGCTAGAAGGTGACTAAATAAATAGTTTACAATTTCCTTCATCTTTCAAGGGGCGTGCGTTACATTCTTTAATTATAAAAAGATTTCTTTTTTTTTATTTTACCAAAACCTATGTTATAATAGAAAATTTATATATTCATACTCTGATGACTGGTGCCGATTTGCCCGGTGCCGACTTATCCGGTGCGGAATTTTCCCGGTGCCGAGTTGTCCGGTGCCCAGTTGCAAGTGCCGAGTCGTCCTGTGCCGATTTATCCGGTGCAGATTTATCATGTACCGCAAGAAAACAAGATGAATCAAATTTTTACGTCACTCAAGTTTTAAGCGGACATAGGTTTTCAGGAACTTATTTCAGAAACTTATGCGAAAAGCGGTTCCAAGATGCTTGCGAAATTTCAGATGGAGGGCTTGAAATAATTCAGAGGGGCCTCTTGTTAAGTTAACCGTGAAGTGCTTACTACGTCGCCAAGAACAAAAAAAATATTTATTTATACATTTTCAGCAGTCCAACAGATGTTGGAAAATCTAGACAATTTATATATTTACTACAGATATACAAACTTTATTTGGTCAGTTAACAGAATCTAGATTTGATTGGATAGCCTAACAAAATTATCAAGCCTAAAAAAATATATTTTACGCATGTAATAAATCACTAAATTCTATTTTCTCAACAAAGTGAAACAAAAAAGATTTCGAAAAGAGATTTCCGTACGTTAAACCATTGGCTAATGATTTCCGCGTGTGGTCATTTGCGTTTTATTTTTAATTGCAATTTGGTCTGTGGAAGTTTATCTTTTTCCTTCCAACAGATTTTTATTTTCTCCCGAAGTTAACGAGCCGTGGACTGCCCTCGAACAATGCCAGTTCCTCAAGAAATGTTAATAGGTGCTCCCCGCTTTGCCGCTATTAGATAATTAAAAGATTCTTGTTGATGCTAAATATGCAATTAGTCGAATTGGTCGCTTCATTTTATGTTGTTGCAATACATCAACCTAGAAACACTAGATTATACAAACAAGATAAGATTAGGGCTTCACACGAGAACGATATTTTTCTCGTCTCGTCTCGTCTTTTAAAAGCGAGACGAGACAGAGAGGAGACAGTTTTGAAAATTATTTAAGTGAGAGTAAGACCGTATATGGTCTCGCTCTCGCGAAACACGAGAGTCTCGTTTCTGATCTCCTTTCTGCTTCTTCTTCAATCTTTGATTCTGACACGGGCAGCCGTAATATTTCTTGCATAAACTTAGACAATATAGGCAATGTTAGGTAAAAAATTATGAGAAAAGGTTAAACATAAAAGACTACAGAAATAATATTATACACATAAGACTAGAGAGATACAAGACTAGACAGACAAGAATAAAGAGACAAGATTAAAGAGACAATAGTAGACATACAAAACTGGACAGATAAGATGAGACAGAAAATTCTAGACAGACAAGACTAGACCTACAAGACTAAGCATACAATACTATACCACAAGACTAGACAGACAAGATTAGACGCACTGAACTAAGTAGACAAGAGTAGCTAGATAAGACTAACTAACCTAAAAACCTTAAAACAAGACAGACTGGATGATCTTTAGATATTATTACATTCCGGTAATAATTTTACATGCCAATTAAATTTTATTAAATAAGTCTACATAATGAACGTCTATAAATTTACATGAATTTCACTGTAATAGTTTTAATTGCAAGTTAACACGAATATAAGAAAATGTTAATAAACCCCCTATAGCGATAATAAGAGATCACATAAAGATACTCGTTGCATACGTTCATTAAAGAGTTCATATTAAGTAGCTATCCAGTCTATATACACTTGTTTCGTTTTTCTTAGTCTGTCTAGTCTCATCCGTTTACTTTTCTCCTTTTAGTTGTGTCTGTCTAGCCTTGTTTTTTCAGCCTTGTCTATCTAGTCTTGCCTGTTTAACTTTGGCTGTGCCTGTTTAACATTTGTCTTTGTCTAAATTTGTCTGCTTCTTCTCGTCTATATAGTCTTCTTGGTCTGCCTTATCTTGTCTCTCTAGTCCTAAAATACTTGTCCAGTTTTATTATTTGGCAAATTTCGCTAATATACTTTCACATTATTACATTAATAAAGAAGTAGCTAATTGTAAGTTCTATTAATTCATAAATTTACTACATAATATTCAATTACTTTCATAAATAAGATGTTGAGTGAAGCGTACGAAAAACAATTGTTGGCGTACAAATTTTTTACTCAGACGAGACTCAGACAGACGAGACTAGACAGTCAAATGATGCTAGACAGGCAGAGCTGGACAGACAAAACTAGGTAAACAATACTAGACAGGCAAGGCTAGCCAGAGAAGATTATATACATAAAACTAGACATATGGGACAAAAGAGACAAGCAGGAACAGCACTAGAAATACAAGACTTCACAGAGAATACTAGACAGACAAGACTAGACTGATAATGCTAGAAAGACAAAACTAGACAGATAAGTCTAGACAGACCAGGCTAGACAGACAATATAAGACAAGAAGGTCGAGACATACGAAGCTACACAGACAAGATAAGACACAAATATCTGACTGTGTTAGTAATATTGTCAAGAAAATGAATATTTCTTGAAATATTTGTTTGAGAAATTAACAGTAAAATCAAGGTTTGTGTACACATTTTGCCTTATATGTAGGAATGTCAGGAAATACCGTCAAAAATTCCTATGAAAATATTAAATTTTATGATCTGACGTTGTGGAAAAAACATTTCTGTTTATAAAACCACAAACTAAGAGTTAACGTTTTGTCAGGCAACTGTTTAGTCTTGTATGTCTAGTATTGTCTGCTTAGTCTTGCTTGTGTATTGCCTGTCTAATCTTTCCTGTTGTGTATCTGTCTAGTCTTGTATGTCTAGTCTTCTTTGTCTAGTCTTTTTGTCAAAACTTGATTATTTAGCCTTCTCAGACTTGTCTGTCTGTCAAGTTTTTGTTGTTTGACTGTTTGACAAGCAAGACCTATAGAGAAGGTTACCTTCTCTATTAAGTCTCGCTTGTCTTGTTTTGTCTGTGTATTCTTGTCTGTCTATTCATTAGCATGTAGGCTTGTCAGTTTAATCTTGTCGCCTGATATTGTAAAAGTTTCAAACTTAGCAAAATGCATTTCATATTAGATCTGTTAGGTCATGAACAATAAAGTTAGACAATCAAAATTCCTCAATTGTGCTTTCCACGCTCCAAGAAGTAAATTAGAACTTAGAACTCTTACGAAACGCATTTTATATAACGCATGCATTTATATCAGCAACGATATTTTGCAAATAATAACAAGCCTTAGCTGTAAACCGAAAATAATCTATGGCCAGACCAACTAAATAAAATGAGCGTGTCAATAGTTAAACCACGTTTTCGGTTCGATTTAAATGGCAATAAATTGTTGCCAATCAAAGCGCCACCGCACAAACGATACAGTTGCATGTATTTTTTGCATGCATTTAGTCGTTTCTTTTTAGCTCCTCTGACCACAAACCGCAGTTTCTTGTAATATTGCGATTTCATCAAACAGCGATTTTACGTATTTTAAGCGAACGTGAGCGCAAATGTTACATGAAACTGCCACGTAATTAAAGCACGAATCGACATGTTGCTTTGCTGCTAATAAGGGAGTAGTTATTGGCACATGTGATCTAACAATAAGCAAGAGCAATCCCTTGGTTGCAAGTATAGAGAGACAAATTGTAAGATAGGATTAAAAAGACAAAACCCTATAGACTAAAATAGATGAATTCTATTAATCTAGATAGACAAATCTCGACCAGACTAGACAGAAAAGATTAGTTTAGACTAGATAGGAGTAGAAAGATTAGTTCAGACTAGACAGACAAGTGTAGACATTCCAATGAAAACTGGACAGGGACTGGTTTAAATTAAATTTATTATTTAGAAAATTGAATTTATTGTTGACGTCTTAACTGGGAATTGTGAACGGATGTTGTAAGGCTAGATATTTAAATTAATATAATTGCCGGCGATGTCTGAAGCAGTCCGTCTAGCAGAAACTCGCGTCAGCTGTAAATCAAAACGTCCAATTTTTCCGTCACTCAAACTTTGAAACTGCGACCGAAAACTTTCAAGAATTCGCTTTGTAGGAAAACTTTGTGTTGTGGGTAAATGTTGATTGTTAAATAGAAAAGACTAGATAGCGGAGACAAGATACACAAGACTAAACAGACAAAACCAAACAGATAAGACTAGACAAGAGACAAGACTAGACGGGCAAGACAAAACAGGCAAAGCAAGACAAATAAGACTAGACTGAGAAGATTAGACATACAAAACTAGACAGACAAGACTAGGCAAACAAGATTAGACCGACGAGATTACACATACAAGACTAATCAGACAACATTAGGCAGTTAAGAAGAAGCTGACAAGACTAAGCAGAAAATACTAGGCAGACACGACTAGGTAGACAAGACTAGGCATACACAACTAGGTAGACAAGTCTAGGCAAACAAGACTAGACAGAAAAGACTAGGGAGAAAAGATTAGGCAGCCAAGACATGGCAGCCAAGACAAGGCAGCCAGGACAAAGTACACAAGACTAGGCAGACAAGACTAGGCAGACAAGGATAGGCAGACAAGGCTAGGCAGATAAGACTAGGGAGACAAAATTTGACAGACAAGACTAGACAACAAGATTGGACAATTAATAATCTTGTTCAAAGTTATAATTCTATTATTATTATTATAATATTTTAAATGGATGATCCCTTTAGGAACACACGAAGATTTATTTATGATTTCGCTTGCGGAGGATCATGTAAAATTCAATCAAAATTCATATTTCTTAAACAAAAATATTCCAATTCTTCCAACTATTTCTTCCATAATTTAGCATATTTTATTCAACTAATCAGAATGCTTCGCAATTTATTTTCCTCAAATTTCTTCAGAAATAGTAACTTCACAAATAACATGTGAATGTTATATAATGTTCCTATACAAATCGACGATTTTAACGGTAATGTCGCCTAAATTAATTTACGCGAACTTATTCTGTTTGTGTTATGTAAATTGGTGTTTCATTAATTTATTCCGAACAGCAAATCTAATCGCTTTTTTCTTGTTTATTTCACAACATAGAGTTCAATCGAAACTATTAACCCGAATAAAATTTAAATATTTTTTTCCACAAAATATAATTGAAATTTTTTCAAAATCCACCGTCAAAAATTATTATCTTTATTATCTAATCTAATAATTTCTGATATTAAAAAAAAACGCATGCGGTCAGGGGACCCCCATCAGGAACGAAGTTCCTCGCACATTTTTAACTCCGAATGTAATTCGAAATAAAATCTGCATATAATTGATTGATTATGGAGTTAGGTATTTGTTGAAACTTCATTTCAATAGCAGAGATAAAAAAAGCTAAATTATTTTTAAGCTTCAATTAAATTTATGTTTTTGTTCTGTTTTTTGCTGTTTTTTTCTTGTTTATTTTTAAGGTTATAAACCATGCTCGTCTGTCATTCTGCGAAAGAAAGAGAGAGGACTATTATAGTAATATACACTGACAAGGGGACCGTATGATAAGGAAATCACCGATTCGATTCATTTTTAGTACACACGTAGGTGATGACTAGGAGTATAACAGGTGCAAGTAGTAGAAACAAGTAGTAGTAAAGACTCATCCGTTTCCGAGAAATTAATTAATTGAGAAATTAATTATTTTTGTGCGTTCGTCTGCATTATACGTTAACAAAAATTCAACTAGTGAGTAGCGCAACGGTGACAGTCGCGCTTCGAAAGCGCGAGGTTGCCGGTTCGAACCCCCCAGCGGGCTTGCGTTTTTTCTTCAAATATTTCACATTTTCATGTGTTCACATACAAATTCATGTGTCTTGAACAATGTTTATTTTGGAATCAATTTTAAATATTTTTTTAACGGGACGTAGCAAGCACCATGAAGTTAACTTGTCAAGTGACCCCCTGAAAGCTTCCCCCTGAGAGCATTTTGGAATCGCTCTACGTATTACCTGATGATGTCGAATTTGTTACAATTTATATATCCTTCCCAGGTACGATCTACGAATTCATTTTTAATACTAATTGTAAGGGATTAGGATTGTAAAATATCCATTACGTTATGTTGATATCAATGCAGATAACGTAGAAATTAAGAGATTAAAAAAAAGAAGTTGAAAATTTCCTGCATGATTTTTTCAAAATTCCTTTTCCCGCTAATAAAAACAGTTATTACAATTAATTCCAAAATAAACAATATTCAAGACACATGAATTTGTAAAAAAATGTGAAATATTTGAAGAATAAACGCAAGCCCGTTGGCGGGTTCGAACCTGCGACCTCGCGCTCTCGAAGCGCGACTGTTACCGTTTCGCCACTCGCTTGTTGAATTTTTGTTGACGTATAAGTGACAGCAAGAGAAAGAAACCATCGCGCCGTATAATGAAAGAAAGTAACGCGGCGTATAACGAAAAAAGGAGTGCGCGGTATAGAGAATATAAACTGAGAGAAAGAGAAAGAAACTTACGCGGCTTATACGTTTTCTGCCGAATCACTCATACCGAGACCTCCCTAAAGGAACTTCGTTCCAATAAAAGATAATTATCATTTAATTTTTTATTGCAACAAAATTATGGAAAAGCATATTATATTTATATAGCAGGCAACACCATAGATGCTAGACTATACAGACTACACTAGATAGACAAGACTAGATGGTCAAGACAGAAAGATGAAAAAGATGGCTGAAAGTGAAAAATTGCTCTGCAATTATTGTGGAAAAAAAATTTCATGAACCAGTGTTTCGTGGGTCAAAATGTAATAAGAATGTCCATCCGGAATGTCTACCGCAATCTAAAAAAGAGCAAATGCGCTCAAATGTTACTGATAATAAAGAAAACACTCACCTGATTGTATGCAAAACGGTTAATGTGAACATTTTTTGTTAAAAAAGTTATTTAGTGAAATGGAAGATAAAAACATAATCATGAATTGTTATCTAGTTACATTACAAGAACAAATTCAGATACTCAAAGATCAACAAAACATGCCGAGTCAGCCAAATACCAACCGGCACAGTTTGTGCGAGGGGACGTGTTCAGTAAGCTCGATTTTTCAGCACGCGTCCAAGTTTAGAAAACGACGAGCGTAGCGAGGAGCCTCGCTGTGTCAAAACAACGCCTCCCTGTGTCAAAACTCAAAACCAATAAATGAAATTCAACCAGTGATCGTGTTGGAATCTACCACCAATTATGTGATATTCGAACAGAATGAATGTAAAACAATAAAAAGTAACCATTCGAATAAAAAAACAACAAATAGAAAATATTGGATATAGGCCTCTATCAGCAAGAGATAAAACAGCATTTAGTGTAAGAAAAAATCGCGTGTCCAAGGGTAGCGCGAAAATAAATGATGAAGATAAAACTACAGGTTCCTCAGGTAGAGAAAGTCAACCAAAGAAATTGTGGTTGTACGTTTCCCGAGCAAAAGAACAAGTCATGGGGGAGTTAGTTCTAAACTTCCTCCAACAACAAAAAAACATGTTTACCAAAAACGAACTTTGTAGTTAAAAAAATCATTCAAAAAACACATATAATAGACATCAATAGCTTAGATTCATTAAAGTCTATGAAAGTTCCTTCTGGCCAGAGGGAATTCTAATTGAGCGATTCAATTTTAGACTATTAGACAGAAGCCGTTACAACTCAAATTTAAAAAAAAAATCATCTACAAAAGGAAACAATAAAATTACAAGAAAACTCTAAACAAGAATTACAAATTATTAATGAAAATACTCAATCTAATTAATTAAAATATAATTAAAAATAAATCTATTGAAAAAATAGATTACATGCTCAACGAAAACAAAAACTGTAAATTTATAATTTTAACAGAGCATTGAAAAACTACGAATTTCTCAAATCGCAAATTTACAACTAGCAGCGTCATATTGCCGCAAAGCCGGGCAGCATGGAGGGGTAGCGATCTTTGGCAAAGATAACATGAATTGGGTGGGCATCAAGGCCTGACATAGTTAAACTCGCAAGAATTCATCTTTGAAATTGCAGCTGTAGAGACAATTATAAATAAAATCGCCACAATTGTAATAGGAATTTATCGAGACCCTCTAAGAAGTTTTCAAGATTTTTTAGAACATTTATAATATATAATAAACAATGTATTGTAGCTGGAGACTACAACGTGAACATACTCAAAGTAAATTATGAAAGTAAGCAGCTCAAGTTTTTACTCAACACTTTCAATTTAATAATGGCATTGAAAGAACCTAGTCGCCCCCAGTCATCAAAGAGCATTGATGATATAATTATAACAGAAGGAAAGCGGATACTAAACAATATTATATTTTTGGTCACAAAGCACAAATATTAAGCCTCTTGGAATATAAAAGACGGGAAACTAAATTCAGAGTCAGATGCTTTTCTCCTGAAAACACTAGTCAATTTCAGAAACTACTTCTCGAGGAAACCTGGGAAGAAATCTACACTGCAGAAGAAAATGACGTAATTGTCCAGTGAACATTATTTATTGGAAAAGTTCTTACGATATTTTAACAGTAGTTATCCTTGTTCATTTAAAAGTAGATCAACAAAAAACATAAATCATATATATGCAAGTCCAGAAGTTATAGAAATTAGAAAAAAACCAGATATCTTAGAAATATTATCAAAATATGATAAAAAAAAAATCAGGAAAATATTCAATAAAACCAGACGAGAATATAACGAGATGCTGAGAACAACAAAGAAAACCAATTTTAAAATGAAATAAAGAATTCTAGTAACAATGAAATCTGGGAAAATGTTAACAATGGGCTCGCTGCCGATGACCGCCACCTGGGGGAGGGGAGCAAATTTTGTAACCCTTTAACCCTTCAAACGGTTTAGACTTAAGCATATCCTCAATTTTAGCTTCATAGCAACCAGCAGAATCCTTCAAATAATTAATAGCGTTAATAGACCGAACAATTGCAGAATTTGCAATATTAATGTTACGACTTTGTAAGGCTTCTGAAAGGTAAGCGAATTCCTGTAAGACATCGATCATTAATGCTACATCTTAAGAAATCCCAAATTTATGTATTAATCCTGAAGTTTTGTTATTAGATTAAAAATGTTTGCATAAAGCGGAATAATTTTTCCAAACCAACAGGTGCATAAGCTACAAGCTGCCCATCTAGGTCCGAACACGCGACCGATTTTTATAATTTCCACGTTTATTTTCATGTGTATATGTACATTTGTGTCACTAAACGAGAACCAGATAAATAACATTGTTTTTAAGATCATTTCTTTCTATTCGGATTAAGTGAATAACCATCTGTTTAAGTGAATAGCCTATTTATCTGGTTCACCTTTAGTGACACGAATGTGTACCAGGGCTAGTAATGACATACAAATGTCTGTTGTATAATTTAATATCCTGAGTGGTATTACCAAGGGAAGTAGTTGTTTCAACATGGGATTTGTTTGGTAGTCTTAATAAGACTTAATATTATAGAGCTACGAACAGATTGCATATATTTATGTATTCAGGCTGCATTTTATCATTTATAAGTTCTATTTTGTTTTTTTTATTATTCGAGAAACGAAGGTAAATAATTGTTAGTTTATGTGAAAGTATACACACAAAATATAAATTCTTAAATTATAACCAGAGATGTTATGGATATGAAATTTCTAGATATGATATTGGAATAATATTATACCGGTTTCGGATCCGGTTACGGATATGGATTGTTTTTTCGGATTATCCGTTAGTTTCGGATATTTTCGGTTACGGATATTAGATTTCTAAAGGATTGTAAAAGTAGAGTAGGTAATTGGTAAATAATTTTAATTTATTTCTATGTTATAATTTGGTAATACAATCATGTGTCATACAAGTAAATACTACTACTACAACATACGTAGGAAATAATAATTTTTCTTAGATATTGACATATCTGTATACGAATTATTACAACATATCAATCAAAGTTATCCGAAATTATTCGAAACTTTTATATCGGATTCGGTTACGGTTACGGATAGATTTTTATTTCGGATATCCGATAGTTTCGGTTACGGTTACGGAGCTCCATAACATCCCTGATAATAACGACAGCAAAGCTTGGTCTATGTTTTTATTATAGATTGGGAATAATAATAATTGGAGTTAATTTAAAAAAAACTAACAATGGGCTCGCAAATTTATACAAAATTTAATAATGGGCTCGCGCAGCCCCCGCGAGCCCGCTCCAGCACACCACTGATTAAATGAAATTATAAAACCAAAATTAATGCAGCTTTTACAACAAAACAGAAGAACATTTTGGCAACTGTTAATGAATTTAATAACTTCTATGCTGACAACCCTATTCAACTATCTAACAACATCGAAAAATTGGAATACTCATACATAATGAACGCAAACAATAATTCCATATATACATCATACCAACAATACGAGAGGAAGTAGTGGACATTATAATGAATTTCATCAATAAAAAAAGTTCTGGTGTAGATGAAATTCCAATAAGTGCTATAAAAGCTGTTATACCGGATGTAATAGCACCATTAAAATATATAATAAATTCATCAATTAAATATGGAGTTTTTCCTGATAAATTGAAGCACTCCATAATATCTCCGGTTTCAAGTAAGGAAAGAAACTATGCATAGAAAAATATAGACCTATTAGCTTACTGCTATTTTCAAAAATATTTGAAAAATTGGTGGCTAGTAGGATTATTGTTTTTTTTAAGAAATACTATTTGTTAAATGCACTCAACATGGTTATATAGATGGTTACATATATAATGGGAATATAGTTACATAGAAACAGCTTGTTTTAATTTTGTCAATAATATTTTAGAACACTTAGAAAAGCAAGAAATTCCTTGTAATGTATTGATAGATCTTTCAAAGGCGTATGACACTGTAAACCACACAGTTCTTTTAGTAAAATAGATAAGTACGGCATCAGAGGTATTGCTCTTGATTTCAAATCACACTTATCTGCTAGAACGCGGCAGAAAAATTGAACGCAGAATGTGGTTCTCTAACATCAAAGGTCAGAAGCACAAGAGTAGGGATTCCACAAGGCAGTATATTAGGAACATTGCTGTTTTTAATCTACTTTAATGACTTGCCGTTGGCTTTAAACACCAAACATACCCAATATAAGATTATAAACTTTGCAGACGATACAACACTATTAGTTGGAAACAAGAAAATGGAAGATGTAATTGTCAGTGACACCAGTGCCCTAAACATAATTAAACAGTGGTTTACTAAAAACAAATTAATTATAAACCAAGATACAATAAACATAATATTTTTTAAAACAAACTGATCCAGCCTAAACTATCCATCACAAATCAAAATAGACAAGAATATTCTACACATAAAACAAAATGTGAAGCTTTTAGGTATACACTTTGAGGACAATTTAAATTGGGAAACTAACATTCATCATTTGGCTAACAATCTAAATAGAACAATATTTTCATTCAGAATTTTACAAAAAGTCCAAAAATTCTAAAAAATGGTGTATTACGCGAACTCGCAACCTTTGGAATAATCTTTTGGGGTGCTGGTAAAAACATTATCGACATATTTGAAAAACAAAAACAAGCATTAAAAATCATATTAAAGTTAAACTACAATCAAGTAGAGCAAAGGTAAATTTAAACAAGCTAATATATAAACTCTGTCCAGTCAATATATCTGTGAAGCATTAATTTTTAACTTCAAACACAAAACCGAATTGATCAAAAGTATAAAGTATAAATAATCACAATACATATACAAGAAGAAAACATTTGGAATATATACCATCAGTCCATAGATTAACATTGACAAAAAATGGGACCTTACTATGGATGTATACTTTATATAATCACCTACCTAGAAAAATAAAGGAAGAAAATAAATTATTTAAAAAAACTGTTATTTAATCAACAATTTAGAACCATACAGTGTGGAAGATTTTTGCAGTGAAAACCAAAACTAAATGATATTCTATTTTAATCATATTAACATTTTAATTTAATTTTAATTTTATTTTGGATTTTGATTGTATTAACTTTTGACACATTTCTATTAGCCTATAGCTTGATTATGGATATAAATTGATTTGATTTGATTAGTTAGACAAGACTAGACTAGACAAGACAAGACTAGACAAACAAGACTAGACAGACAAGACTAGACAGACAAAACTGGACAGACAAGACAAGACATACAAGACTAGACAGACAAAACTGGACAGACAAGACTAGACGGACAATACTAGACAGAAAAGACTAGACAGACTTGACTAGACAGACTAGACTAGACAGACTAGACTAGACAGGAAAAACTAGACAGACAAGTCTAGACAGACAAGACTAGACAGACAAGACTAAACAGACAAGACAAGACAGACAAGACTAGACAGACAAGACTAGACAGACAAGACTAGACAGACAAGACTAGACAGACTAGACAAGACAGACTAGACTAGACGGACTAGACGGACTAGACGGACTAGACGCACTAGACGCACTAGACGCACTAGACGCACTAGACGCACTAGACGCACTAGACGCACTAGCCGCACTAGCCGCACTAGCCGCACTAGCCGCACTAGCCGCACTAGACGCACTAGACGGACTAGACGGACTAGACGGACTAGACGGACTAGACGGACCAGACGGACCAGACGGACCAGACGGACCAGACGGACCAGACGGACCAGACGGACCAGACGGACCAGACGGACCAGACGGACCAGACGGACCAGACAGACCAGACGGACCAGACGGACCAGACGGACCAGACGGACCAGACGGACCAGACGGACCAGACGGACCAGACGGACCAGACGGACCAGACGGACCAGACGGACCAGACGGACCAGACGGACCAGACGGACCAGACGGACCAGACGGACCAGACGGACCAGACGGATCAGACGGACCAGACGGACCAGACGGACCAGACGGACCAGACGGACCAGACGGACCAGACGGACCAGACGGACCAGACGGACCAGACGGACCAGACGGACCAGACGGACCAGACGGACCAGACGGACCAGACGGACCAGACGGACCAGACGGACCAGACGGACCAGACGGACCAGACGGACCAGACGGACCAGACGGACCAGACGGACCAGACGGACCAGACGGACCAGACGGACCAGACGGACCAGACGGACCAGACGGACCAGACGGACCAGACGGACCAGACGGACTAGACGGACTAGACGGACTAGACAGACTAGACAGACTAGGCAGACTAGACTAGACAGACAAAACTAGACAGAAAAGACTAGACAGACAAGACTAGACAGACAAGACTTGACAGACAAGACTAGACAGACAAGACTGGGCGGACAAGACTAGACGAACAATACTAGACAGACAAGACTAGGCAGGGATGATTAGAAAAGACTCGACATACAAAATTGTATATGCAAGAGTGGTTTGATAAAACTAGACACACAAGATTAGACAGACAAGACTAAACAGATAAAATTGGACATACTAGAGTGATAAGACTTGACAAGGTAGAATAAACAGAAAAAAACTAATAGACAAGACTGATATACAAAACTTGACAGACACTACTAGGAATGCAAGAGTAGGCTCACTTATGGTGATGAATCTGTATTAGATGATTCGAATCGTTTTTGTTTTATGTAACTGGAACTTGAAAATATCTGTCTCAAATTAGATGTAATCTCATTACTTCGTGGGACGTCGCGTCGGTCTAATCCCGGTCAATTAATCGGATCTTTAAACTGATTACCTATAAAGCTTTAACACCAAAGACAAATCACAATAATGTTTGGAGTTCGATGAGGCGATACATCGAACTCCAAATTAAATATTTAATTAATTAAATATGTAATTGTTTCACCACAAATACAGACTCATTTATAGTTCATAAGAAGTCAATATAAACTAAATATTAATCTTGTCTAGTTTTGTACTTCTAGTCAAATTCAAATTCATTTATTCACCAGAAAAATGTATATACAGGGAATACATATAGATTCATCAAAGTGATTGAAGTAAATCTTCAAAATCCTGATAGTTATATATACATGTAGAGACAAGTATTTCTCTAAGTTTTTTTCTAAATCGTTTGTAGGACTTTTCCTCGGTGAGACTGCTAGGGTGTTTATTGCAGAGGAGGATTCCATTAATATTTTGGGCCTTGCTGCATATCTTCAGTCTACATCTAGGAATGCACAGTTTATGGTGTGCTCTGGTGGGATAGTTATGCTTCTCCATATTTTATGGCAAGGTATGTTTGATTTTATGGATGTGACTGCTTATTTCCGTAATGTATATGGCAAGGACCATAAATATTTTCAGTTGCACGAAATACTGCTTGCATCAGGTATATGTTGATATGTTTAAGAGTAACCGAATTATCGTCTTTTGGATTTTTAAGACTATTTCTAGTTTCGGTGATGAACCCACACTATTATTCCATAACTGAGCTTAGATTGAATTTCTGCGTAATAATAGTTTATTGGATCCGAGATGTCATGGAATTTCTTCAGGTGGCGAAGGCAGTATGCTTTTTTATTTAGAGACTCGCATAACACTTCGATTTGATTGTGCCCTGATAAGTGTTTTTGTACATTTAGCCCAAGAAATTTGGTGTACCTAGCTCTTTTTAAAGGCACACTATCAAATCTTAGTGATATATCATCTAAATACTTAGCTCTGTGTGTTTGCAACGCGACAAACTCGATTTTCTCCAAGTTGAGGAATAGTCTATTAGCTGATAACCATGAGTTCAAATATTTCAGAAGATTATTTGACTCTTGCTGGCTAGCTGTCAAGTTGCATTCGGGTATAAGAAAGCTAGAGTCATCCGCCTACAGGATGCATAAATTGTCATGGATGTACGGAACTAGATCGACTAAGTAAAGTAGAAAAAGGATCGGCGAAAGCACACTTCCTTGAGGAACACATGTTTTCAAAGGTGATTTAGGTGAGACGCTAGATTTAAGGTTCGAAGATATCTTTACGTATTGGGTTATGTCTTTTAGGAACGACTGTTGCCAGTTTGCCGCCTTTCCTCTTATACCATAGCTATAGATCTTGTTAATTAATTGATCATGATCTACACAATCAAAGTCCTTGCCTAGATCACAGAAGATGCCTATTGGGAATCTGCCCTTGTCGACTTCTGCTAATTTTTTTATTATATAGCTCAAGAATTGCTGTGTTTGTGGAATTGCCAGTTCGGAAGCCATGCTGTTCTCGTGCATAATTCTAAGTAAATAAAATTATTTTTTGCAGTCGTATTTCGCTTTTTGTGGAATGGTATTATAGAAGCTACTTTCAGGATTTGTGGGATCTCTTCAGAATCGAACAGTTTACATTCTATTGTAGAGGTTTACCCAAATATAGCAAGTTGTCTTTGATTAGGCGACAGGACAGTTCATCGGCTCCATACGCGTTTTTTTTTTTTAATTTTTGCGAGCATATTTAATAGCTCAGATTCACTATATACGTCCAAGTAAATAGTTTCTCCTATAAAGGGGACGTGAGTGCTTGAAATAGTGGTAGGTGTAATATTCTGAATTATTTCTTCTGCGGTCACCTTATTTATAATTCCAAGCTGTCCAATTCCAATTTGATAGTCCAAGCTGTTTTTTTATTGTCTGAGTTGTCTACCGAGTCTTGTCTACCGAGACCCGTATGTCCACCTGGTCTGTCTAGTCATGTCTATCTATTCCTGTCTCTCTACTCTTATCTAAAAATTCGTGTCTCTCCATGTTTGTTTGCCTAGTCTGTCTAGTTTTCTCTTTCCAGTTTTGTTTGTCCAGTATTGCCTATCTAGTCCGGTATCTCTAGTCGTCCGGTATCTCTGTTCCTGTCACTCTAGACTTCTCTATCTAGTTTTGTCTGACTAGTCTTGTCTGAACTTTTCCTCTGTCCAGCTTTTTCTTTCTGGTATTGTCTGTTCAATCTTTTAAAGATAACTTGCATAATTTAAATTACATGTTATTGTGATGTTTATAATTTTTTTTAATGGAACTATGAAATTAAATTTTGTGTGCGTGAACCGAAGCGGTGCCGGTGGGGTTGTTTGAAGGGTAATAAAGTGGGTATATTCCCTTCAAAGGTTTGATTACTACGGTCTTCTATTTTAAGAACAGTTTAGTGAGAAATGCGGAGCTTTTAGTATTTATTCTTGATTGTTGAGTGGTTGATATGCTGTTGTGTTTAGTAGAAATTGGCAGAATATATAAAAGTTTCATGTAAGTTATCATTAAATTATGTTTTTTTATCAATAATGATCTCTTAATGACAATGTATCAATACAAGATTAAATAATTGATTGATTGTGGAGTTACTTGTTGAAATTTCATTTCACTGTTAAAGATAAAAACATTTTTTTTTTAAGTTTCATAAGGGGTTTCCGAATATCCGCACTTTTTCAAAACCGCGGTTTTGGGTTTTTGAAAATTAAAAACTGCGGATTCGGTTTCGGGTTGGGTTTTTGAACTTTTACTAGTGCTGTATGATATTTGAAGGCGATGGAACTAGATATTTTGAATATATACATGATTGAATTTTTAACATAATTGGAACGGTTTTTTTTAATTCAAAGTTTCTAAACATTTAAAATTATTTACTTCCTCTATAAAAATTATGGACTAGTTTCTTGGCTAGCAAACGCTGTAATTCAATTGTATAACTAATATGGTAATTAATGAAAAATATAAAATAAATAGATATTGAGTAATAATATAATTTATATTAATAATAATATTTTCAAAACACTAAGCTATTTAAATGTTGTTTAAACGAGATCTTAGTTTTGTGCAAAATTTGGCGCTTACAGAAAATAATCTTTCGGCGTAGGTGGTTGTAGATTTAATTGTAGAGAGTACTTGGAACAAAATATTTTAATCTTTCTCTCTTTCGCAGAAGTTCTTTAATAATTGTGTCGTTGATTGTAAAAGTGGTGTAACTCCACGTTTTTAAAATACTTATTTTTTTGCTTAATGGTATCACAATTAGTCATATCTTCCATTATAAAAGTGAAACAATTTCAATAGTTGCATTAAAATCCCATAAAAGGCGTTTTTTGTTTTTACAGGGAACTAAAACTCTAAATATTCATTATAAAAGTGAAGTCAAGTGACTTTAATAGTGAATTAAGTCCGGAGTTGATTCATTTTTATTGCGACCAATGTTTGACACGTGGTGATACGTTATGTGATAAAATTGATACAAACTATTTCTAATAAGTGTTTCAATAGTATATTTTAATGGATTTAGAGGATTTTAGTGATTCCGTAATTAATCACCATAATGTTATTAATCACCATTTGCATCATTTGCACCATTTAATCACCAAGACACTTGCCAAACTTCTGATGATTTTAATTTAAAAATACAAGGATCTGATGTTGCAAACGCGAAGAAGGGGTTTGAGAGCCAAAGAGAACTTCATCAACGAAAAGCAGATTCTTTTAATAGCAGATAAAAGCAGAATTTTTTTTGCAAGAGAAAACTTTCAGAATTCGAAAAAGGTTGATGATTTAAAACGATTTTTGATGAGTGCTGTGTGGAGATAAATACAATCGTCAATAAATAATAACACAAGCCGCAAAATCTTGTCGAATTAATCCGCCCGTTGATGAAGCATACATACTAACTTTTGATCTTCAGAAAGCTTAGCCAATATTATCTACCTCAGTAGCATACTATAAAATAAATCTTTATTTATATAATCTGGGAATACATTGCTTTAATAATAACACAGAATCTGGGACGAAGTTGAAGGTGGAAGAAGTATCTCAAGGCATAGCAGCCAGCATGTCTTGTTTGCAAGGACAAAACTGGAATATCAAGACAAATCTTTCCCTTTTGAAGCCTGTACAAAACCCTGACACTTGTATTGACACCATAGACCAGAAGCCATAGACCGCCGCCGAAAAATTTATAGCCCAGACCAATGAGTCGATATTATAAAAACAGCTAAAGATTATTAACTTGTAAAGAAAATAAGGTTTTTGCTAACGAAATGAAAAGCCGAATTTTTAAGTACCACTGTCTTAGAAAATTATATTGCAAATAGAAAAAAAAACATTTTACGGTTAGGACTTTAATTGGCCAAATATTACATGGCTGAGGTTTTAGAGAAATTATAAACACTAAATCCCGACACACCCTTTTATTAAGTAGATTTATGCAAAAAAGCGACCAGGCCACTTGTACAATATTCGTCAAGGCCCACTCTATCCATCAAGAAGACTAGATACTAACGCAAACAAGAAAAATATGTTTGATTCTACCTTACATTCCGCCAATTTACCACCAATAATACAAAAATCTTCCCATAGATATTCCAACTCGTTCAAACACACGTGCTGATAAGCGTTCATCTGACAACAAAATATTACATATGATTAAAACACTATACAAATGTCACTATAACAGTGATGTAGCTCCAGAAAAAAAAAGATTAAGTTCATTTATTAAATTTGTTTTATTTTGATTTATTGATTTATTTTGATTAGTTTTATTTTAGTTTGAGTTACTTCAAATTATTATATCTTTGATTTGTATTAAACAATAAAAATTAGAAAACACTGAATGAATGCCTATAGTTTTTTTCATACACTTTAATTCGCAAAAAGCTCGTTATTCATTTACAAGGAGATTCATATTACAATGAGCGACACATTTAGCAAACTCATAGTTTGTTAAATATGTTGTTGCACTGTTTCATAGAATTAGAAGAGCGACTTTTTTGCATTTAAGAATTTTTGTTTAATACTTTAGTTTATTACTTGAAGAGCTTTTTGAACTTCGCCTTGCAAGGAATAGTTTTGATTGGTCTTGATTGGTTTTGATTTATAGTTTGGATTGGTCACTTCTCCTAATATTCCCGAAATTGCCGAACAATCACCCTCAACTTCAAGCTTATTTTTGTTTGGATAACGTCGTTCAAAAAGATTTTGGACCAATATTAAAACAGACTTTGTTGGAAATTTTAAAGGCTCTAATAACCATAAAGCCAATTCTGTTAATTTCAGATTTTCACAGGTCTTCAAACGTTCCATTATATTTTTCATTAAGAGTGCATTCGCGTTGGACGCTTACACGCTTTGAGCGCACATAAACGTCGTTTTCAGCGTTCGGCTTGAAGCAGTGAGCGTCAAAAAATCACGCTCGTGGCTAACTTCGGGAGGCAGACTTCGCGCTCATAGACGCTCACGCTACAAAGGTAGAGCAGCAAAAGCATGAGCGCCAAACTTCACTATTTAACAAAAGGAAAACCATGTGAGCGTATGCTAACCAAACATTTATATTCATAATCAACATAAGACATGGAAGCTGATGAAGCTCTGGATTTTAGTGCAAGTGAAGATTCGAAGTGAAGATAATGAAAATAAATATAATTCTATAGTAAATTGTTTGTTACAGTAGTGTTAAGTCCCTTTAAAAGAAAAAATGTCCTTATTGGTCTCCTCCTCCCCACCTTCTGTGGAGAGAGAGGGTAGTTTTAGTTAGTAAAAATAAACAGACCCGACAGTGTTTTTCAAGACACAAAACAATTGTTGTTGATATATTTAAAAAAAATGTTAAAAAACCTATCAAAGACTTTAAATTGGTTCTTCGAACAAAGTTAGAATCCGTGATTATCACACCACATTCCCGAATCCGTAACACGATTCATAACATATTCAATCATATCAAATATGATATGATTGAATATGTGAATGAATACACCACTATCATCAGATTCATCGTTGATAATTTCCAATATATTATTTTCTAATGGATAAACATTTTTCACATTCGCCATGTTGATGCTAACTGACTCTCATAAAACGAACAAAAATTTTCCAATGTGTCTAAAACGAACGAAATTTTCTTATTGATTCTAATCGCTCATAGGCCAACATAAACACCTATAATCTGAGCGTAAGCGTAAGCGCTCAAAGCGTATGAGCGCCCAACGCGAATGCACCCTCAGGCTAGTTTCACACCTGCGAGGTTTTACGCGGCGCGGTTCAGATTCGGCACGGTTGAGGCGGTCGCGGTAGCCTCGCCGATATGTTTACACTCGTCAGGTTGCTATAAGGTTTGATTGCGGTCAAATTTATCAGTTCAGCATGGACCGTAGACGTGTTATAGCCATGATGGTTCTTTTAAGGCGAATAAAACGAATTAGAATTAATAGAATTAATAATATAGAATGCGGAATAGAATTAATTGGATGCAACCTCTTCTTATGAAAAGGAAGGTGTATGGTTTATATACAGGTTATCTACAGGTTATTTACAGGTTATATACAGGTATACACAGGTTTTGTAGCTGCTTCAACTCTTTGCTTCCGCAGTTTGATAGCTGTAATTGTTTTAAGAACGTCCATTTGGAATTCAAGTACTTCAAATTCGTCAAAATCTTCAATGGGCAATATTCCATTGAAGAATGACTGGTGCCTATTCGGTTTTTCCCTAACAGCTTCTATCATTTCCAATTCGACGGGGTTCAATTTTCTTTTATTTTGTCTAGGTTTTTTAAAATTCTGTTCAGCCACTATCTGAGCATGAGTACTTCTAGGTTCTTTGCTAGACTGACCACTTGAGGCTTGGTTGTTTGATACGTCCATAACTTGTTCAGAAGGATTATCATTTTAATTTATCTCCACATTCTCGGAATCGTTGACATCTACAGACAGACTATCTTCTGTGGTTCGGTGTTGAAATATTTTATCAAGGAACTGCAACTGAGAGTCGTATATGTACGTTTTCAAAATTTGTGCTCCAGACCCTGATTTTTTAGTTTCTTTAATTTTGTTTTGTGATTTTCTGTAGGAATCTCTGACATTTTTCCACTTCTTCATGACATCTTTACCTGCAAAAAAAACGTCATTGGATTGTTTGAAATTAGTAAATCCATGTCCACATCCATGACCACAAATAAAATAAAATTAAGTTATAAAAAAATAATTTACATAAATTATAAAAATTAAACCACTTGTGGATTGTATGAATGCGAAACCGAAACTAAAACGCTTGTGTGTGTTGAGCTGCACGTGTGTGCATACCCCTAGACCCTCGTTGGCCCCGTCTGAGATCCGCGTACTGCCGACGCGGCTCGAGGGGTCAAGCGGTGTATCGCGGTGCCGGTCCGGTCTCCAAAAGGTTTGAATTTCACCGCTTTGATCGCTTCACACTTGTGCGGCGACCGCCTCAACCGCACCGAATCAGAACCGCGCCGCGTAAAACCTCGCAGGTGTGAAACTAGCCTAACGCTTTGCTTATATCAGAGCCATTTAATTTCTATTCCAAGAACCCTAATACACCTTATGCCATAAATATGTTAGAATCATCGCGGTTTTATGTTGTTACTGCTACGCTTACTGGAGATAGAGTTTCTTTTAAGTTATAAACAATTGAAATTTAACATTTTTAATTAAATGCACTGAATTTAATTCTGTTAGAGTCTGTAATATTGGGACTTTTAGAAGAATACATTTTTCTAACATTTCTTCTTGTCTTGGTGTCCATTGCCTTTAAAAAAAAGCTCTTACGTCTCGTTGTAGGAAACTATCGACATCTACCATTATCTATTATTATTGACATCTTCTTCATACAATTCTTTGTTAGGAAATAAATATTCATCTTCACTTCTGCAACTGTTTTCTACTTGAGATGATTTCTTGTAAAAAGTGTCGCAAACAGCGAGATTAATCGTATGGTTAATGCAAATTTTTGGTTCAGCAGGACAACTTGTAATATATTTTTGCATTACTGGTGCACCGTTATGTATAGTTCCCACTATATCATTTCTGAAACTGATACCAAATGAATCTAAATGTTTTTCAACACTATATTATTTGCAGAACAAGTCCTTCAATTCGCAGAAAGCCTAAATTGCAATTAATATTGTTTTCTCCATGAATATTAATGTTTAGGTATGTTATTACGGTTTAACCACAATAAATTGTCATAAAAGAATTTATACAGCAGCGTGAGCAAATGTATAAAACCTAACCTAGCAAATACATATGTTGACTTTTCGAACATTGCAGTTCGATAGAGCACTACTTGAATGTATTTTATTTTTTGATATTTTTAGATAAAACAGAAACCGGTTCTATGATGAACAAAATCCACAGAAAATCGCGGTTTTGCGGTTCGGATATATCCGAACCAGAAACCCTAGTTTCAAATAAGTTTCAGCTGGCAAAAGCCAGCCTATAGCCTTCAAAATTTCAATTCGTATTTCAATATCCTTCTTCGAGGTTTATACACGTTTTAGATTGTGCAAAATAATAATTGCAAATTTAAGAAACCGTATATTAGTAATTCTTGTACTTCATTATTGCATTTTCTTCAGAGATTATAATTTCTAGGAAATTATTGTATACATATCGTCGACAAAGTTGACATAATTTGTATAACTAATCTTTCTATAACAAACTTTCTTAAAAACAACTACTTCACTGGCAAACACCACGACTGACATTGAATTACATTAAGAAAGTTCTTGGGTTCTACATAACCCTGTGATTTTCCCAAAAAAACAAACAATATCCTGATCAAATACAAAAAATAATTATCTATTTATTAATATTATCAAAATCTTCAAACACAACAAAATATAAATAATTATAAAATGAGAATTAATTCAATAATAGTGAAATTCAAAAAGAATACAGTAGGTATATAATATTATACTCCTTGTCCACTTCGTTATAATTATTAGCAAAATGTTACTAGCCTACCCTTTCATTAATTCTCAACTCTAAAGGTAATGACCGGAATATGATTACTGATTATACACTGGCCTTATTAATGACCTATTCATTTCATCTGGGGTTTATCAAATTTTCAGTGCAATAATGAGAAACTCCAACTGTAATGTTCAATTGTTATTATGACATATCAATGATTTAACTTTCGCTTTTAATCATCATTGGGGATGCAGCTAAATAGAATTTCTGAAAGTGTTCTGAAAATTAAAGGTTACCATATCTGTTAATTAAAAAATGTAGGCAAATTATCTGAAGTCTGGCAATGTTTCTACTGTTTTATCAATATATATACAGGGTTATCATAAAGTAATGCACAAAATTCATAAAACGCACTATGTTCATTTTTAAAAAAAATGCAAAAACACATCAAACAGTCTATTTTATTCCGCGTCTTTTAACACAAGTCAAAAAAATAAAACGTCAAATTTGTCAAAGTTATGACTTAAAATAGACTTAAAATAGACTTCATATTAATCTAATTTTGTTTACAAATAATGACACGACAAAAATTAGAAGTAGTATTTTTAATTTAGACACTAATTACATTGTTAAAATTACAAGATATTGATAGTATTTACTTATGCTCTGCATGTGGAAGTGTTTCGAAATATGCATGATGCACCCACCGGAGGTATATAAGGTGGTAACTGCTTGATGTCTTTATATTTTTCATAAGTAATAGGCCCTGGCATCTTGGTATAAAGGCGCCAGGGCAATTTTTTCAAATTTTAGCGGTCTTCCAGGACTTGTGGGCAATTTATAGTTTTAAATCCTTCATGGATGTTTCAATTAAAATATTGTATGGTGCACTTTTGAAAAACCTCATTTCACATATTTGCAACCAATTTGCCTGTTATACATTAGTGTTTTTTCTTATCTGTTTTTTAATCACATTTTTTAAGTTTTCTTATTGAAACGAAATTCTCTCGTTTCATTTCATTTAAAATGAATTTATCATGTTTTCTACATTGTGTTATTACATCATAATAATCCTGTGGTGTGTACATAAAATTGTTTTTTCGCAATGCCATTTCTATGATGCTAAAATCTGCATCTGCAAGAGTAAAAATTTGTGATCAATTATGTCAATGTTATTTTCCAACGACTGGGCAACTTTCAACCACATCAATTCCATTTGTAAATTTTGATTTTGCTCAGTACATATGTCACTGTAGGCATAATAATATGGCATTGGGTCGTTACATTTTCTAAATGCCTCAAGTAGCAAGAAGCTACCTTGCGATCCCCTGGAAGCAATAGTTTCGTCCCATACATACAAATTAGTTTTATTGTCGTGGAAAACATACATATTTCGCTTATAATATGCGATTGAGACAGATAATTTGGGGTTAAGGCTTTTTGTAAGTCAAAAGAGACGACAGTTGGAAGAGTAAGTCTTTATCAGGATTTTTTGATTCCAGAATTTCATCTTCTAGTAATGCTTTTCTTGCTAATTCAGCATCTTGCAAGTGAACATCATGTCTTTGTACAAGAATCGTTTTTTCTTCGTTATCAGTTGTTGTCTTAATTTTCATGTTTAAGTAATATTTCGCACATGTATCTTTACGTGGCAAATGGAAGTGTAACTTGAAATCTCATTCCTGTATGTCAATCCATTAACCGAACTTAATTTAGTAATTTTCCTTGCATTTTTTAAATTTTTTAAGTATAAATTATACTTAATATACTTATTAATATACTTAATTTACATATAAAATTTTATAAGTATAAATTATACATTTTTCTTATGTCTCATTCAGGATTTAAAAACATCCCTTCTGGAGTTTGGGATCGAATATAGAGACTTTCAAATGCCGGAAAGCTTGTTAAGTGTTCACTCTCACTGTATTCGTCAATAACTAGTTCACTAGTTCTTCTGCAAGAGCCATCCATTGTCTTCAGAGCATGTCTTTTGGAATATTCACATGCGCCTTTAGGATATGATCAATTCGTATTAATTCGATATTTGGAAAGTATCAATGAAAATCTTCTTAAATACTAAAATGTTTCCACCAGAAGTGACCGGGTAAAATTTATAAGCATACGCCGTCATAGTGCCCGAATTATTTTTAGGTCTTCTTCTATTGACAGTTTCACGTTGAACACTACAATAGAGAAATACATTTTGCTTATTAAAATCACCTATATTCCAGAATATATAAAAAATTTCTATACGTTGTGTTTCATTAATAGGTTCTATTTTTAATAGGTCATCATATCATTAATAGGTCCTTTTCTCTAGGTTTTATTATAGGTACATTTCTTCGAGCAATTACAATTTTTGGGTTAAATTTTTTGGCTAGAAAGAATTTTCCTCTTTTTGTATAGTAATTTAGTCAAGTATTTCGCTTAATTATGGTTATTTATTGCACACATTTTCCTTTATTTTGTTCTACAGAATCTATGTTCTCAGTAATAATATCCTCATCTGATGAAGATTTTACCTCTATTATTCTTCTTCTCTTTTTACGATTCGTTAATTTGTTGTTTATAGCGGAATTATCATCCTCTGTATCTAAGATTATTCTCTATATATATTCTTGGGCTTTTTTTGTGTGAATTTATTTAAAATTAAATTAAATAAATATTTAATATTGATTTACCGTTATTTGTTCTTACCAATAATCACTATCTGATGTTAATATGAAGTTATCCATTTTAGGAAAAAAAAATTTGAATAAGTAGCCTAAACTAGTAACTTTTGACTTGAAATGTAAATAAAATAACAGGCTACCGATCGGCAACCATCTGCTAAGCCACCTCTGTCAATTGACTTACACCACTTTCATAATCGATGATTATGCAATTTCGTTTACCGACCAATTTTAAATTGTACAAAATCGGGGAATTTTTTAAGAACAATAATAGACACTAGGTGCAAGTTTCACAAATTAGTTTTATTTAAACGCTTTATCGATTTCCGCGTCTTAGGCCTTCGTCAGAATATATATATATATATATATATATATATATATATATATATATATATATATATATATATATATATATAAACCTTTTTATCATATGTGAGGGATAACGGGATTATTTTAGGAAACTCCTAATTGGGATTTGGCAGATATTGAAGTGGTTTAAATCTACCTGATCGTTTAAGATGTTTGCACCTTTCATAATGGCTTTTTGCATTTCATAGGTTTCTAGGAAATTCATTTTCGGACCTTTATCTACAATGTGTAAAATTTGTAGATTTTCTTTATCGCAAGTATGATTCGACTCATTCAAATGTTTGGCTAGATTTGAATCTGATTTTTTAATTCTGTGGGATTTCATGTGGTCATTAAACCTGATTTGTCCTGCCTGTTTCACCTATACCATATACGAGGCGTTACAATCGTTACAATTTATTTGGTAATTTCCACTTCTTCGTTTCGGTCAATAGAATTTAGCTTATTGTTTGCTAATATGTTTTTAGTGGTGTAATTATTATAAAATGCTGAAGTTATATTGCATTGATTTAGTTCATGACTTATTCTACGACTGCTATTACCAATGTAGCTTAATCTGCGCTATTGTGTAATATCTTCGTGTTCTGATTTTTTTTTGTAAATTTTGTTTAAGATCTGTTTCTTTTTCTTTGTGAATATAAGTTTACCTACGATACCAGGATCATAACCATTATTTGCAGCAAATTGTTTAATGGTTTTTAATTCTAAATTATAATTTACTTTTGATAGTGGAGTATTTAACAGTCTGTGGATATGGCTGTGAAAGGTAGCCATTTTTAGGGTTCAAATAAAACTAATTTGTGAAACTTACACCTAGTGTAAAGTGACCACATTTTCGTTGAGACAAAGCGGGACAAATGGAATGAAATGAGAATTATAATTTAGTTATGAAAGCAGACCAATAATTCAAAAATAGTATATTTTGCAACTAGGGCGGTAAATTGTCAATTGAGACATCACGAGAGCGAAATTGGACTAGCGCACATTCGCTCGAGAGAGCAATTGACAAGACCGCCCGTGTTGCAAATAATATTTTTTATTAGTCATGCGAGGGGACGTATCTTATAAGTTTGGGATCCAAGGGCCATACACAATAAATAGAATCAAAAATGAAGAATTTGTTTTTCAATTGTCTCCGGTGGTGTGGATTCGCCATAAGAACTCTCCTCAGTCTTCGGTATCATCATAGAATTTAAAACGTATTCTTTAATTTTTAGTTTGAAATGAAACAAAATTTCTGTCACTGTGTCACTTCGTGTGTGACGTGAACTTTTTTAATATTGGGGTCCTGATTGTGTTTATTTTATATTGTGTATTTTTAATGTAACTTAGCGATATTGAATATTTGCGTGTTTTACTCAAGTTATGTAACAATACAACCAGAAATTGCATTTGTCGCACTAAAAAACGTGCGCCAAGATACTACTTTTAACACATGGGTAATAAAAAATATATTTTATTATATACATTCATATACTTGTCTATAGATATACAAAAATGCATTTATTATTAAATATTGGTAAATATAAAAGTATTTGTAAAAGATAATGTTTTAATTAATTTTGAATTCTAGTGAATACTTTGCAATAAATTCGTTTCATTCGTTATCATTTATTAAAATGTCGTGAAATTTCTCACATAAATTGGTCAAATTATTTTTTACGCTTAATATAGATTTTAAAGTTTAATCTTCAACTGCGTTTTTCAGTTTTCTATATTTTATTGATACTAGAAAAACACTTTCTGTTGCTGCATTTGCTTTACCGCTTAGGAAGCGCGTATTCTACAATTTCCAAAATATTTTGATAAGGTATATTATTCTGTTTAAAACGAAGCAATAACTCCGTCCATTTTTTGTCTGCTTCCAAATTTACAGACAACCAACATTTCATTTTTTCATCAGTAACGTATCTTTTCACCAATAACACCTCATCAAAAAAGATGATTTTCGCAAATATTATTTTTCGGAAAATGGTTACTAATATGTTAAAAAGATTTTTCCACATATTCCCATAAAATCTAATTTTATAATCTCACTTAATGAAAATTTCAGAACAAGATGCCGTTAACCCTTTCATCCCTGAAAGAATAAATATTGCAGAAATAGAATAAACCTCATGTTTTGTTAATTTGTTGCTAAAAAAACACAATATATCAAAATAAATCGACCATGGATTGAATTGTCTCAACAAATGAGTGGTACACATATCTTATCTACTTTTCTTGTCTAATTTTGTGAAGACTTTACAAGTTTTGACATTATCTAGTAGTCAATTTTCTTCACTCTTGCCCAATTTTTTGTCCAAAATTTTATACAATATTGTCCAGTCTTGTTGAATATAGACTAGACTTGTCCAGTCTATTATTGTCTTATACATAGTTGTTCAGTATTCATCAGTGTTCTGTTCAATGATTCTGTATCAATCAGTAATCATATTTTCAATCATATATGTTCGGTCTCATCTGGTTTCGCCTTGTCTAGAATTATTTGGTTGTGCTCTATTCTAGTCCAGCTGTCTTGTATTGTCAGGTATTCTCTGTTATAATTTACAACAACAATATTTGTCTTACATATAACATACACGAAACAAATGCCTGGTAAATTTTCCATACGAGTACAATTTTAAATTTAGAATTTACAATTTTCAGAAGATGAAATTTCAGTGAGACATATGTGTACCATTCGGGGCAAAAGGGTTAAACGACCGGATTTTCTGAAAGAAGTCGGAAATTTTTATAACAACTACTTGGAATATCTTGAAGAATGGACAGTTTAATTCGGAAAAATTTCATTGGGTGACATTAAAAAATGATACTTTATGGGAATATGTTGAAAAATATTATATTATCTATTACAGTACATTTAAAATAAGAAATGAAGTTATTTTCGAAAAAACATAACATTTTACATTTTAAAAAATCGCCGGGACGCGGGACTGTCCTCCAAAAAGCGGGACTATCCCGCCAAAATCGGGACGTGTGGTCACTTTAACCTAGTGTCTATTATTTATTATTTTTTTCCACATGCTTCACCTATAGTCTACAGCTGAATCTTTAAATTGTATTAATTTTTTAAGAAATTAAATACTTAAATACTTAAGCATGCTAATTAAGCAATAACATTACGCATTACGTAATATCTCATTGTTTTCAAAAATGAACTTACACCACTTTCAAAATAAACTATCCAAATATGATGAACAATCATTATTTATGTTACTGTGATATATATATAATCGATTTTGATGTTCAATCATCATCGATTACGATATTCCTTCAGCACTGATTTTAAAGAACACTGGCTTTTGTATATGATTTTTTAAGCAATGTATAATTAAATAAGACCAAATAAACTAAACAGGCCAAATGTATAATTACAAAAATTTGGAGATGCCGGGGATCGAACCCGGGGCCTTTCACATGCAAAGCGAACGCTCTACCACTGAGCTACATCCCCACTGCAAATTTGCTGGTTTTTTATATATTACATATACTACAACCTAGATTTATATAATATGATTGATCTTGTTTGGTTGAAACGTCTGGTCTTGTTTGGTTGAGACATCTGGTTTTGTTTGGTTGAGACATTTGGTCTTGTTTAGTTGTGACGTCTGGACTTGTTTGGTTGCGACGTCTCTCCTCGTGTTTGGTTGAAACGTCTGGTCTTGTTTGATTTAGACATTTGGTCTTCTTTGGTTAAAAAAATTGGTCTTGTTTGGTTGAGACATCTGGCCTTATGTGGTTGAGACATTTGGTCTTGTTTGATTGAGACGTCTGTTCTTGTTTGGTGGAGACATCTTATCTTGTTTGTTTGAGACGCCTGATCTTGTCTAGTTGAATCATCTGTTCTTGTTTGGTTGAGATGTTTTTTTTTTGTCTGCTCTTGACAATCTTGTGTAGTCTCTCGTTATCATGTTTATTTTATTCTGGACTTGACTGATCGTTTGTATCTGAAATAAATTTGTGTATTAGTCTCTGATTTTGGTCTCTGAGTTAATATAAATAGGAAAATAATATAACAGATACTATATATATCAAGTCTTGATATAAATAGGCAAATAATATAATAGATACTAGATATTTTGTTAGGAAAATTAAATTGGTAATTGTTGTTACAATATCCTTTATGATAGCTAACTTGGGGTCGATAGCCATGTAGCATGTATTTTCATTGTTTCCTGCTAGATGTAGATAGTTCTCGTGTGTAGAACAGATAATTCTCGGAAAAATTAGCCAATTTAATAAATCCTTCTCATATTTAGCTGGTTCGGAATGAAAATAGAAGGTGAAACAAAAAAATCTCTTTGGGATCTCTAGAGCGGACGTAAAATGCTCTAATTATATATAGGAAAAAAAACATGAGAAGAATCCGTGGAAACGGCATTGTGTGGGCAAATAGTGTCACATCATTAGCAAATTAATTAAAATATGGGGAGCTCGGGCCATAAACGTGGAACGAAACAAACAAAGAAACATGTAAATTATGTACAAACAGGAGAGAAAAAACGTGTTGAAATTGAATCAAACGAGTCCCAAATTAGTACATAAAATGTCGTCAAAAAGTTAATTAAAACCTTTTATTTTCATTTATTTCTCACAGATTCCAATTTTTTTACGAAGTATTTTTTTATAAGACTTAGCAAAACATGTATTCAGCTTCCTCTAGATACGAAACTAAAAGCTAGACAAGAACAGACTTGCACAGAACTAGTCTTGTCCAGTCATGTCGAGTATTGTGCAGTCTTGTTCAGTTTTATCAGTCTTGTCCAGTTTTGTTTACTTTTGTCCAAACATTTCCATGTATTACCTCAAAAAATTAATATAAACTTTTTATTTTCATTTATTTCCAACAGATTCCAAATTTCTTATGAAATATTTTTATTTTAAGACTTATCAAAACAGACTTGTCTTGCACTCTTGCCTAGACATGTCCAGTCTTCTTTACTCGTGCTTAAGGGACTTGAATGAACTTAATTTAGCAATTAAATGTGAAACGAGTAGGATGTAGTGATGATGTTGTAGGAAGAAATGATTGGTTCGGTTGAGTAAATTTATGTAACAATTAAAGGCATTTAATATGAAGTTGTAAGTGGGGATTGTGTTTTGAGCAGGTCTGGTCGGCGGTAAGTGTAGGTAATTACAGAAGGAAATGTCAGACCGCCCATCTGAACATTACTGCAGAGCCATTTAATGGTTATTTTGAACTCATATTCGCATCAATAAATGCGTAGATACAACAAAGGATAATAAACAAATACTCTGTATAATATGTTAATTATTGTTTTTAGATTACTTCGTATTCACAAAAGTTTCACTTTTATTTCGCTATCTCCGTTTTGATCTTCTATTCAACAATCAAATTTATTTAATAATTATTAATGATCATGTCTGCTCTTACCTAACAATAAGACAAATCTTCTCTGGTCTTGTTTGGTCTTCTTCGCTCTTGTCAGTTTTTGTCTAGCCTTGTCTAATATTATCTACACTTGAAAAACATTATCTAACCTTATATAGTCTTTATTCAATAAACGATTTTCAAAATTTATTCTTAAACTTAATGGCAATTTTGGTTTCTTACTTTATGCCACTTATAATTGTTTCCTCAACAAACTAAAATTAATTGGAATAAATTCCTTACTTAAATATTTTTTGTTGTAATTTAATTATGAATAAATCACGTATTTATGAAGACTTATTGTTAATGAAATGTTTTTTTATTTTATAAATATAATTCTTTTGAAGTTTTGATTGTTGACGCAAAACACCGAGAATAGTAATTACGGGGAGGATCCCTTGAGTAGTTTCATTGGAAAAGGAATCACGGTTGATGATTTCCAAGTGTATGCTTGAATTTCTGTCTAACATATGATGATAGCGTGTGGTATATCTTTGTTTTATCCGTTTCCGCACTAAATAAACTAGTTTACTATATAACTAAAGAAGAAACGTTGCTGCAACACCCAGTGGTCAAAAATAGGACTAGCATAGACAAAACCAGAAAAAACCAGATAAGACCAAACAAGACCAAACAAGGTCAGACAAAATCAAACAAGACCAGACTAGAACAGATAAGAACGGACAAGACAGCTCAAGACCAGACAAGGCTAGACAAGACCAGACAAGACCAGACAAGACCAGACAAGATCAGACAAGACCAGACAAGATCAGACTAGACCAGACAAGTCCAAACAACACCAGACAAGACCAGACACGAGAAGACAGGGCCGGACAAGACCAGATAAGATCAGACAATACCAGACAAGACCAGACAAGACAAGACCAGACTAGACAAGACCAGACCAGACGAGACCAGACAAGACCTGACAAGACCAGACAAGAATAGACAAGACCAGAGAAGGCCACACAAGCCTAGACAATACCGGACAGGACTAGACAAGGCCAGACCAGACAAGACCAGATAGGATCAAAGAAGACCTCACAAAACTAGACAAGGCTATATATGACCAGACAAAGACAGACAAGACCAGGCAAAACCAGAGAAGACCAGACAAGTCCATACAGGAACAGGCAAGACCAGAGAAAACCAGGCAAGACCAGACAATACCAGACAAGACCATACCAGACAAGACTAGACCTGACAAGTCTAGACAAGACCAGGTAAGACCGGACAGGACCAGACAATACCAGACTACATCAGACAAGACCATACAGGACCCGACAAGACCAGACAAGAATAGACAAGACCAGAGAAGGCCAGACAGGACTAAACAAGACCAGACAAGACCACACAAGACCAGATCAGACCAGGCAAGACTAAACAAGACCAGGCTAGGCCAGACAAGACCATACCAGACAAGACTAAACACGTTCAGACAAGACCTGACAATACCAGACGGGAGACTGAGGAAGACAAGAAAGAATGATAGAAACGTAAGAATTGTCTAATATTTGGTCCAGATTTTTCCTGCTTTGTCCAGTCTGATCCAGTCTTGTCCAAAAATGTTTGTCTCTTGTGCCATCTCGTCAATTTTTGCCATTCTTAGACAGCAATTTCGAGCTTTTAGAATTCTTGACTTTTGTGCAGTCATGTACAGTTTTGTTCAATCTTATCCAGATTGCAGTGCAGTGCTTTTAAGTCTTATCCAGTCTTCCAATTTTGCCAGTCTTGTCCAGCCCTAAAGTGTCTTGTCCAGTCTTGTCCATATATGTAAAGCCTTATCCAGTCATGATCAGTGCAGACAGAATAATTCAAATTTGGTAAAAAATCACGTTAGTTCGTTTAAAGACAATAATGGTTTCAGTTGTAATTGGCAATATAATTTGTGCAATAAATTAGACAAAATTCAGGATATTAATAAAGTTCTCTGTCTAAATCAGAGAGTACCTATAGGCTAATTTAGAGGAGCAGAGCTAAGCAAGAACGGATTACAAATGAATTTAAATATGACCAAAATAATGTGCAAAGAAGATCCCCAAACTATTAAGAACAAACTCATTGAAAAAGTAGAAAGCTATACGTATCTTGGAAACCAACTGGAACTAGGAAGAGAAAACCAGACCACCGAGATATACCGCAGAAGAAGCCTAGCATGGAAGGCGTTCGGAAGACTTGTATACGTATATAATATCCCCCTAAGATTGAGATCAAGACTATTCGATCAGTGCATTCCATGTGCAAACATGGACATTAACAAAACTTACAATGAACAAAATGGCCGTAACCCAAAAGAAAGACAAATGCTGGGAATAGCGGTGAGGGACAGAAAAACCAAAGAATGGATCAGAAACACTACGAAAATCAGGGATGTGATCGAAACCATTGCCACTCAAAAATGGTACTATGCCGCACACATAGCCAGATGTACGGACGCGAGATGGAATAACAGAGTGTTGCACTGGAGACCATACCTAGAACGATGAAATAGAGGACGACCACTGATGCGCTGGACAAACGACATAAAACAGGATTTAATTGGATAAGAGAAGCGAGAAAGAGATGGTGCCATATGAGGGAAGCCTATGTTCAGAAATGGACTGTGTAGTGAAGGCGATTGAGATTGAGTAATAGTTTAGACTGTATTTATCTAAGGAAGTTTTACGACAAATTAGGCATTATTAGACAAATAGCAATAGTATTATAATAGTAATAGTATTATTTAATTAACATTTAATTAATATTTTGATAGTATTTAGCGAAAGAAATTGTATGAAAAATTTGGTAATATTCGGAATATTTATAACGTTTGTCTAAAACAGACACACAGCAATAGTTAAAACAGAATTATAGGAAGGAATTTGTATGATACATTAGTCAATATTCGGAATATTTATAATGTTTGTCCATAATAAATCTGAGTGTATAATATTTAGCGAAGGAATTTGTACATCAAATTAGACAATATTCTGAGAATATTTATAACGTCTGTCTAAGTTATGAAGTATAGCTTAAATACAAGCCTAATTTAGACCAATAGAAATAGTTTAGGCAGTATTTAGCGAAGGAATTTGGATGTTGTATTAAATAATATTTAGAGAAGGTTTAGAATGTTAGACAAAAATGCAATAAAACTGTTTTCACTGAAAACAGAATTAATAAGAAATTAACAATTTATAAGAAAAGGAATAAATAAATAAAAACGGTCATTATATGTGCACGGGTAAAGGCGAACGGCAAGTCTGCTTAAAGGTGGGCAGGTAGGCAAGGAACTACAAGGTAAGAGAGACCAGGTGAGTCTCGAACCTGCTTGCGGTTGGTACCGACACATTCAGTCGCAGAACAGACGAATAGACGCGTGCAGGTACCCATTAAGCACCGCATCCGCCGACGATGACACTTTTGTGACAAAACTCGAGAGAATCCCGAAAAAGTTTAATTAATTCGATAATAAAATTCGAAATATTTAGAGATTGATTGGTGGTTTTAGTGATTGTAGTTAATTTTTGTGTTAGTTTTTGGTGCAATCTGAACAAAACTCATCAATTTTTTTTCAAAACTTTTCAAGAAAATCGTTTAAAAAATGCGTTTACATCTTCTGTGTCTCTTTGGATTCTTTAACCTAATCACGGCTAAAGGTAAGTCCAGACCAGTGTGAACGTACACTTTCGCTTAAAAGTGGGTTAAGGAAAAATTGCATTCAACACTCACGTTTTTATTTCTCTCCATGCCGATTCTTTCTCTTTCTAACATCCAGTCGCGCCCACTGACTCTCAAATGGCAAATCTTAAGATAAAAAAACCCATTTTTAATATTTGTTTAACTACACAATATTCTTAAAACTAATTAGTTTTCATATTAGAAACACTTAAATATTTTGTAAAATTGAAGGACAATAGTCTAGACTTGTCTCATATACACTTTTCCTGTCTAATACTATCTAGTTTTGTTTAGCCTTATATAATTTTGTCTAGTCTTGTTTAGGCTTGTCTAGTCCTGTCTAATATTTCCCGTCTATGCGAGTCTTGTCTAGCCTAATCTAGTCTGGTCTCGTCTGAGCTCGTCTGGTCTGGTACGGTCTGGTTTGGTCTGGTCTGGTCTTGTCTAGTCTAGTCTTGTCTAGTTTTGTCAGGTCTTGTCTGGTTTTGTCAGGTCTGTCTGCCTGTCTCGTATTGCCTGATATTGTCCTATCTTGTCTGGTCATATCTTGTCTTTTCGGATTTTGCCTGGCTTTGTTTAGTCTTGTCCTGTTTGGTCTTGTCTCTTGTTTCTTTTAAGACAGGTTTAAAAACAAATAAGTTTTGAAACAATGTAATTTAATGTATGTGTGGAAAGACCATATGGAATACGAGATGTAATTTTAAAGATTATTTGCATACAACAGAAAGTATTGGTTTGGTTCAAAAGGCAAAAAATTGAATTGGAGTGTAAAGTTTTTTTTTTTTTTTTTGTTCTTGTTTATGAATGCTATGTGGATTTTTTTCTTTCTTCTGAATAGTTTTAACACATGCAGGTCAATTCAGGAGAAATGGAAGTCGAGACAAAGAAAAATGTTAATGGGTTTTTTATTCGCATGGTTGAATAAGATTTAGATCTCTTTCTATTAATTTTCGAAAATTAATTATTAATTGTAAATGTTTTTACAAATTTTAGAAATACATTTTGTAAAACCTGTGTATTATAGATAATTTTTGTTTTTGTTTTTTTCAATAATTTATTAACTAAATTCTGTCGAGCACATGCTATCTTCTAGGCAGATCGTATAAAACCGCACTACGGCTATTTCAAAGTTGGGACAATCTGCTTATCCACGACACAATTTTGCAGGGACAATCATAAATTGTCTCGTTAGATATATTACAACATAATTATTATTTGTTCTTATAACTTTCGATTTAATTTGTTTTCCTCGTTTTGCATTTGGTGAATTTACGACTTCGGCAAAAACATGTGGCAGACGTTGAAGTTTCTTTTCTCTTGAAATTTAAGAACGAAAAACTCAAGAATTCAGGTTTTGTGCTTACTTACTTGAATTTTCATTTCTTCGTTTAATATTCTACCTTTTATGAAATGGCAAGCAAATTTTTATTATTATTATTTTTTTTAATTTATTTATTTCCCAAAATACACAAAATATACAATGTATATATCTTATAGAGATAAGAACTTACCTATACATAGGTCGGCAAAAAAAACACAAAAACTCAAAAAGAAAATGGAGGTGTATAAAGAGAAATTTAAATAAAAAGAAAAACTAAAAGCGACACAAAATAACATAAAAATAAAATAAAATATAATATTTTTTCTCTCTATGTACACACGCACATTCACACCATTAACAATTCCAAAATTTTCAGCAATACAACTAATGGGCCTCCGTTATCCATTTTCTAATCCTTTTCCTATAGTTCTATTTGAAAAAGTCAGGTTTTTCAAATCGTGAGGTAACATGTAGTATTTTATGGCTACGTAATAAGAGCTTTCAAAATAAATAGATTTTTTTAATCTCGGTAACATTACTGTTTTATTTCTAGATTTGCCAGAATTATTATTATACATAATATATATAATAGTGGTATAGCATTGAGCTTAGTATAAAATTCTTACTAACGTTTAGAGGGGTACTATTGTTTTTAGCCCATATCTTATTTATAATTTTGTTATAAATAAATGTATTATTATAAGCACCACCCCATGCTATGATACCATAATTTTCAATACTTTAAAAATGAGTATGATAAATCAGTTTCAAAGTTTTGTGCTCAAGAAAAGTGCTAAGTTTATATAAGACGAATTAAAAATATCTAGAATTGGTTTATATGATTATCTATAATATACTATGGTTTTACCAATTCTAAATTATCATTTAAATCAATAACCTGCTAAGTTCATGTCTCTCTCACGAAATGTCAAAGTAAAAATATCTAACCCTAATCATCCACATGAGTTTCAAGTAAGTGGTTTACAAATTGTTGTTCATAAAAGCAAAGCTGTACTGATGAGAGATAAATCTCGAAACGCGTATACAGATGGCAATCCACTTAAGTTATCAGAAAGACATGATCTTAAAAAACAATGTTATTTTGATGGTTTATGTTGAGTGCCACGAAGGTGGATGAAAGCTTTTAACAACTGACAAATTTCACGAAATTTATTTTTGGTAGTCCTAAAAATACTCATTAGTGTTATAGAGCTCCGGAAAGGTTGAATATATTTATTTATTCAGGCTGTGTTCCGACTTAATTAAGTTCAAAATATAGTAATCAAAATATCTCATCTTTAGAGATTAACTCTTTAGTCTGCACGTTCCATCTCATTAAGTAGTCAATTCATGCAAACAACTTGGTATATAGGTGTTTGCATGAATTGACTCTCTTAATTTTAGTGTTGTCAATATATAGTGTAATATTTGTTGGTAAACTGTCACTATAACAACGAAAAGTTATATAGACTGTTTTCTCATCATTTAGCAACAATTGATTGATTTTTAATCAAGTACAAACTCTATCCAATCTATTATTCATACTATTTTGTACTTCTATCCAGGTATTGTCTGGGCAAAAAATAGCTGTATCATCCGGATAAGATACTAAACAGTTATCCTCAACTATATTAAAAATATCATCGATATGTATTATAAAGAGTAATGGTCACAGAATAGTACCTTGAGGTACCAGAATTTTAACCAACACTTCATAACTAAGACAGTCGAAATATCTAACTACCTGTGTTCGATCACTTCGAAAATCATTCATTAAATTGTTAGCAATGCCTCTAATACCATATTGCTCTAATTTGTCCAGTAGGATGAAACCGTGTCGAAAGCTTTAGCTAAATCTAAAAAAGCAAGAATGATACGTTTATCAGAATTCAATTCTTCATAAATGTAATTTTTCAAATATTTTCAACCTTTCCGAATCTCTATAATATTCTAAAGTCTTTTTTGGACTATAAAACAAATCTCATGTTGAAAAACAACAGATATTTATTTGTATTCACTAGGACTCAGTTCACTTCCGTGACACTAGACACTAAAAAAGACACTAGAAAAGAAAACAAGACACTAGATAAATAACATTGTTTTTTAAGATCAGATCTTTCTCTTTAACCCAAAGTGAATAGCCATCTACAGACACGTTTCGAGATCTATCTCACTCTACATTTAATTCATATAAATCAATAACTGATGTTCAGGTCTTTCCACACACATGTCAAAACATAACCTATATTCGACAGCCCAACACATGGTTTCAAACTAATGTAAGTGTTTTCCATATCATAATTCATAATTCAAAGCTGCACTGATGAGAGATAGATCGAAACGCATCTGCAGATGGCTATTCACTTTGGGTTAAAGAGAAAGATCTGGTCTTAAAAAACAATATTATTTATCTAGTGTCTTGTTTTAGTGTTACGGAAGTGAACTGAGTCCTAGTGAATAACACAAATATATGTTGTCTTTCAACAGGAGATTTGTTTTATAGTCTTAAATAGACTTAAGAATATTATAGAGATTCGGAAAGGTTGAGTATATTTATATATTCAAGCTGCGTTCCGCTGTAATAAGTTGGTATGATTGTGTCTGTAATTAGTTTAGTTTCACCCCATATTTAATGTATTTTTTTATTCAGTGCGTGTGCATCACTTGTATTTCTCTTTTTTAGAAAACCAAATTGTTTCGTTGATATTAAGTTACTCTTTATAATAAAATCATAGATTCTTTTATGAATAAATTTTTCGAAAATCTTAGCTAAATTAGAGGTAAAAGATATTGGTCGGTAGTTGTTAGGTAGATGACAATCTCCTGATTTAAATATAGGCACTACAGTTGCAGTCTTTAGTGATTTTGGTTATGTATCTTCTGCAACACATAGATTAAAAATATGTTCAAGAAGCATACAAATGTGTTGAGCTATATTTTTAATTACTTTAGTACTAATCTCATCCTTACCACCAGCCTTATCCTTTAGTTCATTTATAGTATTAAATATTTCAGATAGATTTTCAGATATATTTCAGACTGATTTCAATTTTATATCAGTAAAGGGATCAAGAAAAATTGATTCATTTGTGGTATTATTTTCAAATACAATAGTTTCTGCTAGTTTAAGAACAATGTTTCCAAAATGATCAACAAGACAGTCAGCAATCTCATTTGATTAGTAATTTTCTTATCGTTACACTGCAGATATTCAATTTCAAGATCTTTCTTACTATTCCTACCTATTTTCTAATTAATATATTGCCATAGTTTTTTTCTATCATTTATATTAGCATTTACCTGTTTTATATCAAACTCTCTCTTCATCATCGGCTTTGGCTCTACAACCCATTATGGGTCTTGGCCTCCTCTACATTTTTTTCCATTCCTATGTATAATCTTCTTTTTATCATTTTATTGCAGGTGTTAGCGCTCGCAATTTGAGAGCCCAGCTATATGAATTCCGATACGCTTTCCATGTTACGTGTCCCGATAGTTTTGTACTTGTGCGTCCCGCGTAGATACAAACACGTATTTTATCTTATCTGTGTTTATTACTAGACCCATTCTTTTTCCTGCTGCTTTAATAGCCGTAAATGCTTGGATCATCTTATTTTTCGAGTTAGTTATTATATCTATATCGTCCGCGTATGCTAGTAGCTGTTCTGACTTGTTGATTATTCGTGCCTATTTTGTTTACTCCAAATTCCCTGATTACTTTTTCAAGGGCGATGTTAAATAAGATGCACGATAGGGCGGGCGTCTCTTTACCGTAATCGGGTGTGTGTAGTGAAAGGTCTTGATACACTAGTTTGGATACTAACTCTGCTTTCCACACTTGAAAGAGTTACCTTCGTAAGAAGAACCAGATGTTGTGGTATGCCTAGTTCAATCATTGCTTCGAATAGTGCTTTTCGATTGACTCTGTCATACGCGCTTCTGAAGTCAACAAATAGATTGTGCGTGTGAACGTTTTGTTTCAGAGTCTTCTCTAAGATCTGCCGTAGAGTAAATATGTGGCCTATTGTGTACCTATTTTGACAGAAGCCGCACTGGTAGTTGCCGATCTCCTTCTCTGCATAAGCTCGGATGCGGTTGAATAAGATATTAGCTAATACTTTGTAGACAGTATTGAGGAGAGTTATGCCTCTGTAATTGTTGCAGTCTAGTTGGTCACCTTTTTATGTATAGGAATGATTTTGCCCTTGTTCCACTCCTCTGGTATAGTTTTTTGTTGCCAAATCTCCGCTAGGAGTTCTTGGATGCGCGGGGCTAGTTCTTTACCTCCTTCCTGGATCAGCTCCGCTGCTATACCATCGTTGCCTGGTGCCTTGTTGTTCTTCAGCCTTTAAATGGCTTTCTCTATATCTATGATGGTTGATATTTCGTTTCGTTCTCTGTCATCTTGTTTTGGGTTCATCCTGATTTGATCGATGTCTTCCCTAACATACCCTCTCTTAGCAAGTTTAATAACATTCTTCAAAATATTACAATAGCTTTTGTACTCGTTTTATAGTTTATCATTATTTTTGTTTGATTTCCAAAGATTGTAAAGCATTTTTTTAGTTTTACAAGAGTTCATTATGTCAGTTGTAATCCATTTTTTAAATAAAAATAAACAAGCTCCAGAAATTTTATTATAAAAAACATCTAATTAATGGATTATTGGATTAAATCTTGTTAACTTTAGGTTTTGTTTGGTGGTTTGTGCAAATCTCAAGGAGCTAATACTGTTGCAACAAAGCTAAGTTGGATAAATCTTAATAGAAAAAGTTTGATATCCTAAGCTCTCTTTGTTAAACCTTAATATTCAGTGCTTAATCCACTATCCGCTATTACCCTTGCTTGCTCCAGAAATTGATGAACAAGGATGAACAAAGCTTGATTCACAAAATTCCGTTAGGTAAATCTTGTTAATAAAATATTTATCCATAATCTCTCTAAGTTACAAAGCTTAATCTTCAAAGCCCTGTTAGATAAATCTTGATAATTAAAGCTTAATTCGAAAAACTCTGTTTTATTATAACTTCGATAATTTAAAGTTGCTCTACAAAGATCCGTTAAATAAATCTTGATGGACAAAGCTTAATCCAAAATGCTTTCTTAGGCAAACCTTGTCGGACAAAGTTTTATACAGAAAGCTCTTCTGATATTATTATTAGATAAACTTGGATAGTTAAAGCTTAATCAACAAATATCTGTTAGAGAAACCTTGACAGACAAAACATGCTTCGCAAAGCTTTATAGCTTTGTTAGACGAACTTTGATGAACAAAGCTTGATTCATAAAATTCTGTTAGATAAATCTTGTTACTCAAAGTATCTATAACCCTCTGTTAGTTAAACCTTGATAAGCCTGCTGCACAAAGCTGTTAGCTAAATCGTATATGGCTTGCCTAGTCTATATAGTCGTGTTTGTCTAGTTCTAGATCTGTTTACACGTTTCTGTAATATCTGCCTATTCTTGTGTCTTATATAAAATAATAACTTTCTTTAAAATCCTACAAATAAATACGGTAAAAAGTACGATTATTTAATAAATAATTAAAATTAATTTAAAGGCAAACTTTCAATTACATTATAAAAAATAGCACAAATCATTGTGGAGGTCGTTCTACGCTAAAGAATTTATTACATTGTCTTTTTATAGTATTTGTTTTGCAGTAATTTAGCCTTAGCAAAAGCGGTTTAATTTAACAACAATTTAGTATTTATTTTTAGTAGTGAAGGTTAATACGACGATGACACAGACGCGCGGAGGATTGAAATCCTGATTACGGCGAATTAGCTGCTGGTCGCATAAGAAAGAAGTGAAAAAAAGGAGAGAAACTGTTTCAGTTTTCTTTTATTTGGAGCGCGAGCTCGCTATGCTAGACTGGAATCCATCCCGACTGCTTTTTCAATTACCTATTTCGAATAGCTTTTTTACTTTTTTTGTCATATTTGCAATTAAGGTGTTCAATTAGAAAATTTCTTACAATTATATATACTTTTAATTACCAGGAAAAACTATTCAATTATTTAATTTTGTTAGATTAATGTAACCAAGACGATATATTGTTGCTATTCCAGTAATGCTAAAAATAGAATTTTTCAACTGATATATGTGAAAATGGAATTTTTTCCACGGCTTACCCTACTTGAAAGTGACATTTTTTCATTCTAGAGATGAAAATATTTTCACATCTAGAGACGAAAATGAGCATTTTAAATTTATGATTTTCTCGATTAAAACACCAAACTAACCAAATTTTCATAGACTTTCTTATTAATTACATCAATTTCAATGCAATATTTTATGTACAAACGTAAAACGAGCCTGAAACTATTTAAAAAAACCGAAATAAAATTAGAAAAGGTGATACTTCAAAAGTATCACCTTCTATGAGGATCCAATATGTTACCATGGAAACGACCAAACCAACAATTAAATTTGTATTGACAGTTCGCTTCGAATTGGATTTATTGTATAAGTCGATTTATGGATTCTACAACCGAAATCAGTAGAAAAAATTGCATTTACTACTCGAGCTGAAAGTGTTTTTTTTTGGTTCGGTGTGATTGCTAACTCGCTGGTGCTCGTGAGCAAACTCCCACCTCACCAAAAAAAAAACGCCACTTTCATCTCTTGTTGTAAAATATACTATTGTTTCAAATTTTTGAGATATTAAAAAATGTTATTATATTTACTGCTTCAACAATAAATATTCCAATTTTTATAAAATCTTGAAAAGCTATAGATTTATTTAGAAGCCATCAATCACTTCATATGAAGCCACACAATATTTGTTTTTATATAAATTTCCAATCACAATCTCCAAGTAGAAACTACTATCAATCAGACGGACTAGACTAGAAGAGATAAATAGGTATCTAAAATTAAATAGACACAAATGATGTCCCCTCAAGCAAATTTGAGAAAATCAAATTAGCCAGAAAGGTCTAAATAAACAAGACTGCAGACAAGCCTAGACAGATAGGAATACACAGCCAAGACTAGACAGACAGCACTAGACAGACAGCACTAGACAAACAAGACTAGACAGAGAAAAATCGACTAGGTAGATAGGATTAGACATACAAGACTAGACCTACAAGTCTAAACAGACCAGACTAGACAGACAATATTAGTACAGACTAAAATAGACACACATGACTAGACAACTAGAGAGACAAGACTAACACAGAAGACTAGACAGAATAGACTAAACAAACAAGACTAGACAGACAAGACTAGAGAGATCAGACTAGACTAGGGGTGGAAAAATCTTATGGCTGTAGGGCAACGTATCAAAATTTGACGCGGGCCGCATTAAAAAAATTTATATTTTCATAGTTATTTGTATACCACGCCCAGACAGCATATACTCGTCTAGACAGGACAATATTGTTAGGTTCTGTCATAGTGGACAATAGATATCACCCGCAAATATGCAGTGTTAGAGGTTAGAGGTAGATAATGAAGTAAACATCAGGCCTAATAAACATAATAAGCATGTCATAGGTATGCTTTAGGGATTCTATGTTTATGTTGCTTATAACTTTGTTTATGTTGGAACACGTATTAAGATCATTAATTGTGGCTGCTATGTATACATAAATTTGTAAATTACTTTGTCACCGAAGTAATATTTTGGTGGGATACAAACACAAAACCATCTTATTTTTATTTTGTTTTATCATACGTAGATATGTTTTGTAATGAAATAATTTTATAAAATGCTTCGCGGGCCGCATAATATGTCGAAGCGGGCCGAATGAGGCCCGCGGGCCACAATTTGCCCAGGCCTGGACCTGACAGACAAGACTTGACTGATAAGACTGCTCAGATAAAACTAGACAGATAAGATTAGACAGACAAAACTAGACAGGTAAAAATAGACAGACAAGAATATACAGACAAGACTAAGACTAGATATAGAAATCTAAACAGACACTGCTAGACAAGGCAGGACTAGACAGTCAAGCTTGACCTACCAGCTTGGTTCAGTCTTACTTTATATTTAGTAAAATTCACGAATCGCCGTGATTTTTTTAATATATAAATGTCAAATATTTATTTTATTTACTTGTTTGAGGATTAAGTTAGACTGTTCATGCGAGATTTTGAACAAATATGACACCAATAACTTAACAAATTAGTAAATTCCTTAAATACTCTTGTAGGAATTCAAGACTACTAAAAAACCCGAACATTTACCTACAGTAGATTTATTAAATAGTTAGACAGTGTAGACAGTATTAAATAGTTTAGTCTTATTTATTCAGTTTTGCCCTCTCTAATGTAATCTTGTTTATTCTTGTTGCCAAATCTTGCTCAATATTGTCTAATTTATATTGTTTATATTGTGTATACTGTTGTCAAAGTGCTCACTGTCTTATAGTATCTTAGCGTCATTTGGTTTAACTAACTCAAATTTAAATTTTCTATCGATTATCTACAATCTTACATTGAGAGACTACAACGCTCAATAAGACAGCTAACTCGCAATCTGCGCTAACAGTTTAAACTTGTTCTCCGTCAAAAAGTAAAACTGGAAACTGTTTGATTTATTAACCAGAAATCGATATTTATGTTTAGCACCGTATACATCTACACTTTATATAATTACATTACTTTCCATGTATGTCTGCATAATCTTATCTGTTTAGTGATGTTTGTCTAATCCTGTCTATCTAGCTCGGTTTGTCTATTCGTGTTTATCTAGGTTTGTTCATTCGTATTTATCTAGGTTTGTCTATTCGTGTTTATCTAGTATTTTCTGTCTAGTATTGTGTGTCTAGTTTTACCCGTATAGCGGAGACTGTCGGGCATTTTCTTGTCGAAATAGTTTTGTCTGACTAGTCTTGTCTGTTTAGTTTGTTATGTTTAGCCTATCTAGTTCATCCAGCCTAGTCTTCTTTATCAAACTTTGTATGTCTAGTTTGGTCTGTTTTATCTTGCCTGTCTAGTTTTAATCTGTCCATTCCATCCCTCCGGGCATGTTTATTTAACCTTGTCTGAGTAGTCTTGTAGGTTAACTGCTATCAGTCTGGTTTTAGTTGCATGTTTCTACACCTTCCAGCTGTAAACGAGCCACAGTACTAAAAAATAGTTATTTCAAAGTAATTATATCATAATACCGTACAGCAGCGTAAGATACTGTTAAAAACGTCGGGAGGAGGTAAAACAAAAAAAGCTTCTCCCATTGACACAAATTTCTCCTCGACAATAATTCGGTGTAACGTTTCTTGCTGAACTAGTTTAAACGCGCCATTAGAACGCACCGTCGATAATGATAATAATAATAAATAATTGTCGGCATGACACTTGCAATCCCGGCTGGCCTCGAACGTATGGACCGAGCAAATAGAAAGGCTGGAACGAATCTTGTTAGATGAATAAAAGACACGTTTAATACAGGGAGGGATTAAACGAAATGCGCTCACGTTTTATCTGTACTCGGACGGACCACGTGAAGAAAATTCCGTTTTCCCAAACGGATTAATTAAATTGTTGTTTCTTGTATTGATTCTATAAATAATACAAGAAGAATGTTTTACATTGTTGTAAAGTGTTTTTGTTGCAAAACTAGGTCGATAGTCTTGACTCGACAGTCATGTTGATAGTCACGAGACTAGACACATAAGAATACTTAAACAAGATTAGATAGACAAGACTAGACAAATAAGAATACTTAGACAAGACTGCACAAATAAGAATAGTTACACAAGACTAGACAATTAAGAATAGTAGACAAAACTAATCAGACGAAAATAGACTATGATGAAAAAGAAGACCGGGCAGACTAGGGAGACAAGACTAGACGCACAAGGCAAGATAAACAAAACTAGATAGAGAATGGCAATATATCGAGAAGACTAGCCAGATAAGACTGGACAGACAGGACTAAACGTACAATACTAAACAGACAAGTATACATTAATAGACAGACAAGACTGGACATACATGACTAGACTAAATATATATATATATATATATATATATATATATATATATATATATATATATATACATTCTTATGGCTTAAGCTTTGCGAACAAATTTATCCACGGCTCTGTACCGTTTAATTATTTCAGCAAGTATTTAGTAGTATATAATCTTCGCAGGGAAGTAAGTAGTTTCAATAATCCACGAGCACGGTGTATAGTTAATTCACGAATGGCATTACTAATGCAATAACGACTTAATATTCGCTCTCTGTGACTAATTCAACGGACATATTACATCACATAAAAGATAATTATTGTCTGTCTGTTGATATTATTGTCTGTCTAGTGTTGTCTGCCTAGACTTCTCTGTCTAGTTTGGTCTGTCTAGTCTTGTCTGTCTATACTTCTCGGTAGTGTAGTTGACAACATACTCGCATGACAAGCGGTACACCCGGGTTCGATTCCCGGTCGGGGAGGTACGAAATAGTGCGGTTTTCAATAACCGTCTGGGCTGTCCACCCTGAATGAATGCGAGAAATGCGTACCGGGGTGGCTTATACTAAAAGCCAAAGTGGAATATGGGGTTTACTAAGAGCTTCTCCCAAACCACTTTTAAAAAATCTTGTCTGTCTAGACTTGTCTGTATAATCGTGTCTGTCTAGTCTTATCTGTCTTTTCTTGTCTGACTAGTTCTGTTGGAAAACATATTTCATATGAAATGTTATGGCAATATATCGAGGCCTGCAATTTATTGTATAATAAAAAATCGAAAATTATTTAGCGTTAAAATGTATATATCCAAGATAAAACGTTTGTGAAATTGTTACGCACTCGGGTGTAATAAATTGGCTGTGATATGATCGGTCGACTGCTTCTCCCACAATCTATACAGAGTCAATAATCTATGTGTAGATATATAAATAACGATCGGTCTGGATATCTAATTTACTGCCGCTGATATATTACATGTAATCACTGCTTAAACTTCACCTCGTTACCAGCAGAAATGTGATAAATTGCTGGAAGCGTCCAGTTTTTTTTTTAAAGATATTTTTCATTTAATTTTAATGATTTTATATATGATTTAATCTCGTTATTGGATTAAATTAATTACGTTTTCCCATTGCATAAGTTCCAGTGGTTTGGATTATGATGTTCATTTCTTCGGGCGATTTATTGTGCGAGATTAATTATAACAAATTGTAAATAAGATCACGGATTATTTAGTATCTCTTACAAAATTTATTACTGATTGCACTCGCTTAGTTAGGATTAAATGTTAATTTTATCGAAATGAAACTATAAAATCATTTCAAAATCGATACACACTACTAGTTCAGAGTATTTAGATGAAACTAGCCTACCTATACAAGAATAGATAGATTTTATTTTTTTATCGGCAGTCACGCACACGTTTGGATGGTATTTATCGGCTATAGAAGGAGAAAGAAGAAGACGATAATAGACCTAGAAATTATCTACACATAACAACAAACATTTATATGAATACCAATGAATATAGCCGGACATGATAATTTGTGAATATTTATGATGCGTTGAAACTTTTTCTGTAGGTTTCCTAATACCCACCGAAGGCTAATTTTCGAAATCGTTTACCGATTGTTATTTGTCCACAATTATCTCCACTCGCCCTCCAACCAAACAAAAAATAGCTTCATCTTACTATTGTCTTTCGCAATCAAAAGTCCATGCGGACGTTCGCGGAATCTAGCTATTATCGAAATTCCGCGGGACTATTTCCATGGAAATTCGAATTCTATACATCTTTTCTGTTGTCATTGTATTTCAAACAGCAGAAACATTCTATTTGTTTCGTATATCACTGGTTTATTTATTGACTTATAAATAAATCTCTAATGGTATTGCATTCTATATATGGACGAAATTATTATTACAATTCCGTTTTTTTGCAATAAATTTCAATTTTATTGCTGTAGAACAATATTAAATCTACACATAAAGTACTTGCGGGTCTAGACAGGCAAAATTGGACAAATAAGACTTTATTGACTAGAAAGACAAGAGTCGAGAGACAAAGATCGACTGACAAGAACATACAGACATGAAAAACAAACAAGAATATACAGACATGAATAGACAGACAAGAATAGACAGGCAATAATAGACAGACAAGAGTAGACAGACAAAATTAAACAGGCAAGATTAGAGAGACAAAATGAAACAGATAAGACTGGACAGACAAAATAAGTTAGAACCCCGCCTAGTCTTATCCTTTTAGTCCTTTGTCTCTAGATTCGTTTGTCTCGTCTTTTCTCTTTAGTCCTATATGTCTAGACTTCTCTGTCTAGTATTGTCTGCCTAGTTAATTTGAAGGAATTCACAAATAGTTTTGATAGTCAAAAGAAATTTAAAACTTAACAAACCTTTAGAAAACTAGTTGATAATATCAAAGCAATCCCGACGCAAGAGTATGCAAATGTTATCTGGCATCAAGCTACAGGACAATGCTCGCATTAATTCCGAGTTTTATATATAAAGCTTTAGAGATTTGCTGCGCCAAAATGGCACTGAATTCCAGTTTATTACTAAACATGAGACAAAAAATCGACCAAAAGATCAGGTTTTTTCACTTCTTTGTAACATTGAACTCAAGCTTAATTGAACAATTGGATTATAAATTTTAAGTAAAGGACAGTGTTTTTGTTCGTTAACTTCCATCTCACAGGAAATGTTAATTTCCATTGTATATTAATTTTGTTGCAGAATGAAATTTTAGACGTCAAAACTTTACATTTTGCATATATGTGATAAGTATTAACTATAATATATTGTTTCAGACAGGCTATATGAAAAAGACCAGAGAGACAAGACTAGAGGCAAACAATACTATAGACAAATGAAACTATATACAGGCAAGACTACAAACAGACAAGACTATAGACAGACAAGACTGTGGACAAACAAAACTATATACAGACATGAGTGTAGACTGTAGACAGATAATATTATAGACATACCAGACTATAGACAGACAAGACTCTAGACAGACAAGACTATAGAGAGACACGACTATAGACATACAAAACGATAGACAGGACTATAGACAGACAAGAATATAGACAGAAGAGACTATAGACAGACAAGACTATAGACAGACAAGACTATAGACAGACAAGACTATAGAAAGACAAGACTATCGACAGACAAGATTATAAACAGACAAGACTATAGACAGACAAGACTTTTGAGAGACAAGTCTATTATTAGACAAGACAATAGACAGACAAGACTACAGACATACAAGAATATAGACGGACAAGACTAGAGGCAGACAAGACTAAAAACAGACACGACTATAGACATACAAAACAATAGATAGAGAGGACTATAGATCGACAGGACTATAGACAGACAAGACTATAGACATACAAGGCTATAGACATAGAAGACTATAGACAGACAAGACTATAGACAGACAAGACTATCGACAGACAATTATATTATTAGACAAGACTATAGACAGACAAGGTTATAGACCGACAAGTCTATCGACAGACAAGTCTATTATTAGACAAGACTAGAGACAGACAAGGCTATAAAAAGACAAGACTCTAGCCCAGTGGTTCTCAAACTTTTTTTGCCGCTGCACCCTTATTGAGCTAAAAAAATCTCGCGGCACCCTTGTCGGGGTACAAATATTTCACGGCATAGCTACCCTAAAAATGATTTGAAACTGGAATGATTTAGACTCGCAGGTGTATGCTGGGATGTTTCGTTTCCTCCGACGATGCTGGTTGTCATTGAATCAGTCGCATCAGAAGCTTCAGTGAGTTCATTACCTTTCCGTTTTAAAGACCCAGATTTTAGCCAATTCCATAATTATGCAATAAAAGTACAAACTCAAATTCGTTTGCCTCCTCATGTAATTTTCTTTTAACATTTTTTTATATTTCTTGATTATTGCTGCGGCACTCCAGGCATACCCTCGCGGCACCCCAGGGTGCCGTGGCACCCAGTTTGAGAACCACTGCTCTAGACAGACTAGACCATAGACAGACAAGCCTATAGACAGATAAGATTATAGATAGACAAGACAATAGACAGGCAAGACTATAGACAGACAAGACAGACAAGGCTATTGACAGACGAGACTAGTAACAGACGAGACTATAGACAGACAAGACTATAGACAGACAAGTCTATAGACAGACAAGGCTATAGCATATAGATAGTTTATTATTATTATTATTATAATAGACAGAAAAGACTATAGGCAGACAACACTATAGGCAGACAAGACTCTAGACAGACAAGACTATAGACAGACACGACTATGGACATACGAAACAATAGATAGACAGGACTATAGACAAACAAGACTATAGACAGACAAGACTCTAGGCAGACAAGACAATAGACAGACACGCCTATAGACATACAAAACAATGGATAGACAGGACTATAGACAGACAACACTATAGACAGATAAGACTATAGACAGACAATACAATAGACAGACAAGACTATCGACAGACAAAACTATAAACAGACAAGACTATAGACAGACAAGACTATCGAGAGACAAGTCTATTATTAGACAAGACTATAGACAGACAAGGCTATAAACACACAAGACTATAGACAGACAAGTCTATAGACAGACAAGACCATAGAGAGACAAGAATTTCGACAGACAAGTCTATTATTAGACAAGACTATAGACAGACAAGGCTATAAACAGACAAGACTATAGAGAGACAAGACTCTAGACAGACTGGACAATAGACAGACAAGCCTATAGACAGATAAGCTTATACATAGACAAGACAATAGACAGACAAGACTACAGACATACAGGAATATAGACAGACAAGACTACAGACAGACAAGACTATTGGCACACGAGACTAGTAACAGACGAGACTCTAGACACACAAGACTGTAGTCAGACAAGACCATAGACAGACAAGACTATAGACAGACAATGCTATAGACAAGCAAGATTAGAGACGGACAAGACTATAGACCTACAAGACTATGGACAGACAAGACTATAGACAGACAAGACATTAGACACAGAAGACTATAACGACAAGACAATAAATAGACAAGACAATAGATAGATAAGACTATAGACAATCAACACTATAGACAAACAACACCATAGACAGACAAGACTACACAGACAAAACTAGACAGACACAACACTAGGCTTGACAGACAAGACTATATTTGATAACAAATAGTATAAGCTAAGTTTTTAGTCCTTGAGGCAAGACTGGAAACTTAAATAAAAAGTTCCATTTAAAAGACATACCAAGAAAGGAATTTTTGTTCAGGGTATTTCGCATAATTGTGAGTAAAGCAAACACTGCTTCTGGAAGCAGTTACCCGTCGTTTGCACTTAGTATTCTAATGTTAAAACTGCTACCTGACTAGATTGTATGTTATCCCCGTCTTAAGATTTCAATGCGTTTTTATTTCCTTTACCTAATTCCTTTCCAATCTAACCAAAATATAATTTGAAACGAGAAATGGGAGATGCTTTTATAAATTGTTAAAAAGCAAAGGAGATTTAATAGGAAAACATGACTCATGAATCATGCTGATCTTGTGTTTTATAATCTTATCTCTATGTTTTTCTAGAAAAATTTAAATTTTGTGCTTTATTTTTACGATAATCTCTTCCATTGCATAATCACAACATTCTATCATTTCTTCCTTCTTGAATTCATGTTGTATACGAAATGCCTAATTTTGTATAACGAGTGATTTATTGTCAAAAATATTTTTTTTGCAAAAAACTTCATAATTTGCAATGCGAACAAAAGAATATCGCATTCACAACTATAATCCGTGTTGGTGGTTGTGTGGCACACCTTTAAAATCCAGTTTTTTTTAAGAATTTTTCGGCGATGCGTTAACACTGTCTGAAATGCGAAACAGATCCGACGAAACAAAATGTTGAGTGGAAAAGGGGGGCAGCGGGCCGAGAAATTAAACGGAAACGCGTCGCGGCGCCTCTCGTTAATCAAAATACTAATTTCTCCTTGCGACGTATTGCTGATTGGACCGTGTTCGCTGGAACGGACGAGACCTCAAGGAATTCGTTTTATTTTTTCTATGTATTGAAATAAAAACGAAATTTCAACAACGAAAAAATTTAACATTAAACCCTTTAAAATTAAGTTTAATATTCAATATTCAGCATTCGCGTCGGTTGATTAATTTCCGTTTAAAATAATGTCTAATTATTAAAATATAAAAATACAAATATGGCACTAATTCCAATGTACGATCTTGAGTCTAGACTTCCTATCTAGACAGCTTTATTTAGATTCATACAAACTGTGACCAGTTTTATATCTGACATGTTTTATTTAATTTTAGTTACATGTTATAGAACATTTCCAGGTACTTACGTACTAGCGCCACCGCAGCTACAGATTTGAACAAAATGGATGGTTTGATTAGGTTATAATGGAGCAGATAAATCCTGACCATATATCGCGTGGTAGCGCGACCTCTCGATCCGTAATAAGAAAAAGGGTACTTACGTATTAACGCCACCACGGTTATATATTGCATCGAGAGTTCGTCCTGCCGCGCGTATGTTGTCTTGAATTATCTGTCCGCTTCGCGGCGGACAACCTAATCTAACCGGGGTTAAGAAATAAAGTATTTTGAGTTTTAAAAATGTTTTATTTTATGATTTATCATAAACATTTTAGATGTAGATTGGCGGCATTTAAAAATGTAGCGGTGATAAATATTTAAAAATGTGGCGTTAATACGTAAGTACCGAAAAAATATTGGATAAGAGTTAGATTAGGTTATATTAGAGCAGATAAGTTCAGACTAGAGATGAGCATGGGACGAGTTTTCCGTTTCAGATCCCATCCCGTGAGACGGATCCCTGTCACTGTCCCATCCCATCATATTTTCATCCCACTGTCCCATCCCACAAACCTAAAATTTTTGTCCCATCCCCTCCCAGTCATCCCATCCCATTCATCCCATCCCGGTCGCGTGGCCCGTCCCATTCATCCCTTTTTTTCCACACATCAGACCTGACAGTGAGTAATCCTTTTTGGTCGCAAACGGATGGCAAGACTTCATCGACAGCAACTACATCGTTATCACAGAAATCTCCTGGGCTGGACATATTATGAAAAATGTGTGTATTTGCACGATAAGCAATTAATTATTCACGAACTAGATTTACTAGATTATCAAAACTTGTCCCACTCCATCCCTTACACATCTGTTGTCCCATCGGATCCCACCACACGCAACGTTTATACCACTCATCCCATCCCATGGGACGATGGGATGGGCTGGGACGATGGGATCACTCTACTACCATGCTCATCTCTAGTTTAGAACACATACCGCGCGGTAGCGCGACCTCTCGCTGCGGTGGCGTTAATACATTGGTATCCATTTCGCTTAATAAATATTTTAAATAAACATATATAAAATAAAACCCTACTTTATTATATAACAATTTAATATTGCTAAGTAATTGGCACACTTGCAACCAAAAATAAATAGTTTAGGATAAGTGTCAATCAAAACAAACGTATTTGTGCGTTCAGTAATAGTTAAGATAAAATTAGACTTGCTAGTCTAGTATTATCAGTCTACTTATTTTGTATATTTTCAGTGATATTTATTTTCATGTCAACATATAGATTGCTAATAAAATATATTCCACAAGTTAGTTATTAAAAGAATAGTTTTTATAATATCGAGGATAAATGACTATACTATTTATTTTTTGTTTACCAATAAATTTTGTTATTGTTCACATTGTATCATAGTGAACTTTGAATTCTAAATTGAAGAAGTAAAACCAAATAAATTTAAATCATTTTTCTATATGAAATATTTCGAATACGAATTCTTAATTTAAATTTGCTATCCATGAAGTGTAATTTTCAAATATAAATTCAATAAAACACTTGGAACCTTTCTTCAAAAATTATATTTGTAATATAAATGTATACATTTCGTTAACTAAGTTAACATCGTCAGTATGCTTACTTAGTTCAGTATATTTACTTAGTTAACGAAATGTATACATTTATATTACAAATATAATTTTTGAAAACCCTAGTGTTTCATTCTTTTCAATTCGATTAGTATAAAACGCAAAAACTAATCCAAAACATTAATAAATACGATATAAATGTTCGAGTAAAATGCAACCAAAATGTATTGAATGATGAGTATTGAAAATTTTCGAATAATAATTTTATTGATAATTATTTTTCTGCTTATTATAAGATTACAAATCTAAATTCTTACCTTTACTCTCTTGTAGGTTCACAATTTCCATAACTAATTATAATCTTCACCCACATTATAATTTTTTAAACCAAAATTCACACCCAAAACTAATGAACTATGCTAATAAACATTTCTCCAATACTAAACGCATTTATTCGCACCTTATCAGCAGTTGCGTTGAAACATAAAAACTTGTTTACAGATAAATCTGTCCGCTACGATTTTGTTTACAATTCGACACGAAAATTAATTTCCGTTTACAAACAACAACAGGAAATCATAAAGAAATTCTGAAAGAATGAAAATCCGATCACCAGAAAGTGTAACTTTGCCTAATATATTTATATTATTGCTACATTATGTGTGTTATTGTCCAATTAATTAAAAAAAATCTCAAATTATCTATAAATAATAATTAAGTCATTTCTTCTACTTCTTTCAAATAGGCCTACTTTGGACCACGCTTGTTCAACTGTTGAGCCTACCTTTCCTACGGGGTTTTTCCTGAAATCCACGGACTTCCTTCAGGATGCGTCTCATAGACTGTCTGTTTTAGAGATCTGTCATTCCCAGTTCTTTAATATCCTTCTCGGTTTCTGTCAACCAAGTGGTACGAACCTTCTTGTTTTGCCAGAAGGTGAACAGACGGTTGGTTAGTCGGTTTGGAGGCAAACTTGCAACGTGGCCAAAGAAAGCTACCCTTCTTTTCCTGGCACAGTCAGAGAGCATCTCAATATTTTCGTAGAGCTCAGAATTATGCCTCCTTCGGAATTCCCCATTTTCCTTTACCGGGCCTAGGATCTTCCTGAGGATTCTCTTCTCTCTGATTTCTAATTTCTCTACTAGACCTCTTCGATTCCAGGAAGGACACTCCATGCCATACCGGGCTTTTGGTCGTAAGACTGATGTGTAGTGCTTAAGTTACAGGTTGCGTGACAGGCATTTGCAAGTGTTTTTAGTCAGTCGATAGGTTAGTTCTAACTTGTTGACTCTCTTGGATAATGATGCTCTTTCTGATAAGTTGGGTTCAATCTAATCGCCGAGATGTTCTCTGATGTTGGTGAAGAATTCTGTTTTCTCCAGCGACACTTGAAAACCCACTTTGGCAGCCTGTTTTCTGAGGCAGTTTACCTGCATTGTTGCCATCTCAAGAGAATTGGCAAACAGTGCCATGCCATCTGCAAAGGCCAGGCAATCTACAACCAGTCCATCGTTCTTACGTCCTATGTAGATACCACCCTGAGCACCCAAATTGTTCAGTTCCTTGCGCCATTCTCTCATAACCTTTTCAAGGACATAGTTGAATAGAAGTGGGGAAAGTCCATCTCCTTGTCTCACTCCAGTTTTAATTTCGAAGCTTTCTGAAATCTCGCCTCTAAATTTAACCTTCGAATGGGTGTTGGTCAAAGTTTCTAGGACGAGTCTGCGGGTTTTGTTGTCTAGCCCTAGTTCCTGGAGTACTTTGTTAAGCGTTTCTCTATAAATGGAATCGTAGGCCTTCCTAAAATCAACAAAGGTGACGACGACCTTGCGGTTTCTCATCTTGAAGTATGCAAGTACAGTTTTAAAATTGAGGATCTGTTCAACACAGGATCGGGTCTTACTGAAGCCCCCCTGGTATTCTCCCACTATCAGACTAATTTTCTGCCAATCTTGTATGTTACCGAAACGAGAGAAATTCCACGATAGTTCTTTAGATCAGTAAAATCTCCCTTTTTGTGAAGCGGATGGATCAGAGCAGATTTTCAATCGGGTGGTAATTTCTCTGTTTCCCAGATGTCCTGGATGATCTCGATTAGCTTGCGCACGGCATTGTTTCCAGCACCTTTCCACAGTTCAGCAACTATAGAGTCCTCTCCGGCTGCCTTATTATTCTTAAGAAGTTGAATGATCTGGCCAACTTCTTCCAATGATGGGGGAAGCGAGTCCGGGTTTGGTGTGGTTTGTTTATAGTCGAAGTCTTCGCTGGGTGGGTCACAGTTGAGTAGATTTTTAAAGAACTGAGCCAAAAGGTGACAGTTATCGTTGTCGTTATAAGCCAGTTTGCCTTGTGAGTCTCTGAAGTGGAGGCTTGGCGGAGCGTATTTTCTGAGTAACTGCTTGAAGGTTCCAAAGAAACCTCTGGAATTATTCTTAGCAAAGCTCTCTTCGATTTGGGTTAGTTGGCTTTGTGTGAATGTTCGTTTGGTTTCTAGAATTATTTTGGCTGTAAGCTTTCTTTGTTCCAAAAATGTATGCCAATTTTCCTTGGTGTTTTTAGAATTCCACTTTACCCAGGCTATCTGTCTTTGGGCTATTGCATTGCCGCAGTCTTCAGTCCACCACGGATGCTACCTTCTTCTAGCGAGTTCATTGGCCGCCTTGACAAGAGTCTCCTTCAGTTGGTCCCAGCTGTTAAGGTCTGTGTTGTTCAGTCTCTGACTTACTTCTTGACTGTTCGTGTGTCGCTCTACGTCAAGTCTTACCTTTGGATGTTCTGTGTAATCTAGTGTTTCTAGGCTGGAGTCTTATTTTGATCTTTGAGATGTAGTGGTCTGAGTTCAGATTGGCGCTTCTTAGTACCTTCACGTATTGTATTTTGTTTTGAGATTTTCTTGAAATGGCTATATGATCCATGTGGAATTCATCCAGGTTGGTATTAGGTGAAATCCAAGTCTTCTGCTTCCATGGCAAGTGTTTGAAGGATGTAGACTTCATGAGCAACCCAAAAGTCCTACACAGATCCGCCAACCGTTCTCCGTTGCGGTTGGTTCCCTTTTGCGCCGGATAATTGCCCATTATGTTTCTGTATTTTTTCTCTCTTTCCAATTGGGCATTGAAGTCACCAAGCAGTATGACGGTGTGCCTCTCTGGAAGTTTAGAGATAATATCTCCTAAGTCTTCCCAGAATTTATAAGTTCTGTCTGGATTGCGTCTGTTGGCCTGGTTGATTGGGGCATGTACATTGACTACACTGTAGCCCTTGTTTGCGCATTTGAGAGAGAGAGAGGATGGATACACGACTACTCGGGAGGTAAAGTCGGTGACTGAATCCAGTATCCTGTGACTGATTATAAATCCTGTACCTAAGTGGGGTACGTTCTTCATTACCCGCTAACCCACTTTTCCTTTGAGGATTCTGTAGCCTTGGGACACGAAGGCATGCTCGTCCGTAAATCTGGTTTCCTGTACTGCTGTCAGTATTATGTTGTGTCGTGTTAGTGAATCAGTCAAGTATTTCAGTTTACCCACTTTTAGCAGTGAAATTAAATGTTGCGAACATTATTGCACATATTGCGGGCTTTAAATGCTGCGAAGAAGCTTCGCCGTCTTGGTCTGATTTTACATCCGGTGATTTTAGGATGCTCCGACTCGTCCTTAAAGCATGTTGGTGCGGACTCCCCAGAATTCGAAGGTCCGCTAACGTCACCATGGGTGACCGTGGATTGGTTACCACCTGGGGTAGTGCATTTAGCGAAATTTTCCTTCATGCTCAAGTTGATGAATTAAGTCATTTAATTTATAAAATTTGCTTTTTGTTCCTGATTTCGTTTTTACGATTGTTATGCCGTTTATTATGAGAATAACATAAAGCGGCCTTAAAAACAATATTTATGTTGATACGATACTATCTACATAAATATTAACGATTTATACATTTACGAAATATATTGCATGTCTCTTGTATTATTGTAAATATTTCGAAAGGGTGACAAATTAAGAGTGTCCTGATTTTAAACTACAATTATCAAAAAACGAAGTAAGTTGGACAACAAATTATTTATTAAACAGTTTAATAACAAGTTAAATGCTTAATCCTGAATTAATAATTAATAATTAGAAATCACATCAATTAGATGACCGTTTATTTCGATGACTGAGATCGAAGAAAGAAAGAACTCATTGCACATTTTTGGCGAGCTATTTCTTCAATAACTTGTCAAATGTTTCGTTTTAAGTCTTTCAGGGTTTTAGGTCGGTTCTGATAAACGTTAGATTTAACGTGACTCCTTAAGAAATATCCCAAAGTCGACACATCCGGAGAGCTAGGAGGTCACAACTGATCACCACTCTGGAAAAGCGAACCAGGAAAGAACTCTCGTAACATGTTGGATAAATCAGGCCTTGCGCCATCTTGCTGATAACTAATATCGTTTATTAGTAACCGGAATTGAGCGATGGCATTCATTAATAATGTTTGTAGCATCTCCATACAACGTCCACTATTAATAACGACTCTGTTTCTCATTTCACTCCATCTGAGTATATTCACACCATACAGTACATCTTGTGAATGCAGCTCTTCTTCGAATATAACTTAAGGGTTCTCGGCAGAACAGTAACTTAAATTTTGTTTGTTCCTCTCCATATGCAATTAAAAATGTGCTTCGTCACTCATAATTATTTTGTTGACAAAATTATTTTCTCTGCCCAAAATCCAACGACTGAATTCTAAATATGAGTTTCAGTCTATTGGAAGTTTTTTGGGCTTTTTGCCATTTGTAGGGAATGAGTAAATATTTCTTAAAAATTATTCTTACCGACTCAATTGAAATTCCTACTTGCTGCGATAACTTCATTGATGGATTGATTGGATTTTTTTTTCCAAAAATCAAAGTATTCACAATATTCTAGCAGTTTTTTCCTCTCTGCAATTTCAGTATCCTTAAGAGAACCGACGATATTTTTTGACCCATCTTGCGACATTGATCTTGCAATTGCCCTGCAATTTGGCGGCTCTGGAAAATTAAAGTGATGCCGAAACCCCCTCCGAGTTTGAATAATGGAGTTTGTTCTTATAAAATGCCCTATAAATGCAATCCTTTGTTCAATCGGCCACTGCTTCATTCTCAAAACAACTTGAAGGTTAACTGAATATTAGACAGTTAAAATTAAGGCAAATAAGTTATAGCTTCCTTTTGTTTCTATTAAGTGTAAAAGGACACTCTCAATTTGTCACCCTTTATATTCCATATAATATATAAATAATATTATATTCCAAAACAATTAGTAATTCAATCAAAATTATAGTTTAATTATTATATAAAATTTCATGTTCAATACAATATTGGGCAAATTACAACAGGTAAAAAGTGCAACTAATCTCTAATCTAAAAAAAACTAATATCTAATCCTGCTTGTCTGTCTTGTCTTGTTCGTTTAGTTTCCTGTCATATCTAATCATATCATGTCATATCTAATCTATTAACATTTGTACAAATCTCTTCCTATATCTAAATATGCATATTTATAATGCATATATAGATATAGGAATAATGCATATTTTTAAGTGTCTCTTTAGATTTTTTAGTTTTATCAATAAAGTCTAGGCCAGCAATTCTCAAATTTTTAAATATGCGACCCAAATGAATTTGTGGAAATGAGAGTACTACCATTAGGTATGGATCGGAATCGGGGAATCTTTTAATTAATATTAGATAGATATAAATAATATTAGAAATTAATGTAAAAGATTTGTTTTGGTCACAGTTTGAGAAACTCTGATCTAGCCTAGGGTTATCAAGTATTGAGCACGAAAAAAGAGAACATTTTATAAACAAAACATTGAACATTTTAGTTACAAACTCGTTCCTCTTTCGTATCTTATAGTAGGTAGCTCAAAAGCCATCATTCCATATGCTTAGCCTAGAGGTCGGCAAAGTTTCTCGGTTAATTCAAACGCGGATTAAATTTTATTGTATAAAATTTTATGAACATTTAATCTAGTTTAAGCGCATTATTAACTAATTGAAATATTGTTCATATTTTCGGAGATATAAAGAATTGTAACGTTCTGGTTATAGTCGAATTTCAAACGTTAGGTTAACCTAACCTAGATAATAGTACTACTTATTAATTGTCTAGTACTACTACTAAAGTACTACTTATTAATTATATATATTTTAAAGCTAATTTAATTTAGTTTTTGGATTCTATTACAAAATTCCGTTTATTTTAAAATATTTAAAACATATTCTTTATCACAGTTTTAATTAGTTTTAATTAGCTAGCATCTCGGTTGGTCCTAAATGTTATTTATTTGTATTATTATTTTATTATTATTAATTATATCCTTAGTATCTGATTTCGAATAAAATTTAATCCAGTTTTAAGAAATAATAATAATTATTGCAAAGTTACGAATTAATTATTTGAAACACTTTTTTTTGTTATTTATTTTAAAACGTATAAAAAATCGATAGAAAAAAGAGCCACAAATGCAACAAAATAGGGAAATATTTGTGAAATTGTAGTAAAAATGTAGGAAAGTTCAAAGAAAATTCAAAGCCATAGGAGGTAATTTTCCTAAGTAATCACATTTTCCACGTAAAATGTATTGCTTTCCCTGATTTCAACTAGAGTGCCAACATTTCTTGAAATTTCACTGGATTTTATAAATCAATAAATTAATGTATAAAAAAATCGATAAAAAATACCAAGGTCAACGGCTTGAACGAAGGGCGATGTTTGAAGAGCAAATGCCTAAGCAAAGAGACGCATCCCCTGCTCGAGGCTATAACTTTGGTTCTAAATTTAAAGATATTTACTAATATTACAAATTTGATAGCATAAACTGTACATGATAATCTGCCACAAATGACCTTCGTTCCAATTGATACAAATATGAGCTCTTTCTTTTGAATCTTTCTTGACATTGTAGAATGATTAACATTTGAGTGTTAAACATTGCAGAGAATATTTCAATAAATTTGTTAAACAAACTTTAATAGGGGTTAGTTTTTTCGTCTTCTTTCTCTAATTATAGGCAGGCCTGCCTGTTCATCCATCATTATGGTCGGTCAAGGTGGGACCTATTGTCGCTCCTCCACTTTCTGGGTCTCCCTGGGCTTCTTTTCCCTCTTGGGGAATTATCAATTATCCCGTGCTATTCGGACCAGCCTGGTGTTGTCCATCCGGTCCGCGTTGCATCTATTTTCGTTTTTCTACCCAGTCGTTTATGAGTTGTACGTCGGACATTATCCTTAGCTCCGTGCTCCTCATCCTCTCCATTAAGGTTTTATTGTTGATCTTTCGTATCACCGACATTTCCACGCTCTCCAGTATTCTTTGTATTGCTGTCACAGGGCGAGTTTCTGCTGTGTATTTGGCTATTGGTCTGATTACAGTCTTGTAGATGCGTGATTTCGTGTGAGTGTTTAGGTATTTATTTTTGAAAATGACCCCGTTCGGGCACCCAGCAATTCTTGATGCTTTCATGGCTTGCAGCCTGACGCCTGCTTCTATATTCCCAAAAGCCGATATCTCGACCCCCAGGTAGTTGAATTTCATCACTTGTTGAATGATTTGGGCATATACCTCTTATTTACATCTTATTGGGACCTTTTTTGTCATGCATTTCGTTTAATGTGTTGATATGGCCATATTTAATTGTTTGGCTGTCTGATCAAACGTGTGCTTTAGTGCCCATTGGGTAACCCTTACCTTGGCTGTTTTTTATGATTTCGTCAAACATTATATTAAACAGTGTTGGGCTCAAGGAGTCGCCTTGCTTTATGCCTTGTTCCACTGGTATTGCCGCCGTGGTTTGGTCATTAACCCTTGCTCGTACTTGCCCGAGTTTGAAGAATATTTGTCCTCTATTAGTTCTGCCAGGTCGTAAGGTATTTGTCTTTTATGCAGCATATGTATGACATCCCCGAGCTGCACTCTATCAAAGGCTTTCTCTAGGTGTTCATAACATATATAAGCGAACCGGTTGTATTCCATCAACTTTTCAACTATCTACCTTATTGCGAATACTAAATTGTTGCAGGACCTTCCAGATTTAAAGCCTTGCTGTTCTTCGGCTAATAGTCTCGATGTATTGATCTTACCTGTTCTGATCTTTGTCAGCACTTTGTCAAGGTGCAGCTTAAGAGGTTGATGGTTCTGTAGTTGGCCGGGTCGGTTTTATGTCCCTTTTTAAACAGTAATATTTATGTGCTTATTCTCCACTCGTATGGGATTTTATTTTCGCTCAGTATTTTACTAGCATTGTTATTTCGTGTTCTAGGGTGTTGTCTAGTTTTTTCTATTTAACATACATTTCAATATATTCGATATTTAGTCAAATGGGATGGCAGCTTGCATTATTTAGGATTGCAGTACTGGTCTGCTAGCTAAATAATGGAACAAATCTTTCGACTGAATCTAATCAAAATCGCTCTGTACCGTACGGACGCTACAGGGGACGCGTCCTCTCAAATATATGCAATACATAAGTAAAATTAAATTAAAACTAACAATTTGTAATTTAAGTACCTTCTTGTCACAGATGAAATATAAAAAGAGAAAAATTCCAGTTTATGTAACAAAAAAGTCAGAACAATGTTCTCTTTAAAGGAGACCAGTTGGCGACCCTAATATAGACTATACATTTAACTAATTACTTTTTGTAGCTTTTATATATTTGTCTAGAAAGGTCAATTCTAGTAACTGAATGGACAAACTACTAGACTAGATAGGATTACACTGGACTAGGCAGGAATGAACAGGACTAGCTAGGACTTGACAGGACTAGACAGGACTAGAAAAGGCAACACATGATTAGACAGGACTAGATAAGAATAAACAGGACTAGACTTGACTAGATAAGACCAGACTGGTTTAGACAGGACCAGACATGTCTAGATAGGACAAGATAGACTATGCATGTCCCATCGCGGGCATGTCCCAGCGGCAATACGGCTTTAGAAAAAGGAAGTGAACGGTCGACGCTATTGCAGGTGTGATCGAGACGGCCAGGAAGGTCAAACAGGGGACCTGGAAGACAAAGGGCTTTTGTGCACTTGTGACGCTCGACATAAAGAATGCTTTCAACTCGGCGCGGTGGGATGCGATCCTAAACGCCTTAGAGCAGAGACGAATACCGGAGTACCTAAGGAAAATAATAAGCAGTTTCTTGAGTAACAGAATCCTTGTCTACGACACGGATGACGGCCAGGTTGAGTATGAGGTGACTGCAGGGGTTCCGCAGGGATCGGTCCTTGGGCCCTTTCTGTGGAACATCATGTATGACGGTCTACTGAAACTGAGACTACCAAAAGACGCAACCTTCGTTGGCTTCGCTGATGACATGGCAGTAGTAGTAACAGCGAAAATTCCTACCACACTCGAGGCAGTAACAAATGGATGAAGGAAAACGGACTGCAATTAGCAGTACATAAGACGGAAGCAGTACTGGTACCATATAAGAGGATGTTTGTTCCACCGATTCTCACTCTGGAAGGGCAGGAAGTACCATGGGCAAAGGCGGTGAGATACCACGGGGTCCAGATTGACAGCGGACTTCGGTATGTAGAACATGTCACCAAGATAACCGAGAAGGCAGCAGCAACAGCGGCAAGCCTTGCAAGGCTCATGCCAAACATTGGAGGACCTCGTGAGGCAAAAAGAAGACTGCTAAATAGCGTGATACACGCACAGATTGGGGCACAGAAAAGATTGGGGCAAAGCGGAGGCTTGCCTCGGTACAGCGGCGCCGTGTATTAGGACTAATTTCTAGGTACAGAACCGTATCTGAGGCGGCCGCATTCATTCCAGCGAGTACACCGCCAATTGATCTACTGATTCGAGAGAGAAAGGAGATCTACGACGAACTAAGTCAGTACGCCAGGAAAGAAGAAAAGGAGCAGGCCAAAGAAGGTGCCAAGGTTAGAGCGCGCCAACGACTCATGGAGAGATGGCAGACCCAGTGGGAGACAGATACGTCAGGACGATGGACCCATAGGCTCATCCCTCACGTAGCGCCTTGGTACGACCGCACCCACGGGCAAATGGGATACCATATTACCCAAGCGCTCACGGGCCACGGATGCTTCAATTCCTACCTAGAGAGGTTCAAAAAGAGGAACAATCTAGAGTGCTTTTTATGTGGCCAAATTCCGGATGACGCAGAGCACACTATTTTCCAGTGTCCAGCCACGGAAAACGAGAGGTCCACTGTTCAGGTGAAACTCGGTGGCATAGTGCTTGAGGTAGGAAATCTAACAAGTCATGCTGCGAAATGAAGACGACTGGGAGGCGATAAAAGCATATACCGTGGAAATAATGACGAGGAAAGAAGAGGCCGAAAGAGCGTGGAAAGAGCAGCTTGCGGCAAACATCGAAGTCGATGCAGAACTAAACCTCTAACCTAGGGAAAAGAACGATAGACGAGAGTCTTAGTAGAAGGACTAGTTAGCTCAAATTGAGCGAAGATAACTCTCATCAAACTAGGGCAGCACTAACCGTCCGGGCTGCCCACCCTGAAGGCATGCGCAAGCGATACCGGGGTGGAGCATAGAGAAGCCAAGTGGAAAGGGGGTTTAGTGAGTGAGAGCCTCACACTCTGGCTGGTAGAGCTTCCCCCAAACCACAATAATACAAAAAAAGATACGACTAGGCAGGACTAGACAGAATTAGACAGAAGTAGATAGGGCTAGACAGGACTGGGGAGGGCCTGCAGGGACTCAACAGGACTAGACAGGATTGAACAGAACTACACAGTATCAGGCAGGACTAGATATAGCCATACAGGACTAGACAAGTCTGGACAGGATTTGACAGGCCTGGGCAGGATTTGTCAGAACTGACAGAAAGGACTAGACAGGACTAAGCAGACCAAACCAATTCCAGACCACAGAATTTGTCATTCTTGTCCATTCTTGTTTTTTTTTACTTCAAGCCGTTTAAATTAACTTGTCTAGATGCAACAAGAACATTATCTAATTTGATTGAAGTTATAAAGTTTTAATGAAACTATTATAGCAAAACAAGACAATCCAAAACGCAGACTAGTAACTTAAAATATCCTTATCCAGCCGATGACCCAGGAATCCACTTGACTTTGAGCCGATCCCGACAATTACAATACAAAACTTCGAGTCTGCATTCCGCCGCCGTGTCTTATAGACTAGACGAGGATAAACCCCACCTAATGCCACCCATTAGCAAACTCATAGATGCTTTTGTGCCGTCCATCAATCATTTAGCTCCCGACGGAGAAGATATAATTCCCGGTAAAAAATCTTGAAAATGTATCGGAGCAATGGGGAATGTGCGTCAGTCGCAGGTTTTATTTTCCTTCAGTAGTTCATTAGTCTCGCGTGTGTTTCGCAGAAAATCGCGATTGAAAACTCGCCAGCCGAACATAATTTATTTCCCATGTGGCTCGAAACCACTCCACAATGCATTTAAGTGGTTCTTTTTTTGTTTCTTCTGCGGGCAGAGAAACGGAGAATGCCACTTAAATTATGTATTATTGACTTTATTAGGGAACGATCTCGCGCCTCTACCCATTGCCCGTGTAATTGTTCACGATCTCCGCTTTAATAAAATATTACTTTAACTCTAAAGTGAAACTTTTTTTCCGATTTAATTGCATAATAAATCTTATAAATATTTATACAGCATGATAATTATATGGTATTGTGGCGGACTAAACTAGATTTATTATACTATAAGCTAAATAATCTAGTCAAGTCTAGATGAAAAATGTTATATAATGAAGGACACATAATATTGTATATTATAGAACATTTTAAACATGTAGTAAGCACTTAAAATATATGTAAATGGGTATAAATTGACTCATACGAAACTATACTCGTACCGGCGAGAGAATGCATCTCGTCTCCCCGAGTTTAGCATTGTTCTGCGCATACCCCTATTTTATTTCTATTGAGCGGTGATTAGTTGTCCGTATTTGAAAAACTGACGCATATTTCTTAACTCAAACTAATCTGCGCGTACCTCGGCGCGTTCCTTGTTCCTCATACCTGGGCGCGGTACTGCTGCTTTCTCTCGCCGGTTCGAGTATAGACAGACTAGACAAACAAAACTAGACAGACTGACTAGATTGACAAGACTAACGAGACAAAGCTAGATAGACAAAACAAGAGAGACAGGGATAGACAGACAGGGCTAGACAAACAGGGCTAAACGGACAGGGTTAGACAAACAGGGCTAGACAAACAAGTCTAGACCTACAGGGCTAGGCAGGCAAGGCTAGATAGACGGGACTAGACAGACAGGGCTAGACCGACAGGACTAGGTATACATGGCTAGATAGACCCGGCTAGACAGACAAGGCTACTCAGACAAGACTAGTATACACGAGTAGTGTCCTACTAGCCCTACACAGAGAAGACTACACTGACACGTCTTATTTGTATACCATACAACAAAAGACTCCATAACTATTTGATTTGATTTGATAATACTAGATAAGGATAAGACTAGACATACAAGTCTTGCCTATTCGATTCTTTAAATTGTTTTTAAATTTTAAATTGCAGATATCTGTTTCTTACAATATCCAAAAATAAAAAGGGAAATGCAAAAAAACGATTGCAAAATCGTAATGACTTGGCAATCCTTGCACGAACAATGTGCCGCAAACGTAGCTGCAGCTAACGGCGCGCGCGTCCTTCCTGCTTACAAAAACAATAAATAATTTATAGCCGATCATAATGTTAAATATTTTTTCCTCAAACTCTTCTTTTGCTCGTAACCGTTCAGTTCTCACCGTCCCCACATATCTCTCTCAGTTTTCAAAGATTTTTCTTTCCTCGCCACACACATTTCACGTTTTAAATAAATGACAATAAATAACCGACGTGGATAAATAACGCGACCCGACTTTAATACTTTATCCTTTATGTGTGCGCATAATTATTATTTGAAATAGTTAGTCCACTATAAATTATCCGCGAAGAGACGGCGCTACACACGTTTACAGTTACAACGTGAAAGAGAGGTCGTAGGTTGACCATGGGTTTTTTCACTCTTGGTTTATATGTAAGATGGTTTAAGGATTGTCGTCTAATTTTTACTTTTCTCTAGATCCTTTGTAGATTATGTTTTATTCAAATTTTAAAGATACAACCCGGAGTGATATGGAAATAATAAGTAAAGACTTATATAAAAATATATATCTAAAGAGGCAGGATTAAATGTAACAACAAGGATAATACATAATAGACAAGATTACACAGACAAGAGTAGACAAACTGAGGAATGGTAATGAAGTTATTTTTAGCTTAAATTTGGATTGAAATGATTTGGATTTGAATTAGAGAACTAAAAAAGGTGAGATGAGATATTTCACAATAAAATTACGTTGAAATGAACGGAGATATAAGCTAAAAGATTATTTTTTCAAAATGTTAAGTGTCTCAGAAATATCTATTTTCTAAGGAATTAATAAAATCTTAAACTAGATTAAATTAGTTTTGAATTGATATATAACACGTCTATATAGTATTATTATCTAAGTAGCAATTGATGAGTGAAAATTTACTATGACATATGCGTAATAAATACTTTATATCTTTCGAAATATTAACAATACAGTCAAACCTGAGTAAGTGAGCACTGGGTAAGCTAGAAAACTCTATAAATGGGAGTAGTTGCTTGGTCCAGTCATTTTTAGGCTCTAAAACCTCTAGGAGTGAAAAATGGAAGCCTCTATAACAGAGTCGATTATTTATGACTCAAAACATCTGTGTTTTAAGTAAAATAAGGAGCGATTGTTGGACCTCATTGTTAAATAGTTTTAACTAATAAGTTAGTCTGCAACAAATCTCTGAAGGGTGAAAACGAATTTTAAATCTTGAATTCAAATTTAAATCTTAAATACCTACGCCATGTCTAAAAGAAAACTCCAAATGTTGTCTCGAATTGTAAGTGATAAATCGTGAACGCGTTTGAGTGTGAGAAATCGCGTAGTGTAATTCAGAGCGAGTATGGTCTACCAGAATCCTCTCTGAAGGATACGGAAATGTTAAGAGTTTTAGAATGGATCAAAAAAATTCTTGACAAGAACATTCCCATAGATGGACCCTGTTAGAACAAAAATCTAAGATTTTGCTACCAAATTGGGAATTAACTTCTTTTCGGCTAGTAAAGGCTAGTTAGAGGGTTTTAAAAGGCGTAATGATACAGCTTTTAAAAAGGTAGTCGGAGAAAGTAAATCCGTGTACCAAAGCGTGTGTAATCAATAGACTGAAGATTTTCCGAGTTTCCTAAAGGAGTATCATCCAGACGATATTTAGAATGCTGATGAAACTGATCTGTTCTTCAAGTGCCTTCCCGATAAAACATTTACAATTAAAAAATGTCATGGGAGGGAGGGAGACAAAGCAAGGAACGCCTAACTATTCTTCAATGCGTAAACATGACCGGTACGGATAAACTCCCTCTGTTCATCATCGGGAAATCAAAATTACCTATATGTTTTAAAGGTGTCAAGGTGTCAACTCTACCTGTTCATTATACCAACAATACAAAAGCTTGGATGACAAAGATGTTATTGCAAGATTGGTTGAAAAAAGTTAACAAGGAAATGAAGATGAAACGTAAAAAATCCTGCTGTTTATTGGCAACTGTGCTGCCCATACGGACTTACCAACATTTGAGAATGTAAAAGTCATGTTCTTACCTGCAAAAATCACCAGTAAACTTCAACCTTTACATCAAATTCAAATTCAAAGTCACACAGAATACGATTAACATGTGATGGAATTAGTTGCACTAATAACCTTCGAATAAAATTCTTTTAAATTATAAGGTTCAATAGTAACTAAAAGTTGGAATAGCTGCTTTTTGAATTTATTTAAATTAGTTAGTTGCTTAATATCTCTTGGTAGCGTGTTGAAAAATTTCATCATAATATATGGGGGTTTCTCTCGGTGAGCGTTAGGGCATATTTTAGTAGCTGAAATAGTTCTTTATTGATTCGCGTTAGACGTTCGGTGGGTTTGATGAAATCACTGAACAGGCAATTATGTTTCCGGAGGAAAACGACGTTTTCTTATATGTAGGTGGCCGTAAGTGTCAAGATATTGGCCATTCTAAAGCTATCTCTACAGGATTCATCGTACTCCACTTTGTTAAGAATGCGGACAGCTTGTTTTTGTATCCTGAAAAATCCATTAAGGTATCATACACACATTTAAATGCTTTATAGCAGAGAAGTTGTTTAACATATTCTTACGTGCCTCGAGCAAATCATTGCCCGGATATTAAAGTACTTCTAGCCATTAAATTTGCAAGGAAAGCATGGTCCACATTAAGTGATGGTACTGTCGAAATCTGTTTCAAGAAATCCGGATTTTGTATCAATACAGATAAAGAAGAATTTCTCCAAGAGGATAACGAAGTTAGTGCTGGACCTCGCATTGGGGAATGGACCAAGCTTGTGGGTCAAGAATTTATTGGTAATGTGGTAACGCCAACCTTTGAAGATTTGGTACAAATTGACGACGATCTGGCTACCACCGGAGAATTTACCTATGACGATATCGTGCAGAATTATGTGCGAACGTGTAGTGAGGAAAATGAAGTGAAGTGAGATGACGTGCAGTGAAGATGAAGTCGACCGATCACAAACTTTGGATACAGAAGTAGAGAACATTCTAAAGAATTTTGAAAGAAGCAAGAAATATTGTAAGGCCCTGGAGGCCTGGATTTAAGATACACAAGTTTTTTGAAAACTCGGCGGTTGATGTTAAGACAATATTCGATAAAATTTATGAATTCGAAAAGCATGCACAAAATGGAAAAACAATAAAAACTAACGATTTTTTTTTTAATAAATGTGTAAGATTGTTTCCTTTTTGTAAATAAGCAAATCTATGTACATAATACATACATACATTTATTCACTCCATATTTGCTGTATCGTTTATTAAACTCTCCGAGTGAGAAATGCCACTTCCGTACCTCTATAAACTAGGAGAACTCGGGTTAGTAAGAAACCTCTATAAGCGAAAAAAGATCGCGTTCCCGTGAGCTGTCAGTTACCCAGTTTCGACTGTATTTAAATGAATTAATAATGTGTTGATTAAATTTGATTAAATTGTCTACTAATTGTAAGTGAGATATCACGCAATAAAATTGCATTGAAATTAACTGAGATATGAGGTAAACAAAACATTTTTTTTTAAATGGTAAGAGATTCAGAAAAATGACTATATTTTCTAAAATATAAGATATAAGGATTAATAAAATCCTTAAACTAGATTAAATCAGCTTTGAAATAATATATAATACGTGTAGGTAGTTTTAATACTTAGATAACAACCGACGTATAAACATTGACTAAGGCGACTGCGAAAAAATTGATTAGGTATATCTTCGAAAATATTTCTTTTTCTTGAATCGCGCTGCGGTCCAAATCGAACCTTGGCCTCCCGGATGCATTGCCGCCAAAGTTCTCGGTTATTACCTGCACTTCTCCAGCTTCTTATTTTTAGGAGCCCCAGGGCATCTTTGGCAACGTTATCAGTCCATCTTGCGTTTTCCTCCTGGTTGTTCCAAGAACATCTTCTTTGAGACTTGACATGCGTTGGACATGTCCAGCCCACCGAAGCCGCATTAGTTTGATGTGCGTCGTAATGGAGATATCTCTATATAGTTGTAGGGATCTCTATACAATTCATGATTGTACCTAATCCTCCACTCCCAATTTTCATGAAACGCACATAATATTCTTCTTCAAAGCTGGAGTAAAATCTATGGAGATATTTAGCAATTAGATTTTAAAATTTTTATTAAACAGTTAAATTTAAATAATCTTCTGGAAACATTACTGTTTATAAATCCTCTAATATTATGCATGACTTCTGGGAATGCGCGGCAAAAGACCGTTCCGTTCGGGACTGCGAGTTGATAACTCAAGGCTTAATGGACGACCTAGACGCGATTCGGATTCAGATCTCATGAATTGTTGCAGCACTTCCTGCAGCGCGTCTTTGATCATCACATAGGTGCATTAATAGTTTGTATATTACAAGACATTTACAAGATTTTAGTAGACAGACTGGTTTTACTGATCGAGACAAATAAACATTGACCAAATAAATAAGATTATGCAGATAAAACATAATCTTCCGCTCGAAACGGTCCAGTAATTCTGCGCACTTTTTGGTCATTGTCCACGTATCGCCTCGGTAACATACTGCAGTGCGGATGAGAGTTTTATTCATACGAAGTTTGATGTTTCTATGTACATTCCTGGACTTTAACTAACAATTGGTAGGAAGGAGCAGAGTACGCGGTTCCCACTCGCTATTTGTTTTTTGATTTCCAGATTCTTATCGTTCTGGGTGTTTACGACCAAGATAGGTGAAGTGCTTGACCCTTTCGAAGTTGTAATTTCCTATGGCTATGCATATTTTCGAAGCCGTCGCATTGTCTATTGCTTCGCTTTACTTCGAAGATATTAACAATTGGATATTAACAAGTTAATAATGAGGTTAAACTATAACAAATTATTTTCAAATCGGTATAAAAAACTTGCACAAAACTAACAGAGATACAGGCGAATTAAAATAGAAATGTTGTCGAGACAAATACACGATATCGTCGATTCTGTTATGAATTTAGAAATCAGTTTTTAATATTTATAAACTAGATTAATTGAAATATTCATTCTTCTGAGAACTCAAAATCTTCTCTAATGCTGGAGAAACCAATTAACTTTTAATGAGCAATTAACGTATTCCAATCGAAATTCGTTTCTCTCTTCTGCCTATAATATATTTTCGGCCGAGATTTTCCAATAAATTTAAAAAATCCAATTAAAATCGGAACAATAATAATAAATAATCTAAATTATTCGATATGTAAACGCCGAACGTGAAATCCACGTGCGTGAGTGGCAATGAAAATAAAAATATATGGAAACTAATTAAACGAGTTAACTAATTCAAATATCTATCACTTTTCATTAAGCCGTTTAACAGTAAATGAAGCGAGAAAGTTAATTATTTCTTCGCCTCCGCCCATGGAGAAATCGTATACAGTTATACAGAATTGAGATTTGGTGAAACAACTTAAAATAATAAACAACTAGATGTTTCTCTAACAGATAAGATAAGTCGGACAAGATAAACAAGACTAGGCATTCCAGGCTAGCAAGTTCAAACTTTGCTTGAGATGTATGTATTTGCTAATTGGTATATTAATTTTTTTTTAAAAGCATTTATTGTATATATACTACTACATGTTTACATTTAATATAATGCTATGTACAAATATAATATACAATGGGACATGTTTGAGGTGTTCGCTGAATTCCTCATTTTACCACATGCCCAACAATTTAATGTGCGTATTTCAATTGGGCTTCAACAATTTGGATTCGTTTGTTAAAAATCCCATGGAATGATGAACAAAAGGTACAACAAAAGATTTAAACAAAAGACAACACATGACGGCACACAACAAAAAGTAAAAAATAATAAATAATTTTTAATTATATAGTCTTGTCTATGTAGTCTTCTTCATCTAGCGTTGTGTGTCTAGTCTTATCTTGTTTTGTCTATCTAATCTTATCTATTTAGTCCTGCTTACCTATACTAGTTTGTCTAGTTTCGGCTATCTAATCTTATCCATATAACTTTGTGCAGTAATTGTCTGACCAACCTCATCTCTCTGGGCTTGTCTCTCTAGTTTAGTCTGTCTAGCTATGTCTGTGTAGTTTTGTCAGATTAGTATTATTGTCCTAATGACTAGTTTTTAGTTGTTATTACTACTAAACTACAGTCTCCATAGTTGTTAATAAAATCCTTAATTTAGATTAAATTAACTGAAATGATATATATCACTTGTAGGTAGTGGTAATACTTAGATAAAAATCCAAATTTGAAAAATAACTATGGCGACTGCGTAAAATTTTCTAAATTACCTTATATTTTCGTATTATCTTAAACGTATTAACGTATTAACTTAAACAAAACAAATTATTTACAAATCGGTATAAAAAACTTGCACACTTTTGTTCATCTACTATTGTGTGTCTAGTAATATCTTGTCTATTTAATCTTGTCGGTCAATCCTACTTACCTAGTCGGGTCTGTTTAGTCTATTCTATAAAAGTTGTAATCTTATTTATCTAGCTTTCTCTGTTTAATCTCGAATATACAGTTTGGCCTCTCTAATCGTGTCCGTATAAGTTTGTCTATTCAAAGACATAAGTTCGTTAATCTATTCTTGTTATCTCTTTATTCTGTCTGTTTCTGTCACTAATTATTACAGTTTACTGTTTTAAGTTTCGTTTAGTTTTGTTTTAGTTCTTGTCGAGTCAATCAATGTATTATTACTTGATAGTGCATGAGTAATAACAAAATCCTTCACTTGTAATTCAGCCTTGATTGCTGCCTACTCGCTCTGGCGCATAATTTTAGCCCACTTGCCTCCGTCTGGAAGTTAGAAAGTGTTAATCAGCTCAAGAGACTCGAAAGTGAGAGGTTTTTATTGGAAGAAAAAAAAAACTTTGTCAAAGACGTTATTTACAAATATTTTTGGGAAACTTTTTTTATGTTTGGAGGATAAATTTGACACCGGCTGTAATTTTCAGTTTAACCCTGTGAAAAGTTTAAACAAGCTGTTAACTAGTTAGTTAAGATGTAACAGCTATCTCTAAATGTCAAATATTTAAGTTGAAAATAACTGGTCTGTTTGTTCTTTCGTCAATAGAGTTCTCAGTAAATTGAAGTAAATAAGCAACAATAAGAATTCAAAGACAATATCACAAGACTAGATAAATACGAGTAGACAGACACAACTGGACTGACAAGATTGGACAGAGAAACCTATACTAACAAGAATAGCTAGAGAAGATAGACTAGATAGACAAAATTAGACAGATTAGATTAGACAGGTAAGACAAGTTCAGAGAACTTTGGTGTCAGTTCAGTTATGACATAAAAAGTTTCCTTATAATTATTTTAATTGAGTGGAGGATTACGTTGCGAAAATTTCACTGGAATCGTCCTTGAGTTGAGCAATCGTAGAGAAAATTGCGTTTGAAACTGCGAGATTTTTAGACCTCTTTAATCTTTGGGAAATGGGAATATGGCGAAAATATACTGAACCGAACTGGTCAAGACTGGACAAGTCTTAACAGGACTAGATAGGTTTAGACCAAACTACATAAGATTACACAAGACCAGAGCATATTCAACAAGCCTGAACAACGCTAAACAAAACAATATTAAACCAAAAAATGTAATGTTCTTTGTGTTACGGTATTCAGTTAAATTAAAAACTTCGTACACTTACATTAATAATCACAATTTACAAATTAATTGCATTATATTTGACCATTACATAATTTTCTTAAATGGTCATTGAATAGTTAAGATTAAATAATGTTTGCAAAAAATTGAGGATAAAACAAGAATGTAAACACAGCAATCACAGAAAATTCCCTCTCTAGTTTTTACTATTTAAACTTGCATGTCTAGTCTTGCATGTCTAGTCTTGTATGTCTAGAATTTCCTGTCTAGTCTTTTCTGACTAGTCTTAGATCTGTACTTTTTCTCTTCAAGTCTTGCCTGTCTAGTCTTGCCTGTCGAGACTTGTCAGTGTAGCCTATTTTGGCTACTGACTGTCTAGTCCTGTATGTCTAGTCATGTCTGTTTAGTATTGTCTGTGGATTCCTCTCTGTCTAGATGTCTCTGCCTTGTCTTGTATGTCTAGTCATGTCTATCTAATCCTTTCTGTGTAATCTTAGTCTAGTTTCAACTATATAATAGTCTTTTCGTTTTTCGTGTTTTATCTGCATAATCTTATTTATTTGGCCAATGTTTGTTTTGTATCGATCAGTAAAACCAGTCTGTCTACTAAAATCTTGTAAATGTCCTGTAAAATACAAACTATTTATGCATCTCTGTGATGATCAAAGGCGCGCTTGCAGGAAGTGCTGCAACAATTCATGAGATCTGAATCCGAATCGCGTCTAGGTCGTCCATTAAGCCATGGGTTGTCATAAGTCGCGGTCCCGAACGCAATGGTCTTTTACCGCGCATTCCCAGAACTCATGTATAATATTAGCGGATTTATAAAACAGTAATGTTTTCCAGAAGATTATTTAAATTTCGGTTTACAAGAAACTATTTGCATAAATTTAATAAAAAATTGAAAATCTAATACATTGAATTGAAAAATTCACTTTGTTTTTTACCACACTTATATTATGTAAAAATATTATATAACTTATTATTCACAGTTATATAAATTTCTACACATATCACGACTCGAGTTTCGACGTTTGACGCTCATTTTCAAGTTCACTTTCATCATTTTCAGGTTCACTTGAAAATGACCGTCAAACGTCGAAACTCGAGTCGTGATATGTGTAGAAATTTATATAACTGTGAATAATAAGTTATATAATATTTTTACATAATATAAGTGTGGTAAAAAACAAAGTGAATTTTTCAATTCAATGTAAGTATGGATTACCACGTAGTAACTGTCGCAACCATCCTATTCAGAAAATCTAATAGCTAAATATCTCGATAGACTTTACCACAGCTTTGTTCCCTCAAAGTTCGATAATGTCACCAGTCTCTCTCTCTTTCTCAAACTGAAGATTGGTTAGCAGCAATTCTTCTCCTCCATTCCTCTCTGTTCTCTGATAGTCTTTTCCATTTTTCATATGATTTTACTCCTATATCTCTTTGAATTTGTTTCATGTATTTTAATCTCGGTCTTCCTTTGCCTCTTTTGCTTTGTACCATTCCTTCCATAACGTTGATTATAAAATCATTGTGCCTATACAGATGTCCTATTAACTGTTCTCTTCTCCTCATTATTGTTTTCAATAGGGCTCTTTTTTCATCAACTCTTCTAAGAACTTCTTAGTTTGTCAGCCTTGCCGTCCACGAGATTTTCTGCATTCTCCTTCAGCACCACATTTCAAATGCTTCTAGTCTTCTCTTATCGCATGTACCAAGTGTCCAAGTTTCTGAGCCGCACAATGCCACACTCCAGACATAGCATTTTATAAATGCTTTTTTTGGTCTCTTTTGCTTTTTATGTCTGCTGAACTTTTGCCATCTGATGTGGTTTTGCTTCCTAGGTAGGTGAACGTATTAACTTGTTTCAGTGGTACATCGTTAACCCTAATGTCGGCTGTAATTTGCTGGCGGTTGCATATAATGATCTCTGTCTTCTGTGTGTTCATTTTCATGTTGTACTTTTCTCGTAGGATCTTAGTCATTCCTGTTAACGCTTTTTGAAGATTTTTTTCATTCTCTTCAATGATAGCAATGTCGTCAGCAAACATTGTCATTTTAATTTCTACTCCATTGATCTTAATTCCTCCCATAGCCTGTTTACATTCCCATAGCCATTCCTCCCATAGCCTTCATCCTTGGCGTACTCCTTTTTGTATGTATGCCTCACCAGTATCAGTTATATAATCAGATAATTCTTTGTTATCTTATAAATTATCAAAATATTTAATAAACAAAAATATAGGGGTAGAGGTGAAGAAGATAAATGGGTGTAAATTTAATCAAATTATAAGAGAGAAATAACAAATATACAAATCGGGATGTCACAGTCCAAAGAATGATAAGATTATGAGTCAGTATATGGTCCAAGCTAGATCTAGTGATAGCTTGAACAGCTTAAATAAAATCTACAAAATTTTCCATATAAAGAGAATTATGAATATGTTTCCATGGAAAAGTTAGTACATGGTATTTTAAAAAAAATATACAGAAGAATATAACATAGAGAAGACCTCTCAACATTGATCCAAACTATGTCCAGAAGATATTTACAGTTGAAGGTTGAGAAAAATGCGTGGAGATTTTAGATATTTTAAGGCATCATAATATAAGTATCAAACACAAATCTACAATAAGTATTATACCTTGTAGTTTATATTATCAAGGCAACGAAAATGTCTAAGAAACGTTTATATTTGAAGATCCAGGAGAGGGAAAAATGGATACTGCTTGGAATAGATTTCTCACTTCTGTTAAAGCGCGGCCTATCGTATCTCAAATTGTAGAAGTTTAAAAACTGAAGCTGCCTTAAGGGACCCTCGCAGTGTGACACCTCGAAAATAGCAGATTTTCGAGATTTTTTTTATGTTTAGGATAAACTAATCTTTCTGTTTTTTTAGAAATTAAAGTACTAATCGAGAATACAAAATCATTTTTTTGAATTGATTTATTTATTGTTTAACATTTTTTTATTAAATTTAATGTGGCTTAAAAAAAAAAGCTCCTGCATCGTCTCCATGATAGCGGACGTAATTTTGATCTGATACAAAAATATCAAAAAGATTATTAATCTGTAGGAAAGCCTCTAAGTTCCTATGGAACCTTTTTGAAAAGGTATCGAAAATCTTCGTAAATCGGCTTCAAAACCTCTTGAACGTCGTCGTCCTGCGCTGGTGGATGAGAATATTTTTCCAGAATTCAGAGGCCTCAGCTTTGTGCCATTCGCACCACGAATCTCCTCCGGAAAGGGAAAACTGATGCTGAGGATTTGCATTAGTTGAGCTTTTGTGATAAAACGTCCCCCATATTGCTTTCCTCAGAATTTCCATGGAATCTGAGTTTCGAGGAACTGCTAAGCAATAATACTCGGACAATTTTTTTAGCAAGTTTAGTATCAATTGCACTTTTTTCGATTCGTTCCTAGCAAGTTTCTTGGTTGTTTTTTTCTGCTTTATCTGCAAATTGCTTTTCCTCGTTTTCCCTTTTAAAAATACTTTTTGATGATAAAGCGAACTGATGATATACTTTGCCCATTTACTGCGACTTTGCAGAGCTACGTATAGGGAATAACGGTTTAACGGCGGACGAACGCGCCAGATACTCCAATCCCTTTTTCTAAGAAAGGCTGAAGCGATATAATTCAAATATCGATTTAAAAATTGTGGAGAATGTTTATAACAGTGTATACTATCGGACAATGAAAAAAAACATCGATTTTTTTGAAAAATTTACACTGTGAGGGTCCCTTAACATTCGATTTTATGTGTCTTCGTTTCATTGCCGCACTGCTATGCGCTATAGGTCTAGTTGAAAATAGCAATGTATATTTATTATCTGGTGTACTGACATCACCTATGAGGAGTCCTGTGATGACTGGAACTTTTGGATAAGTAATTAGAGATAGGCAGGCGAGCATTCTACCATGATGTCCGACCGCATTTGTTCGAATAAAACGAATGTGACTACTAACATACCACCTTTATAGAGAGATTATGACATATTCAGACAGACGACATAAACATTTCATACCTAGATTGTAGATTTGGTGGTGACGACTTGTACTGCAACCTTCACAGATCTTTTGTACTCCACCCTCTTCCTCTAAACGTTGGTATACGTACCCATTTAGAGCGCCTCCTCTAGTCCTGATTCCATTAGGAATTTCAGGATCTGGGTGGCATTCAAGGACTGCAACTCCTCTGCGTCCAAGTAGTGGGCTCCAGGGTAGAAAATTAAGAAATATATTAAAAATATTATAAAAAGTATATTATAAAATATAAAATAAGAAGTCGCGGATGAACAAGGCTGCATAAGGCTACACTAGGCTGCACAATTCTGGACAAGACTGAAAAAACTGGACAAGGCTAGTGTAGACTGGACAGGACTAGATTACATTTTACATGATTAGAACAACAAAATGATTTGAAATTGCACTTTTATGTATTATTTGTATAATCTGAACCTCAATATATGGAAAGTCTAATTTCTGAAACATACCAACAGATGAAAATTAAACAGAAAAATAAATTGAATAATTCCAGATAAAAAACACTATATATGTTATAAGTCTAATAAAATCTACTCAAGATTGACAATAAACGTTACAGGTAATCTCTGACAATAAACGTTACAGGTAAACGTTATAGTCTATATCTAAAAATGACACAGATCAAAAATCTCAAAAAAGTCTCAAAAAATGCGTGCGAAATAAATCGCATTAGGTGAAACACATCTCTCATGCAAAATACGGGTTTTACCTTGCAAATAGTTTGATCCTTAAATAATTTCAAAATATATCAGAAGTTTGAGAATACATAGATAAATGAATTTTACTTACATTATTTTAATTCGCGGTATTCTAAAATCATATTTCTTTGAAACAGAGTGAACTTTTTGCCATAACTAACGTGTTTCACTAATTTAGGTATGATACGGTCAGTAATAAGACCTTATTGACACATTTTCTAAAACATTTGTTCAATTGCATAATATGGTCTTACAATTAGAAAAATTTCCAACTGCCTCTAGAATTTGTTAGGACAATTATAGAAACCACTTGAAACCCGGTCTTTGAGCAGATGTACTGGGTTTCCTCTGCTTAACCACATAATCTTCATCTGTCATCCTCCTCTATGCCCAGGGTTTTGAGGTGTTTTCTAAGTCTGCAGTGTGCCGTCAGGACTCCTGTCAGAATTCTAAGCTTTTCCTATTTAGTTTCAGGCAAGCTTTTGTTTTTTCTTGTTAAAAGATCCCAGCATTACTTTGGATTGTCTCAGCCCTAGAAGTTCCTTCCCAGTTTTCATCCATTGTTCTCCTTTATCCTCATCTAAGCTTTTGTGGATGGTCTTCACACTCATACCGCAAAATGGTTCCGGACCTATAAAGGGATTACTGGATCTCTTGTTTGCTAGGTGATCGGCTTCTATATTTCAGTTTATACCAGTGCGTCCTGGTGCCCAGTATAGCGTTACTTTATTTTCTCTGCCAAGATTGTTGAGCTTTCCCACACAGTCCCATACCAGCTTGGATCTAATGGTGTATGAGCCAATGGCCTTGATGGCTGCTTTGTCTGTCTGAGGGGATAGCAATTCGTTTTTTGCGATAACTCTTGTCGAGGTTAAATTATGCACATCTTTCGATTACGTGTACCTCTGCATGGAATGTTCCTTCCTTGGAATTCCTCTGCTTGGAATGTTCCTTGGAATATACTTGTGAATGTTCCCATGGATTCGAAGTATATTGTACGAGGTCCAAACACTCATGCCCCAGTACTTTCCTTTGTCTTCGAACCATCTGGATACCACTTGATAGAATTTTTCTCTATGTGGCATGCTCAGGTTTCGTAGCTCCAATCGGCTTTACCACTACACATTGCTGTGTAGTTTTTCTCGAAATGATATTTGCATACCATTTCTTGTTTTGTGCTTCCAGCCAGGGGATCTTGGCAGCGAGGCTGTTCCGGTCTCTGGTCCCTATTATGTAACCTCTGCCTATTCCTTCCTTGCAGACCCTTACAATCGCCGATCTGGCGGCCCTCTCCACGACAAGGTGCAACTGAGTCAGATCCAGCAGCAGTTCCTTTGCTGCTGTCGGGCACGACCCCATCGCCCCTGCAATGCAGACACACGCCAGTCTTTGAATCTTGTCAAGCTGTTTCTTCATAGAGGCCAGCTTGGTTTTACTTCCCGACGCGACTGCCCCGTAAGTGAACGCAGGTCTCACTATCATGGTGTACATCCATCGCAGGATTGTGGGGTTATAACTGCACGTTTTTCCTGCCAGATTTCTGCACACCATTAGAGCGCGCTTGGGTTTACCTACAGCTGCATCAGAGTGTCTATTCCATAGGAGTTTGCTATCTAGTGTGATACCCAGATACCTTATTTCCTGTTTGGATTCTACTGCCCTCCCATCTAACAGTATGGGCTGTATGCAGTTTAGTTTTCTCTTTCTAGTAAATGGTATCACCGTGGTTTTGCTCGGGTTGAGTCTCAGTCGCACAATTTGACACCATCTACTAGTTACTTTGATGCCTCCCTGTACGATTTCACAGAGCGTTCCCTCAAACTTCCCTCTGGCTATGATGATTATGTCATCGGCGTAACCTTGACATTTGATGTCTAGGTCGTTCAGCCTAGCCTGTAATTCATCAACTACCAGGCTTTACATGAATGGTGATAGCACACCTGCCTGTGGGCACCCTCGTGTTGTGGAGATTTTGATGGTGTCTGTTTGACACTTGGGTAGTGGTGCACCTACCTAATATGGAGAAAGTAATTGTCAATTATCTTCTCCATTGTCTTTAGCGTAAAAGATGCTAGACTAATTGCTGTAAATGACTTCGGTTGAGTGGTGTCTGTCTTTCCCACCTTGGGTATAAATGCCACCCTATCCCTTCTCAATTTTAAACCTAACAATGATAGGTGATAATATTTGGGACATAGACAATGAAAAGGGAGGTAACAACTTTCAACAACCTAGCACAAGCAATGATGAGGGGCTGTATAATAATTGTACTGTTACTTATCAATGATAAGGGGCTGTAATGGTACCATATCAAAAAGATGAGGGGCGGTACAATCCTTGTACGGGTAGCGTATCGTAAAGCTGTGACTAGGAGAGAAGTAATCTTCCAAACCTATTATTATAAATGATAAATAGGGCAAGATACTTTCTGAACTATCATTGCAAAGATACAAAGCAACTGTCGTACTTCAGATACACCCTCTATGTATAAGAACATTTATCCAATGTACGAATTATCGAAAATGTGGGAAAAAAAATACAATAGACCACACGGCCGCAGTGTTTGAATGGCAGCAATAGCCCGAAATCCACATTGGGAGAGAAAAAAAATCAAATTTGCTAAATTTTGATTGATCTTACACCAAATTAGTTCCCTAAAGTTTCGATGAAGCCGTTATCTTATTATATAATCAGATTAGTATCTGTTATCTTATTACATTATCTAAATATTTAGGGAACAAAAATATAGGGAAGAAGGCGAAGAATATAAATGGGTGTGTGTAGTAAAGAAGAGATTCTGAACACATCTAATAATGTACGGAGGATCACGCCGATGTATAATGAATGTGTGGTTGTCCGACTGGGCAAATAACGAACGCGCAGCAAGTATATTTATACATTTGTGTACGGATGCGTTTGCAGATAAAACTTATCCAGGATTGTAAATAACCTCACTGAGATAACCCCGGTCGTATTCCACAGACAAAGTGACAAATTCAACATCTTTTGCTGCTTTCGTTCATTTTTCCTTTACCGTTAGATGGAAAATCTGCGTCGATGCCGCTGAACAGATAACATAAACCAGTGGTTTTAATAAGGTGTAGAAATTGTGTGGAATGGGAACGGTTGTAGATGTTGGTTAGGGCGTGGGATTTCAATGGATTTGTAAGAAAGTGTGGGAATTTGAATTCGATTTTTGTCGAGAAAATTTCACTTTTGATTCGTCGGAGAAAAATGCGTTGTTCACGATTTCAAGGAGATTAGGATCAACCTTGGGTAATTTTTCTTTTTCGCATTTGCACGAGTTTATTTTTTGCCTGGAGTAAAGTTATTTCTTTGACAGTTTTCTTTCGGTTTCATTTATTGACCTCGTGACAATGCTTCCAAGATTTTATTTTGAGAAAATTAAAATCTTTACACAAACAATAACAGTTTCTAAAGAATGACATGGCATTATTTTATTATAAATCATTGAGTAATATGGAAATGAAAGAATGACATTGTCGATTTTGGTAATTTAACAAATATTTTTTGTAGTTTTAATTTTATCAAAGGTTATGTTAGGTTAGTACTCAACTTTACGTACTCCTTTTAATTTCTGTAATTACAAATAGAATGTCCGCAAAAAATTTTAGATTCATTTTAGAGATTTTTAATAGACATATTTTTTTTACTGTAGATTTTGCATCTCAAATTTCAACAAATATGGAACTTGAGATGAGATAGGTGACGAATATTATGAAGTTTTACATAGTAGTTTTGCGATCTTTCTACATTTCAAAAACTGTCCTGATTTTGTAAAATAAGCATTGAAGACAGAAATAATTGTTCATGGACGAAATTTTAAATTTTCAATATTAGATGTTCTTAGTAATAAGAATTTAAGGCTGTACTAATTAGTCAGTCCAAAAATTAAATTTACAGGTTGAAATTATATAAATTTGATTTTTCAACGAATACTCGAATTTAAAAGTAGTTGCTAAAAGGCGCAATTCTTGCAAATTAATAAATTTACATCTTCAATAACACCAGCACTTATAAAATTAATCAATATCCTTAATAAACCGATTATTAAATAAATTTTCTAAAATAATTATAAGACTAGTGCAACCCAATTTACCAATACTTTTTTACGCTGCTTCGAGAGTGAAATCAGCTACTTATAGAAGCAATTTCCAGTAATAACTATCGCAATAACATCATCGGTTTGCTTTTTACGACCGGACCGTAACTCGTTTATTTTTTATCCGTATCAAACTAAAAAGAGTGATTAATGTAATTGCTACGAGAAAACCTATTCCCCTCCATCTAAACAAGCCTAGAACCGTCCAGGACGTGTACAGAATTTTACATGAAAATTTCCATTTTTTAACATATATAGATAAAACAATCATTGCATGCTAAAAGGATACTTACAAGTCTTTCTCAAGATAAGACATTTTCCTCGTGTTTTTTTATGTTATATAAATTCGTGTTTCGTTCTTTTTTTATGTGCATTTTGTAACCGAATGTATAGTATTTTCGTCGGGTTTTAATATGTGAGAATATTTTTTCTATTTGTTTCTCTGTTATTCAATCACGAAACCCACGAAAGGGAGCTCACGTGGTCAACGAAATATATAAATCACAGTTACCTTTAGTTACTAATAATAAATGATCTACAGAACAGACCGAACAGACAAGACCAGACGGGCGAGACTAGACAGAAAAGGCCAGACAGACAAAACTAGTTAGGCAAGACTAGACACACAGGACTAGGCCAACAACACTGGACAGACCGGACTAGAGAGACAAGACCAGACAGACAAGGCTAGACAGACAAGACTAGACAGACAAGACCAGACAGGCAAGACTAGACAGACAAGACTAGAGAGACAATACTAGATAGACAAGACTAGACAGACAGGACTAGGCAGACACGACTAGACAGACAATACTAGACAGACAAGACTAGACAGAGAAAACTAGACAGACAAGACTAGACTGACAAGACTAGACAGGCAAGACTAGACAGACAAGACTAGACAGACCCGACTAGACAGACAAGACTTTTTTATGGAGGACGTAGCAAGCACATTCAGTTAACTCGACAAGAGGCCCCCCCTGGAAACTCACGGGCATCTTGGAACCGCTTTTCGCATATCTTCAAGATGGCGCTGGCTTTGACCTTATTTGATGTCCTTACATCCCCCATCCATGGAAGGTGATTAGGGGTTCAGGTTGTTTTCAGTTTTCGTTGTCTATGTTGTTTTGTCCGTTCATCCTGTTGTTTCATGCTTAGTATGTCCCTTGTCATCATTTCTGTTGCAGACCAGTCTTCTTCACTCCTAAGCATTGTTTCCGTGAGTGCTAGTTTCTAAAATTCTTTTTGTTTTTGAAGTGTATATGTCCCTCTATAAAGACCACCTGGGGAATTCGAAGATTGTGTGATACACACTATTTGTCTTATCACAATAAACGCACTGGTTGTCTGCTTCGCGCCCAATACTGTGTAGGTAGTCTTTGAAACACCCGTGGTCACTAAGTGCCTGCGTCAGGTAGTAGGTAACTAGTCCGTGCCTTCTCGTGACCCATGGATCCAATTTTAGAATCAGGAGTCTCGTCCACTCACCCCTCTCTGAGGCTTCCCAGTACTCTTGCCAACTTTCGTGCATTTGGATCCTTGCCATTTTTCTCAGTTCATTTTTGTTTTCACAGCTCCTTTCTTTATAAAGCGTGTCTCTCTCTTCAACAAGAATTTTTATGAGAGCTATTTCCGCAATAACAAGAATAGCGTCACCTCAGACGGTTCTATAGGCTCTGGACACGCGTAGCGCCATTTTTCGTTGAATGGATTGCAGTTTTTACCTTAGATTTGCTCTCTCCATGGCTCGCTTCCAGATTGGTGCTGCGTAGAGCATGGCAGACTCGACAACTGAACACAATATCCTCCGTGCTCTTAAAATTAGTGCTCTTAGGATCACCTACAGTTTTCATAAGTGCCGCTGAGGTTGAGCTGCAAGAACAATGTGCTATCGAAAGGAAAGATTTTTATCTATAGTTACGCCTAAGTATTTAATGGCCTTCTTTGGAACTATTGTTTCGCTTTTTATTTTAAATGTGACTGGTCCTACTTTCATTCTTCCTGTCAATAAAACCGCTTCTGTCTTTTCTGCAGCGAGTTTTAGCTGTTTTTTCTCCAACCAGTTGTCTATTAGTGCTATGGCTTTGTTGGCCATATTTATAACACAGTTTTCTATTAATCCGGTGACGATGAGGGCCAAGTCGTCGGCCTAACCGACAGTTACATTTACACCGACAGTTACATCTAGCAGGCAAATTGGCCTGTACGATCATGGATCCTGTAAAGGTTTGTCTCCTTTTCTTAACAGCACCGGTCTTGATTTCTTTCATATTTCTGGGAAGTTACCGTTTTTTAATATATTGTTGAAGATGTATATCAAGAAGTCTGGGCAACTGTTTGCGGCAATCTTTATTGCTTCAGCTGTTATCCCGTCGGGTCCTGGAGCTTTATTGTTTCGGAGGCGCATACTTGCTCTTTTTAGTTCTTCCAAGGAAAATTTTTCGTTTGCCAGTTCTTCGGGCAAATCCCACATTGTGGCCACGTGACTTGGGAATAGACCACCAACGGCTTCTTGCACTCTTTTCATAGGTAGCTTGGCATTTGTGTGCCTTACCTTGAGTTCCCGTGTAGCGATTTCGTATGCGTTTCGCCAGACGTTTTGATCTAGCTTGTGGCAGAGTTTAAACCAGTGGTGTCTTTTGGACCAATTTATTTCAATCTTTAGAGACCGTTTGATTTCCTTATACAGGTTTCTACAGTGTTGTGTGCTCGGCGCGTTTTTGTCTCGTTTGACTTTTCGTTGATAGCATCATCTTGCTGCAATGCACTGTGCTCTTAATTTGGAAATCTCATCGCTCCACCAGTATACTAGCTTCCTCCGTGTTTGTTTTTTTTTTTTGTAGACAAGACTAGACAGACAATATTAATCTTGTCTGGTTTTGGCCGCCCTTGCCATCTCTTGCCTGGCCAAGCCTGGTCTTGTAGAGTCTTGCCTGACCTTGTCTGGTCTTGCCTGGTCTTGACTGGTCTTGTCTGGTCATGTCTGGTCTTGTCTGGTCTTGTCTGGTCTTGTCTTGTCTTGTCTGGTCTTGTCTGGTCTTGTCTGGTCTTGTCTGGTCTTGTCTGGTCTTGTCTGGTCTTGTCTGGTCTTGTCTGGTCTTGTCTGGTCTTGTCTGGTCTTGTCTGGTCTTGTCTGGTCTTGTCTGGTCTTGTCTGGTCTTGTCTGGTCTTGTCTGGTCTTGTCTGGTCTTGTCTGGTCTTGTCTGGTCTTGTCTGGTCTTGTCTGGTCTTGTCTGGTCTTGTCTGGTCTTGTCTGGTCTTGTCTGGTCTTGTCTGGTCTTGTCTGGTCTTGTCTGGTCTTGTCTGGTCTTGTCTGGTCTTGTCTGGTCTTGTCTGGTCTTGTCTGGTCTTGTCTGGTCTTGTCTGGTCTTGTCTGGTCTTGTCTGGTCTTGTCTGGTCTTGTCTGGTCTTGTCTGGTCTTGTCTGGTCTTGTCTGGTCTTGTCTGGTCTTGTATGGTCTTGTCTGGTCTTGTCTTGCCTTGTCTATTCTTGCCTGGTATTGTCTGGTCTTGTCTGGTCTTGTCTGATCTTGTCCGGTCTAGTCTGGTCTTGTCTGGTCTTGCCTGGACTTGTTTGGTCTTATCGGGTCTTCACTGTTCTTGTCTGGTCATCTCTGATTTTATCTGGTCTTGTCTGGTCTTGTATGGTCTTATCTGACCTTGTCTGGTCTTGTATGGTCTTGTCTGGTCCTGGTCTGTTTTTATCTGATCCTGTCTGGTCTCGTGTGGTCTTGTCTACTTTTAGTCTGGTCTTGTCTGCTCCTGTGTGGTTTGGTCCGGTCTTGCTTGGACTTGTGTGGTCTTATCTGGTCTTGACTGGTCTTGTCTGGTCTTGTCTGGTCTTGTATGATATTGTCTGGTCTTGTCTGGAACTTGTCTGGTCTTTTTTTCGCCGTCCAGGTCTGTTTTTATCTGACCCTGTCTGGTCTCGTCTGATCTTGTCTAGTTTTGTCTAGTCTAGTCTGGTATTGTCTGATCCTGTCTGGTCTTGTCTCATTTTGCTTGGTGTAGTTTGGTTTTGTCTGGTTTTGTTGGGTCTTGGCTGCTCTTTTTGAGTCTTTCCTGGTCTTGTCCGGTTTTAACTGATCTTGTCTGGTATTATCTGGTCTTGTCTGGTCTCGTCTGATCTTGTCTGGTCTTGTTTGGTGTTCTCTGGTCTTGTCTCGTCTTGTCTGGTCTTGTCTGGTTTTGACTGGTCTTCTCTGGTCTTGTTTGGCCTTGTCCTGGTGTTGTCTCGTCTTGTCTAGTCTTGTCTGGTCTTGTCTGGTCTTGTCTGGTCTTGTCTGGTCCTGTCTGGTCTTGTCTGGTCTTGTCTGGTCTTGTCTGGTCTTGTCTGGTCTTGTCTGGTCTTGTCTGGTCTTGTCTGGTGTTGTCTGGTCTTGTCTGGTCTTGTCTGGTCTTGTCTGGTCTTGTCTGGTCTTGTCTGGTCTTGTCTGGTCTTGTCTGGTCTTGTCTGGTCTTGTCTGGTCTTGTCTGGTCTTGTCTGGTCTTGTCTGGTCTTGTCTGGTCTTGTCTGGTCTTGTCTGGTCTTGTCTGGTCTTGTCTGGTCTTGTCTGGTCTTGTCTGGTCTTGTCTGGTCTTGTCTGGTCTTGTCTGGTCTTGTCTGGTCTTGTCTGGTCTTGTCTGGTCTTGTCTGGTCTTGTCTGGTCTTGTCTGGTCTTGTCTGGTCTTGTCTGGTCTTGTCTGGTCTTGTCTGGTCTTGTCTAGTCTTGTCTGGTCTAGTGTAGTCTTGACTAGTCTTGTCTGATCTTGCCTGCGCTAGTTTGGTGTTGTCAACTCTTGTTTGGTCTTGTTTGGTTTTGTTGGGTCTTGGTTGCTCGTTTCGAGTCTGTCCTGTTCTTGTCTGGTTTTATCTGATCTTCTCCGGTCCTGACCCGTCTTGCTTTGTCTTGCCTGGTCTCGTCTTATCTTGTTTGGTCTTTTGTGATCTTGTCTGGTCTTGTCGGTCTTGTCTGGTCTTGTCTGATCTGGTCTTTCTCTGAATCTCTGATTTGGTTTGGTATGGTTAGTTCCGTTCCAATCTTGGTATATCTTATGCAATGTTGTTTAGTCTTGTCTTCTTATCTTTTCTAAATCTTATTTCGTATTATGTATTACATAGCTAACTATTATACCTTAAGTATTGCATATTAGAATTTTATCTGAACTAATGCTCTCGATGTCGGCTTCATGGTCTAGAGTTAGAGCTTTACTGAACAAACCTGGAGTTCCCGAGTTCCCGGTAGCGAATCTCGGCCGCATTTGAAACAGAAGACAAATGTGTAATTAATTAACGCAAATTTATATTACATCTAAGTAAGACCAGACCAGACAAGACCAGACAACACCAGACAAGACCAGACAAGACTAGACGAGACCAGACAAGACCAGACAATACCAGACAATACCAGACAAGATCAGTTAAAACCGGACAAGACCAGGAAAGACTCAAAAAGAGCAGCCAAGACCCAACAAAACCAGACAAGTCCAAACTACACCAAGCAAAATCAGACAAGACCAGACAGGATCAGACAATACGAGATAAGACCAGACAAAACTAGACAAGATCAGACGAGACCAGACAGGGTCAGATAAAAACAGACCTGGACGGCGAAAAAAAGACCAGACAAGTTCCAGACAAGACCAGACAATATCAGACAAGACCAGACAAGACCAGTCAAGACCAGATAAGACCACACAAGTCCAAGCAAGACCGGACCAAACCACACAGGAGCAGACAAGACCAGACTAAAAGTAGACAAGACCACACGAGACCAGACAGGATCAGATAAAAACAGACCAGGACCAGACAAGACCATACAAGACCAGACAAGGCCAGATAAGACCATACAAGACCAGACAAGACCAGATAAAATCAGACATGACCAGACAAGAAGAGTGAAGACCCGATAACACCAAACAAGTCCAGGCAAGACCAGGCAAGACCAGACTAGACCGGACAAGATCAGACAAGACCAGACAATACCAGGCAAGAATAGACAAGGCAAGACAGGAGCAGACAAGAGCAGACAAGACCATACAAGACCAGACAAGACCAGACAAGACCAGACAAGACCAGACAAGACCAGACAAGACCAGACAAGACCAGACAAGACCAGACAAGACCAGACAAGACCAGACAAGACCAGACAAGACCAGACAAGACCAGACAAGACCAGACAAGACCAGACAAGACCAGACAAGACCAGACAAGACCAGACAAGACCAGACAAGACCAGACAAGACCAGACAAGACCAGACAAGACCAGACAAGACCAGACAAGACCAGACAAGACCAGACAAGACCAGACAAGACCAGACAAGACCAGACGAGATCAGGCAAGACCAGACAAGGTCAGGCAAGACTCTACAAGACCAGGCTTGGCCAGGCAAGAGTTGGCAAGGGCGGCCAAAACCAGACAAGATTAATATTGTCTGTCTAGTCTTGTCTACAAAAAACTCGATTTGTCTTCCTTTTCTCTTTAAGATTATCTGTTCCATCAATTACAACTAGAAGAAACATGTTTATGCAATATTTCTGGGCCTACAAGAGAAAAATGTGGGGAAAATACATTAGGCTACCTGCCCGCAGTGTTTTGTGTTTAATAACCCGGTATCCACATTGGACCAAGCTTTTTAAAAAAGCTTTCGTTAAAACATGAAATTAGAAAAAAACAAACTTTAGATTGATTTGAACTAATTGTAAGAACAACTATAAAAACAGCAATGAAGAGAAGTCACAAAGAGGAGGATTTTGTTGTTTTCCTCAGTAGTGTAACGTTTTTTATGGCGAAAAAGTTAACTGTTTTATAGGTATTTAAGCGTTCCGTGCAGAAAAGATGTAAGTCACAATTTTATGGGTAATAGTAAGTCATTGCACATGTTATTTGGAGTAGCAGTGGATGTTGCGAGTTCATTGCACCAGTAATGGAAATTATTCGCCATAGAGTGAATAAGTTTTCCGGTAAAAAATATTAAAGAATAATACAACAATAATAATAATAAAAAAATACAACACAATAATAATAAATAGAACAAATATTAATAATAAGTAATACAAATAACAATAATTAATCATAAATAATGAATGAAACAATTTTTGTAAATATCTATATTGAGTTGTTTGTGATTATGTTTGCGTCTTGACAAAAATAATTGGTGCGAACATTTATGTGTTGTTAATTTTGTGTAAACCTTTACTAATCTCTTTTCTTTTTTTTTGCAGGTAATTTTCCATTTCCAATCTACCAATCTGCAATCAAGAAAAAGAATAAATTCCGGTAGTAAGAATTGAATACTCTAATAAAAGATTTGACTTCTTATTAAACTTCATACAAATTGAACTTAAGTAAATATTAAAGATTCTAGTTAAAGATTTTTTGCTTATTAAAGTTCATTCAAATTAAATTTAAGTAAATATTGAAGATTCTAATCTTAGATGTTCTATTCAAACTTGAATCGAAACATATTCGAGATAATTGTAAGTTATTCTTGGGAAAATGATATTTATAAAAGAACTAATGTTGTTTTCTTTTGATATTTGCGCCATTAGTTTTAATTATAGGATTTTAGTTTGTTTAGAAAGCTATATATATATTCATAATATTAAGTATCCCTTGAAGATTTTACTTAAAATATTATTCACCCAAGAAATGTGCTGATTATTATAATTATTTATAATTACTAACGAAAACGTAAAAAAAATGCAATTTGAGTTTTAAAATTGATTTTCTCTGTCTAGTCTCATATGTCTAGCCTTGTCTGTCGAGTTGTACTCATCTATTTTTTTTCTTTTACAATATGTTCATATATATATATATATATATATATATATATATATATATATATATATATATATATATATATATATGTGTGTGTGTGTGTGTATTGCATTCCACCTTGCAATATAACTACATTAAAAGCAAACGTACGTATAGGCATTTATATTTTATCTAGACCGAAAATCTCACTATGTAGTCCTACTAGACTGATTTTCTATAGTCACTCCCCCAAGAAGATTTCTCAAGCCTCAGGCTTACAACATAATTTTATTACCTTGCATCGACTCTCTTAAGATTTATGCTTATAATATTCACACAACCTAGTTTTAATTGTCTCAATCAGTTTGTCTAGTATTGCTTGTCCGTCTTGTCTAGTCTGTCTAGTGATGTCTGTCAACTCTTGTGTGTCTAATTTTGTATGTCAAGTCTAGTTTAGTATGTCTAGTCTAATTTGTGTAGTCTACGTTTTCTAATCTTGGCTGTCTAATCTTGGTTGTCTATCTTGTGTCTCTCTATTTTCCTCAGTCTCGATTTGTCTTGCTTTTCTCTTTAAGATTATCTGTTCCATCAATTTCAACTAGAAGAAACATGTTTATGCAATACAAGAAAGGATCTACAGAAAGCGATTATGATAAACTACAAAAAGCATCATTAAGAGAATTAAAAAAAGAATCAACAAAAGGAAAATAAAAGTACTAAAGCATCTCGTATTAGAATATAATATAGATATATCCCAGTATATTCCACGCACTGTTCCACACCGCTCCTTTTGTTCTCGCTATCTTCGCCTTCGCCTCTCAAGAATGCAATAAGCCCATTAGAACGACGCACAGAGAATGAAAAGAAGGCACAAAAGATCGAAATGAATAAAATAACCAAACAAATATAATTTAACGAATTCTATTCCGCTCGGGCTTCAAGGTGAAATCGTTTATCACCAAAACCTACAGTTCTTGCTGGAGACAGCCAGTTTAATATAGCAATTTATATTCTCCACTTTAACTGCAAGTACGAGTACGATTTTAATTAACGACCTATACATAACACTAAGTACTGAGAAAATTGTTAAGTTATTGCAAAATTTTAATAGTATGTCTAACTCTTGCTTACTTAGATTAGTCAGTCTAATATTGTCTGTCTAATCTGGTCTCTTTAGTCTTATCTATCTAGTCTCGTTAGTCTATTTTTGTCCGTCTAGTCTGGTCCAGTCTTGTCCGATCTTGTCCGGTCTTGTGAGCTTTTGTCCGGTCTTGTTTGGTCTTGTCCGGCCTTGTCCGATCTTTTCCGGCTTTGGTCAGTCTTGCCCGGTCTAGTCCGGTCTGATCCAGTCTCGTCCTGTCTTGTCTAGCCTTCTCTAGTCTTATCTGTCTAGTCTTCCCTGTCTAGTCTTGTCTGTCCAGTCTTGACTGTCTAGTCTAGTTTTGCCTTTCTAGTCTTGTTTGTATAGTCTTGTATGCCTAGTCTTTTCCGTCTAGTCTTGTCCTCCGAGTCTTGTCTGTCCAGGCTTGTCTGTCTAGTCTTGTCTGTCTAGTCTTGTCTGTCTAGTCTTGTCTGTCTAGTCTTGTCTGTCTAGTCTTGTCTGTCTAGTCTTGTCTGTCTAGTCTTGTCTGTCTAGTCCTGTCTGTCTAGTCTTGTCTGTCTAGTCTTGTCTGTCTAGTCTTGTCTGTCTAGTCTTGTCTGTCTAGTCTTGTCTGTCTAGTCTTGTCTGTCTAGTCTTGTCTGTCTAGTCTTGTCTGTCTAGTCTTGTCTGTCTAGTCTTGTCTGTCTAGTCTTGTCTGTCTAGTCTTGTCTGTCTAGTCTTGTCTGTCTAGTCTTGTCTGTCTAGTCTTGTCTGTCTAGTCTTGTCTGTCTAGTCTTGTCTGTCTAGTCTTGTCTGTCTAGTCTTGTCTGTCTAGTCTTGTCTGTCTAGTCTTGTCTGTCTAGTCTTGTCTGTCTAGTCTTGTCTGTCTAGTCTTGTCTGTCTAGTCTTGTCTGTCTAGTCTTGTCTGTCTAGTCTTGTCTGTCTAGTCTTGTCTGTCTAGTCTTGTCTGTCTAGTCTGTCTAGTCTTGTCTGTCTAGTCTTGTCTGTCTAGTCTTGTCTGTCTAGTCTTGTCTGTCTAGTCTTGTCTGTCTAGTCTTGTCTGTCTAGTCTTGTCTGTCTAGTCTTGTCTGTCTAGTCTTGTCTGTCTAGTCTTGTCTGTCTAGTCTTGTCTGTCTAGTCTTGTCTGTCTAGTCTTGTCTGTCTAGTCTTGTCTGTCTAGTCTTGTCTGTCTAGTCTTGTCTGTCTAGTCTTGTCTGTCTAGTCTTGTCTGTCTAGTCTTGTCTGTCTAGTCTTGTCTGTCTAGTCTTGTCTGTCTAGTCTTGTCTGTCTAGTCTTGTCTGTCTAGTCTTGTCTGTCTAGTCTTGTCTGTCTAGTCTTGTCTGTCTAGTCTTGTCTGTCTAGTCTTGTCTGTCTAGTCTTGTCTGTCTAGTCTTGTCTGTCTAGTCTTGTCTGTCTAGTCTTGTCTGTCTAGTCTTGTCTGTCTAGTCTTGTCTGTCTAGTCTTGTCTGTCTAGTCTTGTCTGTCTAGTCTTGTCTGTCTAGTCTTGTCTGTCTAGTCTTGTCTGTCTAGTCTTGTCTGTCTAGTCTTGTCTGTCTAGTCTTGTCTGTCTAGTCTTGTCTGTCTAGTCTTGTCTGTCTAGTCTTGTCTGTCTAGTCTTGTCTGTCTAGTCTTGTCTGTCTAGTCTTGTCTGTCTAGTCTTGTCTGTCTAGTCTTGTCTGTCTAGTCTTGTCTGTCTAGTCTTGTCTGTCTAGTCTTGTCTGTCTAGTCTTGTCTGTCTAGTCTTGTCTGTCTAGTCTTGTCTGTCTAGTCTTGTCTGTCTAGTCTTGTCTGTCTAGTCTTGTCTGTCTAGTCTTGTCTGTCTAGTCTTGTCTGTCTAGTCTTGTCTGTCTAGTCTTGTCTGTCTAGTCTTGTCTGTCTAGTCTTGTCTGTCTAGTCTTGTCTGTCTAGTCTTGTCTGTCTAGTCTTGTCTGTCTAGTCTTGTCTGTCTAGTCTTGTCTGTCTAGTCTTGTCTGTCTAGTCTTGTCTGTCTAGTCTTGTCTGTCTAGTCTTGTCTGTCTAGTCTTGTCTGTCTAGTCTTGTCTGTCTAGTCTTGTCTGTCTAGTCTTGTCTGTCTAGTCTTGTCTGTCTAGTCTTGTCTGTCTAGTCTTGTCTGTCTAGTCTTGTCTGTCTAGTCTTGTCTGTCTAGTCTTGTCTGTCTAGTCTTGTCTGTCTAGTCTTGTCTGTCTAGTCTTGTCTGTCTAGTCTTGTCTGTCTAGTCTTGTCTGTCTAGTCTTGTCTGTCTAGTCTTGTCTGTCTAGTCTTGTCTGTCTAGTCTTGTCTGTCTAGTCTTGTCTGTCTAGTCTTGTCTGTCTAGTCTTGTCTGTCTAGTCTTGTCTGTCTAGTCTTGTCTGTCTAGTCTTGTCTGTCTAGTCTTGTCTGTCTAGTCTTGTCTGTCTAGTCTTGTCTGTCTAGTCTTGTCTGTCTAGTCTTGTCTGTCTAGTCTTGTCTGTCTAGTCTTGTCTGTCTAGTCTTGTCTGTCTAGTCTTGTCTGTCTAGTCTTGTCTGTCTAGTTTTGTCTCTCTAGTTTTGTCTGTCTAGTCTTATCTGTCTAGTCTTGTCGGTCTAGTCCGGTCTTGTCCGATCCTGTCCAGTTTTTTCTAGCCTTTTCTAGTCTGGTTTGACTTGTCTTGTCTGTCCAGTCTTGTCTGTCTAGTCTTATCTGTCTAGTCTTGTCTGTGTAGTCTTGTTTGTCTAGTCTAGTCTGTATAGTCTCGCCTGTCTAGTCTTGTTTGTCTAGTCTTGTTTGTCTGTCTACGCCTGTCTACTTTGTCTTGTCTGTCTGGATTTGCCTGTTATAAAATTATATATTAAGAAGTGAATGACCAGATAATTCAACTAACTTATTCGAAAGTAAACGTGATAGAAATGTCAATTATTGAAGTGTGGGTGTTTAGTAAGTTAATATTAGAAGTACAATAAAGATGATAAAAGTAGTTCTGAGGTGACGTAGTCCGAGAGTATAGAAGGCCGTGGGCGTGTGGAGTTACCATTTTTAGTCCGTTGTTCTGCCCACCGGCACCGGTCGAAAAGCCGTACGTGGAAGGTTGAAATGGAAGTCAATGGAACTTTATTGAAACGACTTCCAAGTGAATGTTAAGTGATTTTGTCTGTTATTGCACTTTCTTGTGTGGTAAACAAGCAAAAAAATATGTTGAGATGTTGACGTAAATAAAACCCACATGTTTACGTTTCAGATGATCATAAGTTCATTAATTTGTGATGAGTTTATACTAGGGAAACCAAATGACTAAATATGCTGACATGAGTAGACACAAAAGGCTATACACAAAACCATAGAGACAAGACTAAATTGACAAGAACAAACATAGTTTGGCAGACAATATGACATACAAAACTAGTAGGCTAAAAGACGAGATGGGCTAGAGCAATGGTTGTTAATCTTTTAGTAATCGCGGACCTCTTAAATGCCTTATATTAGTCTGGTTACCTACCCACGAATCACCCCGTCACATTTTAAATAGTGGATCTATTAACATATTATAGTGGCAAAAAATATTAAAGAACAATACAAATTCATAAATCATTTTTTTATTTATTGAGGACCGGACCCGCAGTTAAGAATCGCTGGGATAGAAGACAAGTCTTGTCCGGTCTTGTTCGATAGAAAAGACAAGACCAGACTAAGTAAGACAAGATAGAAAAGGCTGAACATTAGGTATATAGCTTTTCTGTTGAGATTTAATAATTTATTATATGTTGAGGCATAGGATTTGTGTAAATTGAGCAAGTTTTATTTCAACGACCTGGGGTTCGTAAATTATTTCTATTTGCGTAGCGGACATTCATGGTTTATTGCGGTTTGCTCCGTTTCGAGTACAAAAATATTTCCACAATTTCAATCACCTATATAGGTATTTCGAGCGGAGAACTAACAGGTTCTCATAAATAATTCTTAGTTTAGTCTTGTCCTGTCTTACCTAGTATTGTCTAGTGTTTCTATGTTTAGCTTAGAGTTTTTAGACTTACCTAGTCTTGATTCTAATTATTTAAAATTGTTCAATTTTATGTTAATGTAATACAAAACTCAATAAACAGTGACAATTTACAACTAGCTGAATCCACTTTATAGCCGTAGAAAACTTGCTAAACTAAGATTGGTATTTGAGCCATATTAGGAGGCAGAGAATAAAAAATAGCAAAAAACATATTAAAAACCATCAGGAAGAGATCCGACACTCTCTATGAACACACGGCGCTAAAAAAGTTTATTTGGTTTTCTGCAAACATCGCATCCATTGGAATTAAAAGACAGTATTAGATAGAAAGGGAAGATTAGATTGACATTATTATTAACAAGTTTTTAAGTTTTCAAGGTTTTAAGCTTTCAAGTTTTTACCTCTTCTAGGTTTTAAATTTTCACCTTTTCCGCTTTGAAGTCTTCAAGTTTTTACGTTTGGGGTCTAGTTGTATGTGTATTCTCGTTTAACTAGTCTTCTCTACTAAAACTGACTATTTGTGTCTACTCCGTGTATCTACTAATCCTTCCTCTAACTCAGGGGTTGGCAAAGTGTGGCTCGCGAGCCACATGTGGCACTTTTGGTGAGAGTTTATGGCTTTTCAGAAATATATTGAAACTTAAAAAAAAACACAAAAAAAGAAACTGTCCCTTTTCGGAAGTCTTACGACCGACGCCGCCAAGTTCATAACTCACAGTCACAGCGCGGCTGGTATATATTATCTCAGATCTCGGTTGATTAATATTGATAGTTCAACATTGTGGTTTTTTGGACTAAATTTAGAAACTCTAAATTCCTCTCAAAATGGCTTCGAAGAAAAAATAAAACTAGCCTATCGACATCGTGAATTCCAAACTGAATGGACTGAATGCTTTTGTACCTAATGCAGCTGCTCTTCCAACTTATCTTATTTTTCATGAAAAACTAGCAAACAACAAAAAGTCTAATGGGGAGAGACATTTCGAAAATAAACATGCCGCATTTGAAAAGAATTATCCCTTCGATGATGTAAGAAAGAAAACAATTGAAGAATTTTCAAAGAAATTTAAACAAAGACACGTTCTCCTTTTAGCTCTTGGGTGCAGTCTGCAAATAATGCTAAAGCTTGGCAAGCTTTGTCGTGAGTCACGAAATCGTCAAAAATCGGAAAACCATTCACTGATGGTGAGTAAATAAATAGTTAATAGTTTTATAAATGTGGTTGACACACTTTTTTTTAATTTTAACAATAAAGCAGATATTATGAATCAAAGCTTGCCATTGTCTGCCAAAACTATAAAAGACAGGTAAACAAAAAATGTCGTTAAATGTATGCCAACAACAAGTTGAGGACGTTAAATTAGCATCAGCCATATAAATAGCGGTGGATGAATCTTCTGACATAAAGGATACTGCGCAGGATGTCCTCTTTGCTCGCTATATTTCATCAGATAGTCCTAAAGAAGAACTGCTGGGATTGTTGCCACTCAAGGGTCAAACACAAGGAGAAGATCTTGAAAATGCGACGAATGTCTGATGAAAAATCACATCTCACTTACTAAAATTGTATCAAATGCAACAGATGGAGCAAAAAGTATTGGGGACTATAAAAAAGGATGAAAAGCATTCCAGTTTGAAATCATTTTAAATAAAAATTTGACTCTTAAGACTCTTTATGGAGTTTGGCGACCCCTGCTCTAACCTAAGGTGCTCAATCTAATTATACTTATTTTAATAGTAAGTCTTATATATCTTCCTAGGCCTTTGTGTTTTCTCTATATTGTTTAAATTCAGTTTTGTTTATATTTTCAATGATTTCTAGTTGTTTTCTCCAAATCTTTTTCTAGCTTTCAGACATTTCTGATTCTTTGGTTCTCAATATTATACAGCGAGGTTCCTACAGATTTTGCCGCATCCAACTTCTTTCCCCGCACTTCTTTTTCCACCTCTCCTTATCTCTTCAGTCTTCTACTTCTATGGCTCTATCTTTGATGATTTTCATAATATCATTTATCCATTTTACTGCTGGTTTGCTTCTTCTTCTCTTTGCTCTTGATACATATTGGAATGCTATTTTGCCATTTTTCTCCAGTCATCCTTTGCATGTGTCCATACCTCATTAATTGCCGTGTTACTCTCCTCGCCTATCTTCTTATATGTTCATTTCTTACACGATCTAGTTTGGACGTTTGACATGCTCTTCGTAGAAAGTCTATTTATACTACTTTTATACTTTTTCTATCCCTTTGTGTAATTGGCCAACATTCTGAACCATAAGTTGTTATTGCTTCTACAATAGATTTGTATACTTTAATTTTTGTTTTTAGCTTTATTTCATTTGATCACAGAATTGAATTTAACAAGCAGATAGCCTTTTTCTCTTGGCCAAGTCTATTTTCTATATCCTTTTTTGCTGTTCCTTCTTCTAGGAAGATAGTTCCTAAGTATTTGTATGCCCTATATTTTTAATCTTTCTTCACTCTAGTTCTGAGTCTTCTCCTTCTTCTCCGATACGAAGATATTCTATTTTTGACATACTCATGTTTAACCCCCAATCCGGATACTCGTCTATCAATTTTCTTAACATATAATCTATATCTCTTTCATCACTTGCTATTATCACTTGGTCGTCAGCAAATAGCAGGCTTGTCAAACAATGTTCACCTGTTCTTATTCCCATTCCTGCGGTTTTTCTTCTCCCGTTTATTAGTGCTTCTTGTATGTATATTTTAAATAATGTTGGAGACAGGCTGCAGCTTTCTCTTAATCCTTTGGTTGTACGAAAATGCCTCGATGTAACATTTCCTATCTTGGCTGCACTTTTTGGCTCGACATATATATTTCTGATTGCCCGACAGTACTATTTATCCCAATCCTCGTCAATGTTTCATAAAGTTTTTTCCAGGGTAGCGTATCGAAAGCTTTCTCCAAGTCGATAAATAATAGGTGTGTGGGTACATTTCTATCTTTCCGCTTTTCTAAAATTTGTTGTATAACAAACAAATTGTCAATGCATGATCTCCCGGCTCGGAAGCGACTTTGCTCCTCTACTTCTTTGATGCTGCTTTCAATTCTTTTTTTTAGTATCTGGCCGTACTACCTCCCAAGCGCACTAGTTACGCTGATCACTCTAATATAGTTACTACATTGTCTTTTGTCCCCTTTTTTATAAATTGAGCTTATATAAGCAATATTCCAATCTTCTGGAATGTTGTCACGTTCGACTAGACATTTGTTGAAGCTCTTGGCTATCAGCTCTAGTAATAATTCTGGTCCATTTTTAACTAGTTCAATTGGGATATTTCCTGGCCCTGCAGCCTTTTTATTTTCTTATTTTATTAGGGCTTTCTTTATTTCTTCTATTTATTTACATTCACTTCTTCATTTGCGGTTGTCTCTATATCCAGGTTATCAATGTGGATATCTTCTGTTAGCAGATTTTTGTAATATGTTTTCCACTCCTCCATACTTATTAGTTCAATTTTATTTACTCTTCCTTCTTTTCTATTATGTTTGATTGCCTTCCACGCTTCCGAAACTTTTTGTTCCTCCCATGCACCTCTTTATCTTCTCTCGCATCTTTTTTCCCAAATCTCATTTTTTTATTGTTAGAAGTTTTTTAGCTTCTCTATTCCAGTGTGCGTAGATCGTTCTATCTTCTAATTTTTTTTTATTGTAGCCACGTTTGATAAGCTTGCTGTTTAATATATTCTAGTTTTTCTATTTCTTCACACCACCACACTTTATTTTTAAAATGCCTTTCTTGTGGTCCCATAGCTTCGTTCGCTGCTTGGTGCTTACAGTTGCTTAGGTGGTGATATAGTTGATTCGCTGCTACGTTTCCGTGTTGCACTTAAACCAGCATGGCAGTTAATCCTAGTTTTTATAAACATTTAGTGGATTCGTTGCCGAAACTCTAGATTGTTCTGATTCTAGATTGTTCTGATTTCATTGGTGTTTTTTCCTAAGATGTCGTTTTTACTAGTTTTGTCCGTATTTGTTTTCCTATAATTTATTAGGACTGTTGCTACCAATAGGTGGTTGTCCGATCCGTACTCCGCTCCTCGATACACCCTTACGTCAGTGCTTGATATTTTTGTGTTTCGTTCTTGTATAATGTAATCGATTATCGATCTTAGTCATTTTGTGGGTTGGGTCCACGTGTATTTATGTATATCTTTGTGGGAGAAGAAATCATTCATTATCTTTAAAGATTGTCCATTGAACAAGTGAGGCTCGAAAGTGGTGGAGGGGGTTTATGAAAAATCTGTGGGGGGTGTAGTGAGATATCACGTGTATTTATTTTTTCGTCGAATGCGCGATTTTTAAACCGAAAAGTGGCGCGCGACTCGTTTTCAGTCCCAATAGAAGTCTGTGATTTTGCTGTTTTGTCTCAAAACAATGTCTAAATGACAGTGTTGGATTTACCAGCAGGCTGAGTGGGCTGGAGTCTAGGGCGGGAGATTTTAGGGGTGGCAAATTTGGGGCCAACATTTTCTTGTCGTACAGAAATTAAAAAGATTCATTTTTATATACCTTAATGTAAATGTAATTAGGTCCACACAAACAATTTTGGAACTATTAGCTGAATTCGATCCTTTTTTAGCGAGTCATATTGAAAATCTAAGACTAAGATTTTTATAAATTCGACACAATGCTAGCAAAAGTTAATGACTGAAATTGGGAAAGGGAAAACGCCAAAGAGAGTAAATTTGACACGTTGGTCAGCTAGAGAGGACGCATCTAGAAGTTTGAGAGTTTCTTGGCACGAAGTTCTTAAAACTTTGGAATCAATCAAGGATGATTGTACCGAAAAACCTGTAACGCGACGGAAATAGACGGAAAAACGAAGCGACTGGAAAAACTGAGAAAAACTGGAAACGGCGGTAATGGTTGTTGTGTGGTGTGTTTTTTTTAATGAATAAACAAAGTGAATATTCAAATGCAGGCTTTTACCGTAGATGTTATCACTGTTGGCGATCTTTACGAATCCCTTTGCAAGGTTTTCGTAGCCGAACGAGCGAATTTTAAGCATTTTGAAGAAAAGGCGATGGAATTAAGCGTGTCGAAGCAGTAAACAAAAGATATGGGAAAAAGACAACCGGAAAGGAAAAAATATATGCTGAAACACGCGATGAATAAATGAGAGCGACTGATATTTTCAGGGTTAATACATTTCTCGTCCTTATTGATAGAATCGTATCCGAATTAAAAAAACAACAGGAGGCCTACAACAGGTTCAATGAAATGTTTCCATTTTTGACCAAAATGGGTGAATTTTCATCATCAACCCTTACCGTAAAAGTCCTTTTCTTGGAAGAAATGTATCGTAAAATGTACATCGTAAATTTAATGATTTAGCGACTGACTTAGTTCAAGAATGCATACATTTTTAATGCCACCTTTCTTCTGAAAGGATTTTGGTAAAACCAGATTTTGCATAATTGAAAAGTCTGTTTTCGTTCCTGCGAAAACAGAATTTGCAAAACTTATAGAAGTTAAAAAGTTGCTAAAAAACATCAAGTGATTAATGGACGACCCATTAGAGACATATTCTGACATTTTGTTCTACATACCATGCCATTACCGGGTTGTTTCCTTCTCTCCCTGTACGGGCGGTAAGTTCTCCCAAGCAAAGTTTTTCTCGATCTTCTTTAATCTCAAATATTATTCGGAATCGATTTTCGTAGAACATATCTTTTGTGGCTGGGCTGCATCTTCGCTAGGAGCGTATACTCCTATTATACTATGTTCTGTCCATTTTTTTTTTAATATCCATTTTTATTTTTTCTTCAATTTCTTCATGGTCTTTAATGAATTTTTAATTCTTTCTGTGTATTGCTATTGCTACTCCTCTCTTTGCTCTTGTGTCCTTTTGCAACTCCACTATAAACATGTATATATTCTCCTACCATCTCAACTCCGTTCCCATTTTTTTAAAATAATTTTTAATGTTTCTCATTTCGTTTCTCATACTTCTGTTTTCTTTGTTCGTAATGCTTGTATGTTCCAGGTCGCCATTCTCATAGTCAATTTTCTTTACCTAGTTCGTTGTATTTTATGCCCATCATTGTTCAGAGGCGGATTTTTGAAGTTTTTAACATTTTGTTTCTTTTTCCGAATGATGAGGTGTTGGCCCGTCAATTCAACCCTCCAGCTTGAAGGAGCGGGATTGATTTTCTGGTAGGGTTTTCTCCCTTAGCCGCTTTTGTTCCGGTTTGGAGGCGCCGGAAACTCGCCATTAACCCCCTTCCGTCTGCTACACCACACATACCCATTGTACGCGATGCACCCAGAGGCCACGACGACGACGTGGAAGTGGGATTTACTGGATTTTGCTGGGACTGTGATCGTTTCCCAGGGTTTTGTTGTAGCAGGAATAGCGGCAATTTCTGCTACCCTTGAGACCCATACCGGCCATTTAGCCTCCAATATATACTTAATAATAGCCTCCAATATTATACTTATTTTCCTATATTAATTATGACTGAACTACTTTGATTACTTAACTACTTCCTAAATAGTATTCTTTCTTACTTCAAATTAACTTCAGGCTTGTTCTGCAATTAAACTCATCTTGCATATTTCGTAACCCTATTTAATAGTTACCTAATTTTCATATTTCAGAAGCAGAAATTGTTTTCTAAGCAATTCGTAAAATTGCTACACGTTACCTCCCCATTAAAAAACAATTATCGGATAAACCAATTGAATTGAAATATTTGCAATTATAAGCTTATAATTAATTATATAAGCTTATAATAATAAGCTTATAATTTTCATGAAACTGTTTGATCGATAATAAACTTGAAAATACATATTTATATTTCACACAAATACTTTGTATCTATGCACAAATGTTGATCAATTTATAACAGTTTGAAACGTTAACAGTAAACTAAAAAATACGTTTGCGGTCAAAAACAAATAAAAAATAAACGGTTTCTGCAATATCAAATAATTGGCGCGGTCATTGTTACACATTTTTACACATTCAGCGAAAACATAGCGACAAGATCATACAGATAAAACTGGATCGATAAAACTAGGCAGACAAGACAACACACGATAATAATAGACTGCACAGGCTGCACAGGAAATACTAGACAGACAATTACTAGGCAGACAAGACTAGAAGAGACAAGACTAAACAGACTAGACTGGACAATCAAGATTGGATAAATATGACTAGAGAGATAAAACTAGATTAACAGACTTTTCCTTTGCTATAAATGCCGTTGTAATCGAGCAGTATTACTACATTAGATATGGAGCAAATTTGTGTAGAAAGAAAAACTATTTTCTTGCCAATTTATATATTAAAGAAATACTTACTAGTTAAAAAAATACAGTAAGAAAAGTGTTCACTATTAGTAACAACATCTATTAGAATCGTTAAAAACCGGCAAAAAATCCTCTTTCAATCTATTTTCCGTCAACCAAATTTAGCGCATTCGCCGCAAATACCCGAATTACGCCCACAAACGTAATCCTTCTCTTTCATGCCAGCCTTTCGCCAGCTTCTGTGCGACTTTGAAGCCACAGTCGAAGATCCGCAATTTTCTCCTTTTTCCTCGATGACCCGTCTTCTCCGTTTCATCTTTTCAATTTTCACACCGACTTGGATCGTGTATATCACTCGCACGCACACAAATTTTTTTATATGCTGCTGATATTCGGCGGAGCAAATCGTGAAATCGGTTCCGCGATTACGTCGTCAATAGCAATCCATCAAAAGTCTTTTAACTGGTATTATACCTAATCATAAATTCGATTAGTTTGGTACACATAAGAGGAATATAAATGTGATAAATGAAAACAAGTGAAACAAGAGAATGGACAGAAAAGAATATTGAATATAGAACAATTCATTATAAAACAATTTAAGGAACTTTAGCGTGCTGAGAATATACACACTATATACGACAAACAAGAAAGTCCTCTCTGTATAGTTTTGTCTCTCTAATCTTATCTGTCTATTCTTCTGTATCAAGTCATATCTGTCTACTCTGGTCTATCTAGTCTTGTCAGTCTTGTATGGTATGTCTAGTATCAAATCAAATCAAAATTAATATATTTCACTAACTAGGGTATACAATGCATATGAAAATATACATAGATACATTACCAATATATATGTATATATATATATATATATATGTGTGTGTATAACAAAGTGAAATGTTTCCAAGGTGACACATCCTCATAGTATTCCTCCATATTGTAAGGTTCGATGTCTAAAATTAAATTGCGAACTTGTTTTTTAAAATTTTTGACATTTGTTTTTGACATTCAAGCTTTATTGCTTTTGGAAAAGTGTTAACCTATGTACTGGTAAGTTGTAGCTTACGTTTTTGTTTCTTGTCTCTCTGTCTGTCTTCTCTCTGTCTATCTTCTCTTTGTCTGTCTTCTCTCTGTCTCTCTAGTATTGTATGTGTAGACTTCTATGTCTAGTCCTGTCCATCTAGTCTTGTCTGCTTAGTCTTGTCCGTCTGTAAATTTGCAAGAAAAATTTTATTGTAGTAGAAATACAAATAGTTAAATCTATTTAAGTAGTTTTAAGCAAGTGACAAAACGATTTAATTAGTAGTTAATAGAACGTTTATCTATAAGGACAGAAAGTATATCGAAGTAACTTAAATTTAAAGCTACGTACACACGGTATAGAAAAATAGCGTATAGTCTGACCACTTCGTATAGTCGAAAACTATTTCTATACTTCAACTATAGGAAGCAGTCACACAGCTATAGTCAAACTATGGCAGGACTATACGCTAGTTGTTTACACCATGATATCACATCATATAGTTTGACTATACCTGTGACAGCGCTTCGTATAGTCCATAACTATCCGTAGAGTTCAACTATATGAAGCGGTCACGCAGCTATAGTCAAACTATACGTAGCTGTGTTCGTAGCTTCACATTTTGAATTAAGTTTATAATTGATACTTAATTTTAGTTACTCAAATATTTGTGCAATATAAAAACAGGATTTAGACAAAACAAAACTAGATTCACAATATATGAAAAGAAGAAAAGTAGTAAATTGAATAAATGAAAAGAGACCACTAGCACAAACTTACACAAAGAAATATAGTCAGACAAGATTGAATACTTAACGTTGGTGGCAAGATTAGAAGAGAAGACTACTACAAATATAAAAATTTAAAACATGCTAAATATAAAACTTGATACCTTGTTAAAAAATCTAAATTTAAAAACTTGCAATCTTGAAAACTTGAAAACTTAGAACTTGTAAACTTTAACTCGAGTACTCAGAAACAAAATTAGACCGAGAAGGTTATATAGGCATGCAAGAGCTATTCATTTCCCAACAATAAACTTGTGTAAAATGAGAGCTGAAAATTTACAACTAAATAGAAAGTATAAAATTAAAAGCAATAAAATAATTCCATCAAATTGCCACTATAAAGTTCTTAAATCCCTCCACACATTGCCAGCTTAATTTATCGAAACTAATTATCGCAAAAATTGCTTTACAACAGTTCTTAAATCCGATTTAATTCCACAATAAAAATTTTAACTACTGCAATTCTCTTCTAATGTTTCAATTATATTTTATTACTAAATTACATTTTAATTTACATCTTCATTTAGAAGGCTTAGATTGATACATAAAACTATTAGCTTAATTATATATATATTGCCTGTCTAGTCTTGTCTATCTAGTCTTGTCTGTCTAGTCTTGTCTGCCTAGTCTTGTCTCTCTAGTCTTGTCTGTCTAGTCTTGTCTGTATAGTCTTGTCTGTCTAGTCTTGTCTGTCTAGTCTTGTCTGTCTAGTTTTATCTGTCTAGTCTTGTCTGTCTAGTCTTGTCTGTCTAGTCTTGTCTGTCTAGTCTTGTCTGTCTAGTCTTGTCTGTTTAGTCTTGTCTGTCTAGTCTTGTCTGTCTAGTCTTATCTGTCTAGTCTTGTCGGTCTAGTCTTGTCTGTCTAGTCTTGCCTGTCTAGTCTTGTCTGTCTAGTCTTGTCTGTCTAGTCTTGTCTGTCTAGTCTTGTCTGTCTAGTCTTGTCTGTCTAGTCTTGTCTGTCTAGTCTTGTCTGTCTAGTCTTGTCTGTCTAGTCTTGTCTGTCTAGTCTTGTCTGTCTAGTCTTGTCTGTCTAGTCTTGTCTGTCTAGTCTTGTCTGTCTAGTCTTGTCTGTCTAGTCTTATCTGTCTAGTCTTGTCTGTCTAGTCTTGTCTGTCTAGTCTTGTCTGTCTAGTCTTGTCTGTCTAGTCTTGTCTGTCCAGTCTTGTCTGTCTAGTCTTGTCTGTCTAGTCTTGTCTGTCTAGTCTTGTCTGTCTAGTCTTGTCTGTCTAGTCTTGTCTGTCTAGTCTTGTCTGTCTAGTCTTGTCTGTCTAGTCTTGTCTGTCTAGTCTTGTCTGTCTAGTCTTGTCTGTCTAGTCTTGTCTGTCTAGTCTTGTCTGTCTAGTCTTGTCTGTCTAGTCTTGTCTGTCTAGTCTTGTCTGTCTAGTCTTGTCTGTCTAGTCTTGTCTGTCTAGTCTTGTCTGTCTAGTCTTGTCCATCTAGTCTTGTCTGTCTAGTCTTGTCTGTCTAGTCTTGTCTGTCTAGTCTTGTCTGTCTAGTCTTGTCTGTCTAGTCTTCTCTGTCTAGTCTTGCCTGTCTAGTCTTGTCTGTCTAGTCTTGTCTGTCTAGTCTTGTCTGTCTAGTCTTGTCTGTCTAGTCTTGTCTGTCTAGTCTTGTCTGTCTAGTCTTGTCTGTCTAGTCTTGTCTGTCCAGTCTTGTCTGTCTAGTCTTGTCTGTCTAGTCTTGTCTGTCTAGTCTTGTCTGTCTAGTCTTGTCTGTCTAGTCTTGTCTGTCTAGTCTTGTCTGTCTAGTCTTGTCTGTCTAGTCTTGTCTGTCTAGTCTTGTCTGTCTAGTCTTGTCTGTCTAGTCTTGTCTGTCTAGTCTTGTCTGTCTAGACTTGTCTGTCTAGTCTTGTCTGTCTAGTCTTGTCTGTCTAGTCTTGTCTGTCTAGTCTTGTCTGTCTAGTCTTGTCTGTCTAGTCTTGTCTGTCTAGTCTTGTCTGTCTAGTCTTGTCTGTCTAGTCTTGTCTGTCTAGTCTTGTCTGTCTAGTCTTGTCTGTCTAGTCTTGTCTGTCTAGTCTTGTCTGTCTAGTCTTGTCTGTCTAGTCTTGTCTGTCTAGTCTTGTCTGTCTAGTCTTGTCTGTCTAGTCTTGTCTGTCTAGTCTTGTCTGTCTAGTCTTGTCTGTCTAGTCTTGTCTGTCTAGTCTTGTCTGTCTAGTCTTGTCTGTCTAGTCTTGTCTGTCTAGTCTTGTCTGTCTAGTCTTGTCTGTCTAGTCTTGTCTGTCTAGTCTTGTCTGTCTAGTCTTGTCTGTCTAGTCTTGTCTGTCTAGTCTTGTCTGTCTAGTCTTGTCTGTCTAGTCTTGTCTGTCTAGTCTTGTCTGTCTAGTCTTGTCTGTCTAGTCTTGTCTGTCTAGTCTTGTCTGTCTAGTCTTGTCTGTCTAGTCTTGTCTGTCTAGTCTTGTCTGTCTAGTCTTGTCTGTCTAGTCTTGTCTGTCTAGTCTTGTCTGTCTAGTCTTGTCTGTCTAGTCTTGTCTGTCTAGTCTTGTCTGTCTAGTCTTGTCTGTCTAGTCTTGTCTGTCTAGTCTTGTCTGTCTAGTCTTGTCTGTCTAGTCTTGTCTGTCTAGTCTTGTCTGTCTAGTCTTGTCTGTCTAGTCTTGTCTGTCTAGTCTTGTCTGTCTAGTCTTGTCTGTCTAGTCTTGTCTGTCTAGTCTTGTCTGTCTAGTCTTGTCTGTCTAGTCTTGTCTGTCTAGTCTTGTCTGTCTAGTCTTGTCTGTCTAGTCTTGTCTGTCTAGTCTTGTCTGTCTAGTCTTGTCTGTCTAGTCTTGTCTGTCTAGTCTTGTCTGTCTAGTCTTGTCTGTCTAGTCTTGTCTGTCTAGTCTTGTCTGTCTAGTCTTGTCTGTCTAGTCTTGTCTGTCTAGTCTTGTCTGTCTAGTCTTGTCTGTCTAGTCTTGTCTGTCTAGTCTTGTCTGTCTAGTCTTGTCTGTCTAGTCTTGTCTGTCTAGTCTTGTCTGTCTAGTCTTGTCTGTCTAGTCTTGTCTGTCTAGTCTTGTCTGTCTAGTCTTGTCTGTCTAGTCTTGTCTGTCTAGTCTTGTCTGTCTAGTCTTGTCTGTCTAGTCTTGTCTGTCTAGTCTTGTCTGTCTAGTCTTGTCTGTCTAGTCTTGTCTGTCTAGTCTTGTCTGTCTAGTCTTGTCTGTCTAGTCTTGTCTGTCTAGTCTTGTCTGTCTAGTCTTGTCTGTCTAGTCTTGTCTGTCTAGTCTTGTCTGTCTAGTCTTGTCTGTCTAGTCTTGTCTGTCTAGTCTTGTCTGTCTAGTCTTGTCTGTCTAGTCTTGTCTGTCTAGTCTTGTCTGTCTAGTCTTGTCTGTCTAGTCTTGTCTGTCTAGTCTTGTCTGTCTAGTCTTGTCTGTCTAGTCTTGTCTGTCTAGTCTTGTCTGTCTAGTCTTGTCTGTCTAGTCTTGTCTGTCTAGTCTTGTCTGTCTAGTCTTGTCTGTCTAGTCTTGTCTGTCTAGTCTTGTCTGTCTAGTCTTGTCTGTCTAGTCTTGTCTGTCTAGTCTTGTCTGTCTAGTCTTGTCTGTCTAGTCTTGTCTGTCTAGTCTTGTCTGTCTAGTCTTGTCTGTCTAGTCTTGTCTGTCTAGTCTTGTCTGTCTAGTCTTGTCTGTCTAGTCTTGTCTGTCTAGTCTTGTCTGTCTAGTCTTGTCTGTCTAGTCTTGTCTGTCTAGTCTTGTCTGTCTAGTCTTGTCTGTCTAGTCTTGTCTGTCTAGTCTTGTCTGTCTAGTCTTGTCTGTCTAGTCTTGTCTGTCTAGTCTTGTCTGTCTAGTCTTGTCTGTCTAGTCTTGTCTGTCTAGTCTTGTCTGTCTAGTCTTGTCTGTCTAGTCTTGTCTGTCTAGTCTTGTCTGTCTAGTCTTGTCTGTCTAGTCTTGTCTGTCTAGTCTTGTCTGTCTAGTCTTGTCTGTCTAGTCAAATCAAATCAAATCAAATACATTTATTTCATTAATTAAGATACAAATCTAAATGAAATATGTCAACAGGAAACAAAATACATAAATAAGTTAACTGAATTCATGAAAACAAGAACAGAATTGACGAGAAATATGAGAAAAAACTAAAATTAAATTACTAAATAATAAAATTAAATTACTAATACATTAAAATTTCTAATTAGAATAAAATTCGTCTATAGAATACGGTTCAATAGTATTAATCCAATCATAAAGTTCCCTTTTAAGCTGTTTGATGTGTGTAATACATTTAATATCGCTAGGCAACTTGTTATAGAGTTTAGCAGACATATAGGGTTGATTTTTCTGAGACATTGTTAACATATGTTTAGGTAACTGGTAAAGATCTCTATTATATCTAGTTTCTCGTTCTTTGGGCTTATTAAAACATTCAAATAAATGTTTATGTTTGAATACAAATAAAATGCTTTCGTAGATATATGTGCCTGTAGTTGTTAATATTTCTGCTTTTCTGAAATGGCCTCTACAGGACTCTCGGTATTTTAAATTGCATAGAATACGCAGGGCTTGCTTTTGTATTCTAAATACCCTTTGAACATTAATTCCATTGCCCCAGAATATGATTCCAAATCTTAAATGAGAGTAAAGATTGGAAAAATACAGGAGTCTCAGAACTTTCTTGTCGACATATCTTTGGAGGGATCGCATGGCAAATACTGCTTTGTTGAGGCTCTTGGTAACATGATTTATATGGGATGTCCAGTCCAGAGTATTATCAATGTATAATCCCAATAGTCTCACGGATTGTTGTACATCTATCAACCCATTTCCTATTCCAATAGCTCGTGGATAATCTGTAGTGCATCTTTTAGTTTGAAATATAATACTTTTTGTTTTGTTCTGATTTAATATCAGACTGTTCTCTGAGAACCAAGTAGTTAGTGAAGACATTGCTAGGTTAGCGTTTCCGTTAATATCTAGCATTGACTTATTTATTATTAAAAGGGTAGTATCGTCCGCATAGTTAACCATGGTATGTTGAGGGATGATATGCGTTTTGGGGAGGTCATTAATAAAAATGGTGAAGAGCAATGGACCAATAGTGCTCCCCTGTGGGATACCCATGCTGATACTCCTTTTGCTGGACATTACGCAACCATTCGGAGTGTCTAAACTTGTTATTTGTGATCTGTTGTTTAGGTACGATTTTAACCATTCTAGTGCAACCCCTCTGATGCCATATTTGTTTAATTTGTTTTGTAGAATAGTGTGATCCACTAGATCATATGCCTTGGATAAATCCATTAGCAAACCTATAGTGGGATATTCTTAGCTTCTAGATTACTCATAATATCCTTGATGAATTCGTAGCAGGCAGTATCGATATTCTTTCCTTTGATGAAACCGTGTTGCTGTGGGCTTATTGTTTGATATTTTTCAAGGAATGATATTATTCTAGTACAGATGAGTTTTTCGAACACTTTTGAAAACACTGAAAGGATACTTATTGGTCTGTAATTTCCCACATCACTTATATTTCCGCTTTTGTGAATTGGAGTTATTATGGCTACTTTAAGTTTCTCTGGGAATTTGCCAACAGTGAAGGAGTTATTTATGATGGACTTTAATGGCGTCAAAATCGATTGGAACACATGTTTTAGCACGATTGAAGGAATCTCGTCTTGACCCGCACTTTTCTTGTTTTTTAAATTCATAATTGTACTATATAGTTCTTCACTTGTTACTGGTGCTAGAAATATCGAATTGTTACTCGCTGTTATATTGTCATTGAATTCTATCGTCGGTATAGTATTAAACAATAGCTTCGCCCTGTCTACGAAGAAATTATTTATCTTTGTAGCACTGGTTTGTGGATCCTCATTACGGTTATGGTAGGTGGTATTTTTCTTTTTAAAATTCGTTAAATCACGAATAATTCTCCAAGTAGTTTTTTGAACATTTGAAGATTCTATTAACTGATTATTTAAATTTTCTTTTTTTCGTTTTCTTAATAGATTTGTGAAGTTTCTTCGCAGATTATTGTAGAGTTTCTTGCAGTTTGGAGAAAATCTACATAGTACTTGGGCTACTCCCAGATCCTTTTCCATCCGTTTCAAATCAGGATTTGCAAAAACCCGTCGAACTGCCGGTCTGGTGTTAATAAGTTCTTTGGGGAAGGCCTCGTTGAAGTGTCTGTTGAAGATTTCCATGAAAAACGTCCACTGGTTATCTATTTCATCGCAATCGATTTCAAGGAGTTCGTCCCACACTACCTCATCCATTAGATACTTAAATTTGTGCATATTGTCACTGTTAAAAATCCTAGTAAGTTTATATTTAGAAGGAATGTCTTCCTTCTCACAAATCGTGGTTAGTAACTGTGCAGAGTGGTCAGATAGATGGTAGTCTTGAGTTTCCGTGCTGTACATTACATTGAGGTTAGTTATAATATTGTCAATACACGTGCCAGACGATGGATGACTTACTTCTTTTAAAGTCGGTACCGCATTAAAAGATTCTAGCAGAGACAGGAACTGTTGACTAGTATTTGTTAGATTTAAAATATTTATATTAAAATCTCCTGATAATATGTATTCCTTGGTATTCCTTGAGAGCACTAGTAGAAGTTGGTGCAGCTTGTCCATAAAATATTTAATATTTGATTGCGGAGCTCTATATAATCCAACAATTATTAGTTCCTTCTTGTCTATCACAACTTCTATAGCTGTACACTCAAACACATGCTCCTCAGCCATTTTATTGATGTCCTCCCTAATTGTGAATGTTGTATCATTTTTACAGTAGATAGCAGATCCTCCGTATAATCCTTCTGCTCTGCAGAAATATGAGGACAGATTGAAGTTTTTTATTTTTAGTATGTCCAGTTGTTCTGGGCTCTTCCAGTGTTCCGTGATGATCAACAGTCTGCAATTATTGATATTTTCAAACATATATTCTATTTTATCAATAGAATTCCCTAGAGACTGCACATTTTGATTTATTAACGTAAATTGATTTCTGGCTGCTGGCTTCATTAATAGATTTCTTTTTTTTGCTGATTTTATATGTGGGTATTGACATTCCGGGGCGTCTCTAGCCTTAATAAAAAAGGATTTATAGATGTGTTTCTAGGCCAAGTCTCTGGTTTCATAATGTCATCGAGACATTCAAATGGCACTGTTACCTTAAATGAAGAGTATTCATCAGGGTGTTTCGACGTCAGCTTTTTACACGTGACATTATTAAATTTTTTGTTAATTAGATATTCTGTCAGGTCCTTCGTAGACAAATCTGGCTGCAACCGGAAAACGTGCAGATGGTAATATCTGGTAGCCGCCTTTATTTGTGTAGTATCATCGTTAGTTCCCTGTATTACATTTGATGTTCGATATCTCCTCTTATTGTAACGTTGAGTTTCCCACTTCTCCTTGTTTTCATTTGTTTTTGTCTGTTCTACTATTTCTTTGTTATTGTTATTGTTTTTTTCGCATGTGCGCCCATCCTTGACAGAGTTTGCTTTTTTCTCTTTATCGGGCCGATTAGTAGAGCCACTATCGCAGATATACGGTGTAGCTGGCTCGTTTTGTGTCGATTTATGCGGAATAATTGGATTTTCACACGCAGTAGCACTCACTGATTTTATTAGATTTTCATTTTTCTCTGTCAATATTTTGATTTGATTAGTTAGATCTCCAATTAAAACATGCAGAGGCTCAATTTCCTTTTTAATTATACCCGTAATTAGGTTCTCAAAATTAGGACTTTCGAGAAAAGTTGTTAATATTTCGAACTGCTTAGTCGAGGGTATGTTCGATCGTAATTCCCTAGCCATTATCAGTATGTAGAAAGAAAGCTTCACAAAACTATTAACTTCACTTTAACTTTAAAATTCAATAGCTTGTCGAACGTCCACTCTCGCTGAACGTCGACTCGAGACTGAGACAGTCTTGTCTGTCTAGTCTTGTCTGTCTAGTCTTGTCTGTCTAGTCTTGTCTGTCTAGTCTTGTCTGTCTAGTCTTGTCTGTCTAGTCTTGTCTGTCTAGTCTTGTCTGTCTAGTCTTGTCTGTCTAGTCTTGTCTGTCTAGTCTTGTCTGTCTAGTCTTGTCTGTCTAGTCTTGTCTGTCTAGTCTTGTCTGTCTAGTCTTGTCTGTCTAGTCTTGTCTGTCTAGTCTTGTCTGTCTAGTCTTGTCTGTCTAGTCTTGTCTGTCTAGTCTTGTCTGTCTAGTCTTGTCTGTCTAGTCTTGTCTGTCTAGTCTTGTCTGTCTAGTCTTGTCTGTCTAGTCTTGTCTGTCTAGTCTTGTCTGTCTAGTCTTGTCTGTCTAGTCTTGTCTGTCTAGTCTTGTCTGTCTAGTCTTGTCTGTCTAGTCTTGTCTGTCTAGTCTTGTCTGTCTAGTCTTGTCTGTCTAGTCTTGTCTGTCTAGTCTTGTCTGTCTAGTCTTGTCTGTCTAGTCTTGTCTGTCTAGTCTTGTCTGTCTAGTCTTGTCTGTCTAGTCTTGTCTGTCTAGTCTTGTCTGTCTAGTCTTGTCTGTCTAGTCTTGTCTGTCTAGTCTTGTCTGTCTAGTCTTGTCTGTCTAGTCTTGTCTGTCTAGTCTTGTCTGTCTAGTCTTGTCTGTCTAGTCTTGTCTGTCTAGTCTTGTCTGTCTAGTCTTGTCTGTCTAGTCTTGTCTGTCTAGTCTTGTCTGTCTAGTCTTGTCTGTCTAGTCTTGTCTGTCTAGTCTTGTCTGTCTAGTCTTGTCTGTCTAGTCTTGTCTGTCTAGTCTTGTCTGTCTAGTCTTGTCTGTCTAGTCTTGTCTGTCTAGTCTTGTCTGTCTAGTCTTGTCTGTCTAGTCTTGTCTGTCTAGTCTTGTCTGTCTAGTCTTGTCTGTCTAGTCTTGTCTGTCTAGTCTTGTCTGTCTAGTCTTGTCTGTCTAGTCTTGTCTGTCTAGTCTTGTCTGTCTAGTCTTGTCTGTCTAGTCTTGTCTGTCTAGTCTTGTCTGTCTAGTCTTGTCTGTCTAGTCTTGTCTGTCTAGTCTTGTCTGTCTAGTCTTGTCTGTCTAGTCTTGTCTGTCTAGTCTTGTCTGTCTAGTCTTGTCTGTCTAGTCTTGTCTGTCTAGTCTTGTCTGTCTAGTCTTGTCTGTCTAGTCTTGTCTGTCTAGTCTTGTCTGTCTAGTCTTGTCTGTCTAGTCTTGTCTGTCTAGTCTTGTCTGTCTAGTCTTGTCTGTCTAGTCTTGTCTGTCTAGTCTTGTCTGTCTAGTCTTGTCTGTCTAGTCTTGTCTGTCTAGTCTTGTCTGTCTAGTCTTGTCTGTCTAGTCTTGTCTGTCTAGTCTTGTCTGTCTAGTCTTGTCTGTCTAGTCTTGTCTGTCTAGTCTTGTCTGTCTAGTCTTGTCTGTCTAGTCTTGTCTGTCTAGTCTTGTCTGTCTAGTCTTGTCTGTCTAGTCTTGTCTGTCTAGTCTTGTCTGTCTAGTCTTGTCTGTCTAGTCTTGTCTGTCTAGTCTTGTCTGTCTAGTCTTGTCTGTCTAGTCTTGTCTGTCTAGTCTTGTCTGTCTAGTCTTGTCTGTCTAGTCTTGTCTGTCTAGTCTTGTCTGTCTAGTCTTGTCTGTCTAGTCTTGTCTGTCTAGTCTTGTCTGTCTAGTCTTGTCTGTCTAGTCTTGTCTGTCTAGTCTTGTCTGTCTAGTCTTGTCTGTCTAGTCTTGTCTGTCTAGTCTTGTCTGTCTAGTCTTGTCTGTCTAGTCTTGTCTGTCTAGTCTTGTCTGTCTAGTCTTGTCTGTCTAGTCTTGTCTGTCTAGTCTTGTCTGTCTAGTCTTGTCTGTCTAGTCTTGTCTGTCTAGTCTTGTCTGTCTAGTCTTGTCTGTCTAGTCTTGTCTGTCTAGTCTTGTCTGTCTAGTCTTGTCTGTCTAGTCTTGTCTGTCTAGTCTTGTCTGTCTAGTCTTGTCTGTCTAGTCTTGTCTGTCTAGTCTTGTCTGTCTAGTCTTGTCTGTCTAGTCTTGTCTGTCTAGTCTTGTCTGTCTAGTCTTGTCTGTCTAGTCTTGTCTGTCTAGTCTTGTCTGTCTAGTCTTGTCTGTCTAGTCTTGTCTGTCTAGTCTTGTCTGTCTAGTCTTGTCTGTCTAGTCTTGTCTGTCTAGTCTTGTCTGTCTAGTCTTGTCTGTCTAGTCTTGTCTGTCTAGTCTTGTCTGTCTAGTCTTGTCTGTCTAGTCTTGTCTGTCTAGTCTTGTCTGTCTAGTCTTGTCTGTCTAGTCTTGTCTGTCTAGTCTTGTCTGTCTAGTCTTGTCTGTCTAGTCTTGTCTGTCTAGTCTTGTCTGTCTAGTCTTGTCTGTCTAGTCTTGTCTGTCTAGTCTTGTCTGTCTAGTCTTGTCTGTCTAGTCTTGTCTGTCTAGTCTTGTCTGTCTAGTCTTGTCTGTCTAGTCTTGTCTGTCTAGTCTTGTCTGTCTAGTCTTGTCTGTCTAGTCTTGTCTGTCTAGTCTTGTCTGTCTAGTCTTGTCTGTCTAGTCTTGTCTGTCTAGTCTTGTCTGTCTAGTCTTGTCTGTCTAGTCTTGTCTGTCTAGTCTTGTCTGTCTAGTCTTGTCTGTCTAGTCTTGTCTGTCTAGTCTTGTCTGTCTAGTCTTGTCTGTCTAGTCTTGTCTGTCTAGTCTTGTCTGTCTAGTCTTGTCTGTCTAGTCTTGTCTGTCTAGTCTTGTCTGTCTAGTCTTGTCTGTCTAGTCTTGTCTGTCTAGTCTTGTCTGTCTAGTCTTGTCTGTCTAGTCTTGTCTGTCTAGTCTTGTCTGTCTAGTCTTGTCTGTCTAGTCTTGTCTGTCTAGTCTTGTCTGTCTAGTCTTGTCTGTCTAGTCTTGTCTGTCTAGTCTTGTCTGTCTAGTCTTGTCTGTCTAGTCTTGTCTGTCTAGTCTTGTCTGTCTAGTCTTGTCTGTCTAGTCTTGTCTGTCTAGTCTTGTCTGTCTAGTCTTGTCTGTCTAGTCTTGTCTGTCTAGTCTTGTCTGTCTAGTCTTGTCTGTCTAGTCTTGTCTGTCTAGTCTTGTCTGTCTAGTCTTGTCTGTCTAGTCTTGTCTGTCTAGTCTTGTCTGTCTAGTCTTGTCTGTCTAGTCTTGTCTGTCTAGTCTTGTCTGTCTAGTCTTGTCTGTCTAGTCTTGTCTGTCTAGTCTTGTCTGTCTAGTCTTGTCTGTCTAGTCTTGTCTGTCTAGTCTTGTCTGTCTAGTCTTGTCTGTCTAGTCTTGTCTGTCTAGTCTTGTCTGTCTAGTCTTGTCTGTCTAGTCTTGTCTGTCTAGTCTTGTCTGTCTAGTCTTGTCTGTCTAGTCTTGTCTGTCTAGTCTTGTCTGTCTAGTCTTGTCTGTCTAGTCTTGTCTGTCTAGTCTTGTCTGTCTAGTCTTGTCTGTCTAGTCTTGTCTGTCTAGTCTTGTCTGTCTAGTCTTGTCTGTCTAGTCTTGTCTGTCTAGTCTTGTCTGTCTAGTCTTGTCTGTCTAGTCTTGTCTGTCTAGTCTTGTCTGTCTAGTCTTGTCTGTCTAGTCTTGTCTGTCTAGTCTTGTCTGTCTAGTCTTGTCTGTCTAGTCTTGTCTGTCTAGTCTTGTCTGTCTAGTCTTGTCTGTCTAGTCTTGTCTGTCTAGTCTTGTCTGTCTAGTCTTGTCTGTCTAGTCTTGTCTGTCTAGTCTTGTCTGTCTAGTCTTGTCTGTCTAGTCTTGTCTGTCTAGTCTTGTCTGTCTAGTCTTGTCTGTCTAGTCTTGTCTGTCTAGTCTTGTCTGTCTAGTCTTGTCTGTCTAGTCTTGTCTGTCTAGTCTTGTCTGTCTAGTCTTGTCTGTCTAGTCTTGTCTGTCTAGTCTTGTCTGTCTAGTCTTGTCTGTCTAGTCTTGTCTGTCTAGTCTTGTCTGTCTAGTCTTGTCTGTCTAGTCTTGTCTGTCTAGTCTTGTCTGTCTAGTCTTGTCTGTCTAGTCTTGTCTGTCTAGTCTTGTCTGTCTAGTCTTGTCTGTCTAGTCTTGTCTGTCTAGTCTTGTCTGTCTAGTCTTGTCTGTCTAGTCTTGTCTGTCTAGTCTTGTCTGTCTAGTCTTGTCTGTCTAGTCTTGTCTGTCTAGTCTTGTCTGTCTAGTCTTGTCTGTCTAGTCTTGTCTGTCTAGTCTTGTCTGTCTAGTCTTGTCTGTCTAGTCTTGTCTGTCTAGTCTTGTCTGTCTAGTCTTGTCTGTCTAGTCTTGTCTGTCTAGTCTTGTCTGTCTAGTCTTGTCTGTCTAGTCTTGTCTGTCTAGTCTTGTCTGTCTAGTCTTGTCTGTCTAGTCTTGTCTGTCTAGTCTTGTCTGTCTAGTCTTGTCTGTCTAGTCTTGTCTGTCTAGTCTTGTCTGTCTAGTCTTGTCTGTCTAGTCTTGTCTGTCTAGTCTTGTCTGTCTAGTCTTGTCTGTCTAGTCTTGTCTGTCTAGTCTTGTCTGTCTAGTCTTGTCTGTCTAGTCTTGTCTGTCTAGTCTTGTCTGTCTAGTCTTGTCTGTCTAGTCTTGTCTGTCTAGTCTTGTCTGTCTAGTCTTGTCTGTCTAGTCTTGTCTGTCTAGTCTTGTCTGTCTAGTCTTGTCTGTCTAGTCTTGTCTGTCTAGTCTTGTCTGTCTAGTCTTGTCTGTCTAGTCTTGTCTGTCTAGTCTTGTCTGTCTAGTCTTGTCTGTCTAGTCTTGTCTGTCTAGTCTTGTCTGTCTAGTCTTGTCTGTCTAGTCTTGTCTGTCTAGTCTTGTCTGTCTAGTCTTGTCTGTCTAGTCTTGTCTGTCTAGTCTTGTCTGTCTAGTCTTGTCTGTCTAGTCTTGTCTGTCTAGTCTTGTCTGTCTAGTCTTGTCTGTCTAGTCTTGTCTGTCTAGTCTTGTCTGTCTAGTCTTGTCTGTCTAGTCTTGTCTGTCTAGTCTTGTCTGTCTAGTCTTGTCTGTCTAGTCTTGTCTGTCTAGTCTTGTCTGTCTAGTCTTGTCTGTCTAGTCTTGTCTGTCTAGTCTTGTCTGTCTAGTCTTGTCTGTCTAGTCTTGTCTGTCTAGTCTTGTCTGTCTAGTCTTGTCTGTCTAGTCTTGTCTGTCTAGTCTTGTCTGTCTAGTCTTGTCTGTCTAGTCTTGTCTGTCTAGTCTTGTCTGTCTAGTCTTGTCTGTCTAGTCTTGTCTGTCTAGTCTTGTCTGTCTAGTCTTGTCTGTCTAGTCTTGTCTGTCTAGTCTTGTCTGTCTAGTCTTGTCTGTCTAGTCTTGTCTGTCTAGTCTTGTCTGTCTAGTCTTGTCTGTCTAGTCTTGTCTGTCTAGTCTTGTCTGTCTAGTCTTGTCTGTCTAGTCTTGTCTGTCTAGTCTTGTCTGTCTAGTCTTGTCTGTCTAGTCTTGTCTGTCTAGTCTTGTCTGTCTAGTCTTGTCTGTCTAGTCTTGTCTGTCTAGTCTTGTCTGTCTAGTCTTGTCTGTCTAGTCTTGTCTGTCTAGTCTTGTCTGTCTAGTCTTGTCTGTCTAGTCTTGTCTGTCTAGTCTTGTCTGTCTAGTCTTGTCTGTCTAGTCTTGTCTGTCTAGTCTTGTCTGTCTAGTCTTGTCTGTCTAGTCTTGTCTGTCTAGTCTTGTCTGTCTAGTCTTGTCTGTCTAGTCTTGTCTGTCTAGTCTTGTCTGTCTAGTCTTGTCTGTCTAGTCTTGTCTGTCTAGTCTTGTCTGTCTAGTCTTGTCCGTCTAGTCAAATCAAATCAAATCAAACATTTTATTCCATTATTTAAGTATAAACAATTACACTAAATGAAATGTGTCAAAGAACTGCCAAATATTACATAGCATGCATACAATAAACGAGTATATATATATATATATATATATATATATATATATATATATATATATATATATATATATATATATATATATATATATATATATAGATATAAATAAACACATATACAATACATCAATGGCTATTCAAACTTCTAGGAAAGAAATTCTTCTAGGTTGTAGGGTTCTATCTCGTTGATTAGATTGAAAAATTTTTTCTTTAACTGTTTTAAATTTACTAAAAGTTTGATATCCTTTGGAAGTAGGTTATATAATTTAATGTTGCTGTATGGGGGGCTTCTTTCAGTCATTGTCAACTTATGCTGTGGTACTTCGTAGAGTTCTCTGTTATATCTTGTTTCTCTTAGAGTTGGTATAAGGAAGCGAGCAAAAGGGTGTCTATGTTTAAACATGAAAATGACACTCTCGAAGATATAAGTTCCCGTTGTGGTTAGTATATTGGCCTTTTTGAAATACCCCCTGCTTGACTCTCTGTACTTCAAATTGTTTATGATACGCAGGACCTGTTTTTGTATTCTAAACACATTTCTTGTGTGGGAACCATTGCCCCAAAACATAATTTCATATCTAAGAAGAGAGTGGAAGTTTGCGAAATATACTAACCGTAAGACATCTGTATCTGCATGTGGACGTAAGGACCTTATTGCAAAAGTGGCTTTGTTAAGCTTCTTGGTTAAATTGCTGATGTGTGATGTCCAGTCCAAGGTATGGTCTATATGTAAGCCTAGTAATTTCACGGAATGTTGTAGTTGAATTACTTCCTTTTCTATTTCAATTTCTTGTGGATGAAACAAGGTAATTCTCTTTGTTTTAAAAATAATAACATTCGTCTTGTCCTTATTAATTAATATGCTATTCCTTTAAAACCAAGAAAGGATTGATGACATAGCTAAATTTGCTTTCGATTCTATGTCGTTTACAGTATTATTATTTAGTAAAATGGTCGTGTCATCTGCATAATTTAGAATTGAATGTTGAGGTTCGATGTATGATTGCGGTAAGTCATTTATGAACATTGTGAATAGAAGTGGACCTATAGTACTACCTTGTGGAATGCCTATCTTAACTATCCTTACGGTAGAATTGACATAACCATTCGGGGTTTCAAATCGAGTAATTTGTTTTCTACTTTGAAGGAATGATTTTATCCATTCCAGTACTATACCTCTTAAACCGTATTTGGCTAATTTACTTATGATTTACTAGATCATAGGCTTTGGAAAGGTCGATAAGCATTCCACAAGGGACTTTCCGAGATTCCAAATTCTCTGTTACACCATTCGCAAAATTATACCATGCTGTATCTGCGCCCTTCCCTTTTATAAACCCATGTTGTTGGCTTATTATATTGTGTTTGTCTAAAAATGAGAGGATTCTAGAACAAAGAACGTTTTCAAAAATTTTAGAGAAGGCTGATAGAATACGTATCGGTCTATAGTTTTACCTCCTCCGAGAATTTACCACTTTTCATTGAGTTGTTGAGTTTTATGATGTGCTCTAACGGACCCAGTATGTATTGAAGCGAATTTTTTATAACAATAATAGGAATTTCAGCATACCCTGCGCTTTTTTTGCTTTTTAAACTCATAACTATGTATAAATATAGTTGTTCTTCACTGCTCACTGGGAAAAGAAATATAGAGCTATTATTATTCAGTATATTATTTTATGTAGATCCACTCTGGGGTTACAAAATTCCTCAGTTCTACTTTTTGTATTGGATATTTGACGGATAATGTTCCAAGTTGACTTTTGTAAGTTAGGGGAATTGATCAGCTGTTTTTTAAATCTTTATTTCTTCTCACTAAGTAGCACTTTTAAAAACTTTCTTCGCTGGTTATTGTAGAGGCATTTCAGGGCAGGATTAGAGCGAGTTAATGTTTGGAGTAGCACTAGATTCGTTTCCATCATCTGTAGATCAGGGTTTGTAAAAATCCTACGGGATTCATGGTTGGTTTTGATAAGTATTTTGGGAAAAGCCGCGTTAAAAGGCCACACAAATATATCCATGAATGCGGTCCATTTAGTATCGACATTGCAATCACCAATTATGAATACATCATCCCATAGTATATTTTCCATTAGTTTTCTATGTTCACACATGTTTTCCTCATTAAAAGTTCTAACGTTCTTGTGCTTTGAGACCCCACTTCCACACCCCAATGATAGTAGTTGGGTGTAGTGGTCCGATATTTGGTAGTCTCTGGTTAAAGTATTATATGAGAAACTGCCATTCACAATTATATTACCCAAGCAGAAACCTGAATCAGGATGGCTTATATTTTTCATAGTGGGTACCGCATTGAACGATTCAAGTAATGACAAGAACTGTTGACATATGCGGTTATTCTTTAAAATGTTTATATTAAATTCACCCGCAATTATGTATTGTTTATTTTCGGTTGATAACAATAACAGCAGTTCATGTAACTTACTTATAAAGGCAGCATTTCTTGTTAATGGAGCTCTGTAGATCCCAATAATAATTAGTGCTTTGTTGTTAATAATGGTCTCAATTGCACAGCATTACAAAATATATTTTTCGGCGATGGTATTTATGTCATCCCTTGGATTGACTCTAGTCCCGTTTCTGCAATATATGGCAGCTCCTCCGTGTTCCCCAACTTCTCTGCAGAAGAAGGAGGACAGGTTAAAATTGTTTATTTTAATAGTTTCGAGCTGAGTAGTGCTTTTTCAGTGCTCGGTTAAAATAACATATTGGCACGACTTGTTTCTCTCTAGCATGAATTCTTGTCGACGGAATTTCCTAGTGATTGCCTATTTTGGTTAATTATCGTTGTAGTTGGTGGATTAACGGTTTTTTCTAGTCTTAGCAAAAATTTATTTAAACAAGTATTTCTTGGCCGTACTTCGGGTTTCCTAAGGTTCTTTATTTCTTCTCTTGGTACGGATACTTTGAATGAGGAATACTCATCTGGGTGTCTTGACAATAGTTTGGTACATATCGCCTGATTAAACGATTTGTTGTTTAGATAGTTAATTACATCATTTGCTGATAACTTCGGGTCTAGTCGATAAACATGTACATGGGCACATCTCGTAGCAGCTTTTATTAAAGTTGTATCATCATTAGTTCCAACGGTAAAATTAGACTTCCGCGTACTTCTTTTCTGGTGTCGTTGTGTTGTCCAATTATCATTGTTTACTTCTGAGTTCGGGTCAGCTGCTATCTTCTCCGGTTTAGATGTTTTGTTTTTATTTCTTGCAGGATCGGGCTCGTTCGCAGATGGTTTGTTTTTTTTTAATTTATCAGGCGCAGTATTTATTTCGGTATCGCTGACATTTGCTTCCACTCTGTCTATTTGAGACGAATTCGGCACGGTTGTAAGCATATTCAATTCTGTCGAAGTTAATAAATTTGACAATCTCTCATTCATTAGGGATAAATTAGTAACCTTGTCGGTTAAATCGGTTATGAGAACTTCAAGGGGTTCAACATGTTTTCTTATTCTTCTTCTTTGGGTGCCATACTAGTGTTCTAGCGTAAGGCAACCTCTCGCGCATACTTGTGGAACGAATCGTCACACTCATATGCGGGACCTTCAGTTTATCGCCGGTTCCGAACGGCACTATTTGAGAGGTTTACTAGGCAGAATTACTCGTGGTAGTTTGCCATTGCTTTCCACGAGGTGGCCACAGCATAGTTCCGTGAAAAATTTCACGGTTTGTCCGGGGATCGAACCCGGGATCTCGGTGTAGCGAGCGGATGCGTTCACCACTACACCACTGTGACCAAATGTGTGTTTTGAACCAAAAATGTGTTTTCTTATTACCCCTGACATAAAATTTTCGAAATCTATACTTTGTAAAAAAGTCGCCAGGATATTAAATTGTTTCTCGGATGGAATATTAGATCGTAATTCTCTAGCCATGATGATAGTATTTGTTTATTTATTTATAACACTTACTATTTATACCACTTTTAATAACACTTTAAACGAGTTTAATTTGACGCACATCCGTTCTCTCTGAACGACGGCACTCGACTGTATTGCCTGTCTAGTCTTGTCTGTCTAGTCTGTCTAGTCTTGTCTCTCTAGTCTTGTCTGCCTAGTTTTGTCTGTATACTCTTGTCTATCTAGTCAAATTAATTTAACTTCACACTAATTTATTTCCAGATTCAATTTATACAACAAATGGAAATTTGTCAAGGCAATACATGAATAATTATTAAAAAACTTTAGCTGCACTTTTAACTGAGAAAATCTTCTAATTATCTATATTATATCTTATTATCTATATTATATCTTCTAATTAACTATATGTATACTTTAATGCATCTGTAGTAAGATCCCCTTTCTGACATTGTATATATTATTGCATATATTCAAAATTCTTCCTTCTTCTTTCCACATTTTGTTATGATATATTGGCCGTATATTGTCAATATATTATACTATTTAAATTTTCCTCGGCAAGACTGTAGTGTAAATTTTGCATATTCCGTAAAGCCTATTTTTGTATTATAAAGACATTGGTGATGTTTCTTCCAGTCCCCCAGAAGATTATGCCAAATCGCATGTTAGATTACAAATTCAAATATTACCTTACAATTAGGAAAATTACCACCTTTGGACATAGAACTCTTTGTAAGTTTCTTAATGAAAACATGGATTTATTTAACTGGTTCATTAAAGGGTCTATGAGTGTTTCCCATTTAAAATTTTCATCGATGTGTATCCCTAGCAGCTTTACAATATATTTGAGGTCTACTGTATCAGTACCTAGTTTTGTTTGTGTTGGGTAGTTTAAAGACGATCTATTTGGCTTAAAATGATTATATTCGTCTTTCGTTCATTTATTGTTAGTTTATTCTATCTTTTTTTTTGGGTCATTTGGCTGCAAAGCCTTTCTGCACTGCGACCAACTTGATCTATTGTGCTTGACCCTACTACAATTATTCTCTCAGGAATTCAACTTCGTGAACAAAGTCTAAGATATTCCTGAGAGGCTTGCTACTCAGATCCAAGGTGGTCATTCTTGCGACCCCGAAGTAGGCAAGCCTTATGTGTGCTAGCGCTACACAAGTGCACATTATGTGTTCAGCGGTTTCTTCTTCTGATTCACATAATCTACAGGCAACTTCCTTTGCCTCTCCCAGTTTGTAGGTGATATCTCACCGGACAATGTCCTGTGAGTATGCCTAGCAGAGTTCTGATTTCTCTTGTAGAGTAGCTTAGGACGTGCTGCGTTTTCGCGGCAGAATAGTTTATGAGCATTTTAGCTTGCCTCTGTCCTGGCGTGTTCTTCCAGTAGATTTGATTTTGCTCTTATTCCCATTTCTTAGCCCCTGCCTTAAGTGGGCCTTTGTAAGCCCACAAGTTGTCTCCGGGCCAAAGAAGGGAGCCTCGGCCCCGCTTTTGGCAAGTGCGTCGGCCATTTCATTCCCATATATGCCCTGGTGACCCGGTGACCACATTAGCGTGAGTCTGTTAACTTTCACCAGTTGCTTCAGGGTTTGTTTACAGTTCCAGGTTAACTTTTTAACAGGAATTAAAGTTGTGGAATTTTAAATTCCTTAGAGCTACCTGGCTGTCCGTTAGGATGTAGATTTGCACTGCTTTAAGACGTTTCTTTAGGCAGATTTGTGCGCATCTTCCAATGGCTATAATTTCAGCCTGTAGTACCGTGGGAGTCTCGCCCAATGACGTGAGTCCCTGTATACTCCGGCTGTATATGCCGGTACCCTTAGCAGTTTTTGATGCATCGGTGTACCACATGGACGCTTTGTCTTTCAGATGTTCGATTCTTGCGATGTTCTGCCTTGCTGTTCTGCTTTGACGGCCATTAATGACCACTTCAACGGCTGTGTCAAAGTCGTATTCGTAGACATTGTATCCCAGGGATGCTTCAGAAATTCCTCTCGGATTTGTGCCCTTATTTTCATGTGTCTCTGAATAGGCGATGTACACCTTAGTCTCAGAGCACTGAGAAAACCTTCTTTTTCTACCTGTTTATGCAGTGGGAGTAGGTCTAACAAGACTTCCATTGCAGTGGTTGGAGTAGATGGCATCGCTCCTGTTATACCCAAGCACGCGAGCCGTTGTAGCATGAAGCTTTTGTAGCATGCTTTGGGTCTTTTTTTTGTACCACCATACCAGTAACTCGTAGGTGGTAATCGGCCTTACCACTGATGTGTAAGACCAAAGGACCATTTTGGGTTTTAGTGCCCATGTTTGCCCAAAAAGCTTACGGCAGATCCAAAAGGCCGCTGTGGCTTTTGAGAGCGTTTTGTTCAGATGCGAGATCCAAGTGAGTTTTTTATCCAAGGTTACCCCTAGATATTTTACCTCCTCGGAGAACTCTAACATCTGACCATCAATGCTCGGAGCTTTCAAGTTCAGCTTCCTCTTTCTGGTAAAGGGGACCATTACTGTTTTGCTCGGGTTGACACTAAGGCCCTCCTTCTTGCTCCAACAGTTGATGAAGTTAAGTGCACTCTATGCAAGGTTCATGATTGTACTACCAAACTTACCCCTTATTATGATAGCAGCATCGTCTGCATAACCAACCGTCTTATATATTATAACACATCTAGGAGATCATCAACGACCAGGCACCACAGCAGAGGCTATAACACCACCCCTTGTGGGCAACCTCTCTCTGCGGTTACCGTCCTCGTTAATCCCCCCAGTGCGGCGGTAATATTACGATTGGTCAACATGTCCTGAATCCACTCAATGATAGGGTCTTCGACCCCTTTGTTGGTGGCTGCATTCTTTATTGATAAACGGGCTGTGTTGTCAAACGCTTGCTCTATATCTATAAATATACCTACTGCAATTTCTTTGCAGTCCAGTGCTGCTTCCAATGTGGTCGTTAAACTAGATTTGCCTGGCTGATAAGTGTATTGGTGCTTATGGAGAGGACTTATTTTGAGAGATCCGCACCGTTATTCTATCATTGATTATTCTATCTTAATCAATGTTTTAATTAGTTTCTAAGGCGGAAGTCATTTTCTATAGCAAAAACCCTACACATCGTAGTCCAGTCTTCACGTTAGCAGGCGAAAGATAAAATGTCAGGACATCATTAAATATTTTGGCGTCACAATTGACAGATGTGTCAAATTTAACTTTCTTAATTGAACTTGCTTGTGGTAAGGCTAAACAGTGTAGTTCAAGATTGGGGCTAGTCGCAAGAAAAGAATGGGACTTGGGAAATGCACACTGAATCAAATTTATAGCGCCGCAATGGAACCAGGCATATATACGGCGCCTCGATTTGGTATAATTCCTGCGGCGTACGAGAAAGATCAAAGTTGCTACGGACGCAGCACTCTGCATTCCACGAGTCGCCAAAACCTACCGAACTGTGTCGACTGAGGCCGCCTGCCTCATTTAGGGACTACTCCTAATCGACCTACGGCTCAACGAAGTATCGTAGTACCTAAATATTTCCCTGAACTTAGATAGAAAAGAAACAACATCTAGAGCAAATAAGTCACCCCGCTACAATTAACTCGATCACATAGCATTTGACAACCAACAACACGCATCGCTTCACTCTTTACACAGATAGCAGCACAGTAGGAGCAGATTTTGTCGTATATCGTAACGTCGAGGAGGTACACCACGAAACCTTCAGATTAGCAGAATATTGCTCTATTTTTTAGTCAGAAGTAGTTGCAATTAATTGAGCCCTTCAATACAGTTGTCAAAGAACTTCTGATATGGAGGAATCTTCGATTCCATCTTACAGTCGATCTGCTCGCGATGCTCTGCGATATATGAAATCTCCAAGATAGTTACTAGTTGACACAAGGTTGCTACTCATGGAAGTTTCCGGAAAAATTATACTGAAACTGCATTGGGTCATGGCACACGTTCGTCTTTTGGGCAACGAAAAAGCGGACAGCCTGGCTAGGGAAGCCTATGGTAATGACGACATCAGCATATGTTTCAATGAAGTTCCTGAGCAATAAAACACGGAATATCCGAAAATATACAGAAACAATGGTAATCACGATCGAACATCACCCAAAACGACCAAAAAATTTATAAGATCCAATAGAAAATGGATTGGTATTGACATCAACCTCACATACCATGCAATGCAGCACATTACAGGGCATGGTAATTTCGAGGCTTACCTCCACCGATTCAGACAAAGACAGTCACCTCTATGGGAATGTGACGAGAAAGACACTGCCGCTCACGTCCTATTAAAATGCCCCATCAGATTTGAATGAAGGAGGCAAAGAAAACTAAGATTCGCCAGAGTAGAATGCTACTGGCCGGTCAACGAAGAGCAACTTAATGAAATTAATAAAAATATGAAGAGAAAAAAATATGGTGGAAAACAGATTTCGACAGATGTGCAACTAAATTAAAGAAAGTAGACAACGATCTCCCAAAAACATTATTAGAAAATGCAATAAAAGGATAGAACTTAAGGAAGTAATAAGCTAGCCAACAAAAATGATAACATAATTACAAAGATTAGTAATAGACTTCCATCATAGTGTCCACCAAACGGAGTGCAGACCACATAAGCTACGCCAACTTGTTAAGTAGGTTAACTTATGTAAACAAATTAAGTTTACGTTAACTTATTTAAACACATTAATTTAAATAAGCTGTCTAGTCTCATCTGTCTAGTCTTGTCTGTCTAGTCTTGTCTGTCTAGTCTTGTCTGTCTAGTCTTGTCTGTCTAGTCTTGTCTGTCTAGTCTTGTCTGTCTAGTCTTGTCTGTCTAGTCTTGTCTGTCTAGTCTTGTCTGTCTAGTCTTGTCTGTCTAGTCTTGTCTGTCTAGTCTTGTCTGTCTAGTCTTGTCTGTCTAGTCTTGTCTGTCTAGTCTTGTCTGTCTAGTCTTGTCTGTCTAGTCTTGTCTGTCTAGTCTTGTCTGTCTAGTCTTGTCTGTCTAGTCTTGTCTGTCTAGTCTTGTCTGTCTAGTCTTGTCTGTCTAGTCTTGTCTGTCTAGTCTTGTCTGTCTAGTCTTGTCTGTCTAGTCTTGTCTGTCTAGTCTTGTCTGTCTAGTCTTGTCTGTCTAGTCTTGTCTGTCTAGTCTTGTCTGTCTAGTCTTGTCTGTCTAGTCTTGTCTGTCTAGTCTTGTCTGTCTAGTCTTGTCTGTCTAGTCTTGTCTGTCTAGTCTTGTCTGTCTAGTCTTGTCTGTCTAGTCTTGTCTGTCTAGTCTTGTCTGTCTAGTCTTGTCTGTCTAGTCTTGTCTGTCTAGTCTTGTCTGTCTAGTCTTGTCTGTCTAGTCTTGTCTGTCTAGTCTTGTCTGTCTAGTCTTGTCTGTCTAGTCTTGTCTGTCTAGTCTTGTCTGTCTAGTCTTGTCTGTCTAGTCTTGTCTGTCTAGTCTTGTCTGTCTAGTCTTGTCTGTCTAGTCTTGTCTGTCTAGTCTTGTCTGTCTAGTCTTGTCTGTCTAGTCTTGTCTGTCTAGTCTTGTCTGTCTAGTCTTGTCTGTCTAGTCTTGTCTGTCTAGTCTTGTCTGTCTAGTCTTGTCTGTCTAGTCTTGTCTGTCTAGTCTTGTCTGTCTAGTCTTGTCTGTCTAGTCTTGTCTGTCTAGTCTTGTCTGTCTAGTCTTGTCTGTCTAGTCTTGTCTGTCTAGTCTTGTCTGTCTAGTCTTGTCTGTCTAGTCTTGTCTGTCTAGTCTTGTCTGTCTAGTCTTGTCTGTCTAGTCTTGTCTGTCTAGTCTTGTCTGTCTAGTCTTGTCTGTCTAGTCTTGTCTGTCTAGTCTTGTCTGTCTAGTCTTGTCTGTCTAGTCTTGTCTGTCTAGTCTTGTCTGTCTAGTCTTGTCTGTCTAGTCTTGTCTGTCTAGTCTTGTCTGTCTAGTCTTGTCTGTCTAGTCTTGTCTGTCTAGTCTTGTCTGTCTAGTCTTGTCTGTCTAGTCTTGTCTGTCTAGTCTTGTCTGTCTAGTCTTGTCTGTCTAGTCTTGTCTGTCTAGTCTTGTCTGTCTAGTCTTGTCTGTCTAGTCTTGTCTGTCTAGTCTTGTCTGTCTAGTCTTGTCTGTCTAGTCTTGTCTGTCTAGTCTTGTCTGTCTAGTCTTGTCTGTCTAGTCTTGTCTGTCTAGTCTTGTCTGTCTAGTCTTGTCTGTCTAGTCTTGTCTGTCTAGTCTTGTCTGTCTAGTCTTGTCTGTCTAGTCTTGTCTGTCTAGTCTTGTCTGTCTAGTCTTGTCTGTCTAGTCTTGTCTGTCTAGTCTTGTCTGTCTAGTCTTGTCTGTCTAGTCTTGTCTGTCTAGTCTTGTCTGTCTAGTCTTGTCTGTCTAGTCTTGTCTGTCTAGTCTTGTCTGTCTAGTCTTGTCTGTCTAGTCTTGTCTGTCTAGTCTTGTCTGTCTAGTCTTGTCTGTCTAGTCTTGTCTGTCTAGTCTTGTCTGTCTAGTCTTGTCTGTCTAGTCTTGTCTGTCTAGTCTTGTCTGTCTAGTCTTGTCTGTCTAGTCTTGTCTGTCTAGTCTTGTCTGTCTAGTCTTGTCTGTCTAGTCTTGTCTGTCTAGTCTTGTCTGTCTAGTCTTGTCTGTCTAGTCTTGTCTGTCTAGTCTTGTCTGTCTAGTCTTGTCTGTCTAGTCTTGTCTGTCTAGTCTTGTCTGTCTAGTCTTGTCTGTCTAGTCTTGTCTGTCTAGTCTTGTCTGTCTAGTCTTGTCTGTCTAGTCTTGTCTGTCTAGTCTTGTCTGTCTAGTCTTGTCTGTCTAGTCTTGTCTGTCTAGTCTTGTCTGTCTAGTCTTGTCTGTCTAGTCTTGTCTGTCTAGTCTTGTCTGTCTAGTCTTGTCTGTCTAGTCTTGTCTGTCTAGTCTTGTCTGTCTAGTCTTGTCTGTCTAGTCTTGTCTGTCTAGTCTTGTCTGTCTAGTCTTGTCTGTCTAGTCTTGTCTGTCTAGTCTTGTCTGTCTAGTCTTGTCTGTCTAGTCTTGTCTGTCTAGTCTTGTCTGTCTAGTCTTGTCTGTCTAGTCTTGTCTGTCTAGTCTTGTCTGTCTAGTCTTGTCTGTCTAGTCTTGTCTGTCTAGTCTTGTCTGTCTAGTCTTGTCTGTCTAGTCTTGTCTGTCTAGTCTTGTCTGTCTAGTCTTGTCTGTCTAGTCTTGTCTGTCTAGTCTTGTCTGTCTAGTCTTGTCTGTCTAGTCTTGTCTGTCTAGTCTTGTCTGTCTAGTCTTGTCTGTCTAGTCTTGTCTGTCTAGTCTTGTCTGTCTAGTCTTGTCTGTCTAGTCTTGTCTGTCTAGTCTTGTCTGTCTAGTCTTGTCTGTCTAGTCTTGTCTGTCTAGTCTTGTCTGTCTAGTCTTGTCTGTCTAGTCTTGTCTGTCTAGTCTTGTCTGTCTAGTCTTGTCTGTCTAGTCTTGTCTGTCTAGTCTTGTCTGTCTAGTCTTGTCTGTCTAGTCTTGTCTGTCTAGTCTTGTCTGTCTAGTCTTGTCTGTCTAGTCTTGTCTGTCTAGTCTTGTCTGTCTAGTCTTGTCTGTCTAGTCTTGTCTGTCTAGTCTTGTCTGTCTAGTCTTGTCTGTCTAGTCTTGTCTGTCTAGTCTTGTCTGTCTAGTCTTGTCTGTCTAGTCTTGTCTGTCTAGTCTTGTCTGTCTAGTCTTGTCTGTCTAGTCTTGTCTGTCTAGTCTTGTCTGTCTAGTCTTGTCTGTCTAGTCTTGTCTGTCTAGTCTTGTCTGTCTAGTCTTGTCTGTCTAGTCTTGTCTGTCTAGTCTTGTCTGTCTAGTCTTGTCTGTCTAGTCTTGTCTGTCTAGTCTTGTCTGTCTAGTCTTGTCTGTCTAGTCTTGTCTGTCTAGTCTTGTCTGTCTAGTCTTGTCTGTCTAGTCTTGTCTGTCTAGTCTTGTCTGTCTAGTCTTGTCTGTCTAGTCTTGTCTGTCTAGTCTTGTCTGTCTAGTCTTGTCTGTCTAGTCTTGTCTGTCTAGTCTTGTCTGTCTAGTCTTGTCTGTCTAGTCTTGTCTGTCTAGTCTTGTCTGTCTAGTCTTGTCTGTCTAGTCTTGTCTGTCTAGTCTTGTCTGTCTAGTCTTGTCTGTCTAGTCTTGTCTGTCTAGTCTTGTCTGTCTAGTCTTGTCTGTCTAGTCTTGTCTGTCTAGTCTTGTCTGTCTAGTCTTGTCTGTCTAGTCTTGTCTGTCTAGTCTTGTCTGTCTAGTCTTGTCTGTCTAGTCTTGTCTGTCTAGTCTTGTCTGTCTAGTCTTGTCTGTCTAGTCTTGTCTGTCTAGTCTTGTCTGTCTAGTCTTGTCTGTCTAGTCTTGTCTGTCTAGTCTTGTCTGTCTAGTCTTGTCTGTCTAGTCTTGTCTGTCTAGTCTTGTCTGTCTAGTCTTGTCTGTCTAGTCTTGTCTGTCTAGTCTTGTCTGTCTAGTCTTGTCTGTCTAGTCTTGTCTGTCTAGTCTTGTCTGTCTAGTCTTGTCTGTCTAGTCTTGTCTGTCTAGTCTTGTCTGTCTAGTCTTGTCTGTCTAGTCTTGTCTGTCTAGTCTTGTCTGTCTAGTCTTGTCTGTCTAGTCTTGTCTGTCTAGTCTTGTCTGTCTAGTCTTGTCTGTCTAGTCTTGTCTGTCTAGTCTTGTCTGTCTAGTCTTGTCTGTCTAGTCTTGTCTGTCTAGTCTTGTCTGTCTAGTCTTGTCTGTCTAGTCTTGTCTGTCTAGTCTTGTCTGTCTAGTCTTGTCTGTCTAGTCTTGTCTGTCTAGTCTTGTCTGTCTAGTCTTGTCTGTCTAGTCTTGTCTGTCTAGTCTTGTCTGTCTAGTCTTGTCTGTCTAGTCTTGTCTGTCTAGTCTTGTCTGTCTAGTCTTGTCTGTCTAGTCTTGTCTGTCTAGTCTTGTCTGTCTAGTCTTGTCTGTCTAGTCTTGTCTGTCTAGTCTTGTCTGTCTAGTCTTGTCTGTCTAGTCTTGTCTGTCTAGTCTTGTCTGTCTAGTCTTGTCTGTCTAGTCTTGTCTGTCTAGTCTTGTCTGTCTAGTCTTGTCTGTCTAGTCTTGTCTGTCTAGTCTTGTCTGTCTAGTCTTGTCTGTCTAGTCTTGTCTGTCTAGTCTTGTCTGTCTAGTCTTGTCTGTCTAGTCTTGTCTGTCTAGTCTTGTCTGTCTAGTCTTGTCTGTCTAGTCTTGTCTGTCTAGTCTTGTCTGTCTAGTCTTGTCTGTCTAGTCTTGTCTGTCTAGTCTTGTCTGTCTAGTCTTGTCTGTCTAGTCTTGTCTGTCTAGTCTTGTCTGTCTAGTCTTGTCTGTCTAGTCTTGTCTGTCTAGTCTTGTCTGTCTAGTCTTGTCTGTCTAGTCTTGTCTGTCTAGTCTTGTCTGTCTAGTCTTGTCTGTCTAGTCTTGTCTGTCTAGTCTTGTCTGTCTAGTCTTGTCTCTCTAGTCTTGTCTGTCTAGTCTTGTCTGTCTAGTCTTGTCTGTCTAGTCTTGTCTGTCTAGTCTTGTCTGTCTAGTCTTGTCTGTCTAGTCTTGTCTGTCTAGTCTTGTCTGTCTAGTCTTGTCTGTCTAGTCCTGTCTGTCTAGTCTTGTCTGTCTAGTCTTGTCTGTCTAGTCTTGTCTGTCTAGTCTTGTCTGTCTAGTCTTGTCTGTCTAGTCTTGTCTGTCTAGTCTTGTCTGTCTAGTTTTGCTTTTTGAGTCTTGCTGTTTAGTCTTGTCTATCTAGTCATGTCTATCTAGATTTATCTGTCAGGTCTTGTCTGTCTTGTCTCGTTTGTCTAGTCTTGTGTGTCTAGTCTTGTCTGTCTAGTTTTTCTGTCTAGTCTTGTCTGTCTAGTCTTGTCTGTTTAGTCTTGTTTGTCTAGTCTTGTCTGTCTAGTCTTGTCTGTCTAGTCTTGTCTGTCTAGTCTTGTCTGTCTAGTCTTGTCTGTCTAGTCTTGTCTGTCTAGTATTGTCTGTCTAGTCTTGTGTGTCTAGTCTTGTCTGTCTAGTCTTGTCTGTCTAGTTTTGTCTGTCTAGTCATGTCTGCCTAGTCTTGTCTGTCTAGTCTTGTTTTTCTATTTCTAGATTTTAGTCTAGTCTAGATTTTAGTCTAGTGTTTTAAGTTGTTAAAGCGAACTTAATAGACATTCAAATTTTCGTGAAAAGTGAAGTGAACAGAATGTTAGATTACGCAATTACAGTCGGTAATGGAGGTATTATTCAAACTAATTTGGCTTTTGCCTTTAATGTCAGTCAGTTTGTATTTAGCGTTTGCTGCTTGCGCAATATTTCTAAAACACATTTCACATGCGTTACCGCGTAGACGTGAAAGATATTTAATAAGAAAAATTTACAGCTGCCTAAATGGGATTGCATTCACAAATTATATCTTCCCTACTGAAGAACCCGTTAATACAAACGATAATCGATCTAATTAAGCCTAGTATAAGTCGTCTTAACTTACACTTAAACTTAGAATTCTTATATTACCACATAAACTAAAACAGATAAGAAACTAAAATTGTGTAATTGGCTTGATCCGTCTTGTTCCATCAAGTCGACTAGACATCGTAGAAGAAAAAGGAAACATCTAGACATCGAATGCAAATTCATAAACTAGCATAATAAAACCTGCAATGAAATTTACATTCGCGCGGCCTAGTTAACTATAAATTACCATCAAGCCATCAAATTAATTATCCACTTTTAACAACATTAAAATAAACAGACAGGTAAGACTAGACAGAGAAAATAAGATAAGTGTTAGAAGACAAGGCGAACATGAAAATTAAAGATATTATAACTAAGAAAGGATGCATAGTAACTATGTGGAACAAGGTGCCCGCAAGAAACTAGTTGGTCCCGAACCGAGCATAGGTATAGAAAAAGCCTGCGCCAGAGCATCCATCAATGATTGGATGAAAAATAAACACAAATTCAGATGGAACTCCTATGATAAAGCAACCCATTGCAGGAAGCTAATAGACTCACCTAATCCCAATATAGCAAAGGACCTGTTAAAACTAAACAAAGCTCACACGAAGCAGATAGTTAGTTTACTAACAGGCACTGGCGGATTTAGAGAATTCATGCATAAAGTAAAAATCTACCGAGACGAACCTTTATGTAGACTCTGCGGAGAGGAAGATGAAACAGCAAACCACGTACTCTTCGAATGCCCTGCCCTAGAACGAATGCGACACCAGCTCGACTGGAACCAACAAACCACATGGGAACCCAAACTTGTAGGAAAACTAAGGAAACTAGTCAGTGACACAGACGTCGGACTGCAAGTTTGATATCAACCGACAGCACAATAAGCCTTAAGGTTGACGTGCGCCAAACCCTTAGAGGAAGTCGGGAATCTAATCTAATCTAATCTAATCTAACTATGTGGAATACTAGCTTCATTCTAACTTAAACTAAATCAAGATTACTTATTAATACAATAAATCAATGATTGCCTTTATAATTACAATAATATTGGTCAACAATAAAGATAATCAATACCAAGCAGAAAAAGTTTAGACCTATAAATCTACATATTCAAAACTAGATTGATTAGTCGAAACAAATTCGATCCAGTAGTTTCTAGTATAAACAAATCAGACGAGAATGAATAAGATTTCAAGTACAAAACACGAAGCTGCTTGTTTTTGCTGGTTTTCCGTTGCTGTCTTCTTGTTTTATAGTGAATAAAGCTGGAGAAGACAAGAGAGTTTTAGTAATTAGTTAGACGTGCGTGCGCGCGATGAACGTAGCCAAAGGAGTTGCAGGATTCCGATCAATCTTGTTGTCGATAATTATTTATAGATAACAGAAACAAATAAAAGCAAACAGAATGCAGTGAGATTTCACAGAGAGATCCTGATTATTATAACTCAGTTACAAAAGGAATTATAACGTGTATTAGAGAAAGTCTGTGCCATTCAGAAAAAAATATTCAGAATGCTCATTGCTACATATAATATAGTTTTGTCCCTCTAGCTTGTCTCTAGTCTTGTTTGTCTAGTTTCGTATGTCTAGTTTTGTCTGTCTAGTGTTGTCTTTCTAGCCTTTTCTGTTTGGTCTCTTATCTGCCTAGTCTAGAAATATTATATTATGTATTATTCAGTTTGTCTAGAGTCAGTTTGATCATTTTGTTAATTTTAATTGAATATTTCTTAACAGTTTGCTTACAAACTCAATTTTTATAATAATTATAAACAGTTAATTTTTCAGCTTACATTAATTTGCATGTAATTTTTCCATAGTATGCACTTCAATTAAAAATAATTATTGAATTTAAAAAATAAATTAAGTTTAACTTATGTATTGAAACAAATTGGTCACCAAACCGATTAAAGGGATTGTTAAAGGTGAATAATAATATATTAGTTGTGTCTGCCACTTTTACTAGTCTAGCCTTCTTTGTCTTGTCGGTCTAGTCTTGTCTGTCTAGTCTCGTTTGTCTAATCTCGTCTGTCTATTTTTGTCTGTGTAGAAATATCTGTCTAGTCTTTTCTACCGTTTCTTATCTATTTATCACTATCTAATCTTGCCTGTTTAACGGAAACTGTATGCTGAAGTGAATTTGCAATTTATATAATCCGAAACAAACTCCATTTACAAACCAAATAATCGAATCCACTATATAGATGTTCTCATTAAGTTTGCAGTTTCTAATGAGTCTGTTAGAGTGTTGCAGTGATAATGACATTAGCTAAGTGCAGTTTTACGCCTGTTGTACACTTTTTCGCCGCACTCTATGTTTAATTGCTACGTTTCCGGCAGCAGTCAGCATGAAGGAATATAGTGCAGAAAAAAATGTATGTCTTATTTATATGAAAGCGGCTTAAGAAATTCAAATATTATTCACATGGGTTAAGCACCTAAGATAAAGTTGTCTGTATATTATTGCTGTTGATTACCTTGTCTTTCTACTTCTATCTATCTAATCCCGTTTCTCTGGTCTTGTCTGACTAGTATTGCCTGTCCAGTCTTGTCTTGCCTGACTAGTCTTGTCTATCTAGTATTGTCTGTTTAATCTTGTATGTCTAGACTTGTCTGTCTAGTCCTGTCTGTGTAGTCTTGTTTACCCAGTCTTGTCCGTGCAGTCTGGTCTCTTCTTTCTAGTCTTGCATATCCAGCCTTGTCGCCTAGTATTATCTGTTTATACCGTCTGTCTTGTTTCTATTTTTACATTCTGTTGAATAGAAACTTACTATTATTAAAGTAATAAACTAACTATTAATAAACTATGAAATTTTCTTAAATAAGTCCTACTTTGACTCGTTCCTGTTTTACAATACAAATTTAGAAACTAAATAAAGGGTCTTTCAATATGGTCTTCCGAACTTTGGCAATTGGTAGCGGCCATAATGTTGATGCTACACCTGTCCAATTTACCGTCTTTTGTTTAGTCTGTTTTGCCTAATCACCATGGACGGATATAGCGTTCAACAACACGTGCAAATGATAAAATTGTTTTATCAACATGGGTGTTCTGTTCGGGCAATGATCCGCGGGGTGCGCCCATTTTACGGTCTCCACCAGTACACAACACCAGTACACAACACCAGTACGATGACGAAACGCAAGATCTCTCGAAAACATCGCCGCTGTCCGTGAGAGTGTGCAGGAGAATCCGAGGCAGTCGATTTCGCGTCGCTCACAAGAACTCGGCTTCTCCCAGATCACAACTTTTGCATCGAATTTTGCATCGTAACTTAGGCCTGCATCCTTACAAAATTCAACTGACCCAGAAGCTGAAGGTAAACGACCATACACAATGACGTGTGTTTGCTGAATGGGCCCTGGAGTAGTTGGAAACTGATCCTAATTTTCATCAAAAAATTATCTTCAGCCATGAGGCCCATTTCTGGATCAATGGGTACGTCAGTAAACAAAATTCACAAATTTGGGACAAGACCAATCCACATGAGATCTTTATAACGTCCGATGCATTCCGAGTCACTGCTTGGTGTGGATTTTGGGCTGGCGGCGTCATGGGTCCATATTTATTTTAGAACTACGTTGGCTAGGCCATCACCGTCAACGGCGAGCGCTATAGGTCGATGATTCCCAACTTCTTTTGGCCCGAATTGGATAGTATGGACACCAACGACATGTGGTTTCAACAGGACGGCGCTACGTGCCACACATCTCTTGCTAAATTAGACATTCTGCACAAACGATTTAAGGACATAGTCATCTCACGTGGAGGTGATATGAACTGGCCACCGAGATCGTGCGATTTGACCTCGTTAGATTTTATCTTGTGAGGTTTTTTTAAGTCGCATGTGTATACGAATGAGCCACAAACCACAGCAGCCATCGTATAACTCATGATATCGATCAAGTTCAGCCTAATTTATGCGCCAGAGCCATGGAAAATTGGACATTTCGGATGCGCGCCACCCAGTGAAGCCGCGGCGGACATTAGTTTGTTATATTCCATACATAATGGCATCGATAGGCCTTTCAATCAAATAAAAAGTTACGATGTTAACTCACACACACTTGCTTTTATTTAAATTTAAAGAGAGGAAGCTCTTAATGAAAGACCCTATATAAGTAAAGCCCTTTATTAGTTTGTAATATTGGTCTTGCCTATTTAAACTCTATTCTAATTTATCTAGCTAATCCAGTTACTTCAGAAATATTATCTATTTAGTCCAATGTCGTCTCGAAAGGTTCTCTTTTAAATATATATTTTTTTAATTTAGTTAATTGGTTGGTTATGGTTGCTTAATTGAGAATTTTAATGGAATAATAGAAGAAACCCGTTCAAGCAGCGTTATCGGGCGAAGCACAAGAACTCAGGTGTAATTAAGGAGTAATTAATCTTAATCAACACTCACGACCTTTGGTCTGGTTCTGCAAAGCTTTTTCGCGGAAGAAAATTCCACATCATAATCTATACATTGGAAGAGAAAATTCACTTTTCAAAAGATCAACAAATAATTTCTTTACTAAATTCCTTAGTATATTTTCATGTAGAATTTTTTAGAAAGGAGATAATCTAATGATTATAATTATGCAGATATTATTATGCTAATTTGTGGTAAAATCCTTTGGAAAATCAAAGAAAATTTGACACAATTTTATTTACTATTTTAAATCTTTTTAATTTCATTAATATTTTACATAATTTAAACCTAGATTGGAAATTTTACTTTTAATGCAATAAATCTGGATACATTTCAAAGTCAATTTTCAAAAATAAAAAAACTTATTACTTTATATTTACATTTCTGCGTTATCTATTCACTGTGAATGGACTTATCGCCCAATATATTTAAAATCACTAATATTTTAAATATATTTGACGACAATTTTCTAGGTAACGTAGAAATTTAAATATAAAGTAAAAATAAATAGATGTAAATATAAAGTAAATTAGAAATGTAAATAGTTATTTTATTTTTTCTTATCTTCGGTTAATTAAATCCTTAATATTTTTTGGCGGTTCGTTTCTTATCAGGCTCTTTCGTGATTTTAAGACAGATTGGAGAAAGAGGGCGAGAGTGCAATTGATCTGTAATAAAATAGAGAATTAAATTGGTTTCTAGATACAAGATAATCGTATCTGGAAAGCAATATCATTTTCTTTTAACTTGTAGATTTAGGTAAATCTGTAGAATCAGATGAATTTCTCGTCTTGTTGCTCTCCTAATTTTACAAAATAACTCATAATTATCTTGTTCAACACAACTAGTCTTTTAATTGCTATTCTAAATGGAAAAACTGGGATATTTTCTAATTAGGTATATAAATTGCATTTAACCATAAAATGAGACAGAACTACCAGCGATTTGTCCTATTAATATTAACAATCATAGATTGTTTCTTTCACTTCCAACTTTTACTTTCAAAATTAAGCCAATAAAATACTTTCAACTATGTATTATGTAATGTAATGCCAAATTGCAATTTTCCATTGAAACTTAACTATGCAAAAACCATCCGTCCACAATATTTAATATCTAATCATGTTTATCTAGACTAGAAAAACTGGACTAAATACATTTGACAAGTCAAACAAGACCAGAGAACCAGACTAGACCGAAAAGACTAGACAGGCAAAACCAAACATAAAATACTAGAAAGACAACACAAGATAGAGAACGCTAGAGAGACAAGACTAGACAGATAGACAGACAAGACAATATAGACAAGATAAGGCAGACATGACTAGACGGACAAGACAATATAGACATGACTAGACAGACAAGACTAGACAGACAAGATTACACAGACAATATTCAACAGATAAGACTAAACATATAAGACAAGACATATCAGACTAGACATATAAAACTAGTTAGACGAGACCACTAGGCACACAAGACCGACGAGGCCACTAGACAGACGAGACAAAACTCGTCACTCAAAATTCTATACACAAGATTAGACAGATAAGATTCGATGGACAAGTCTAGATAGACTAGGAAGACAAAATATCTTCTCTTCTTCTTCTGACGCTACAGCCCCATTGGAGCCTTGGTCCTTAGTTTCCTCCTCCATTCCTCTCTCTCCCGGGCCACTTCCTTCCATTTTCCTAGTTTGGCCTGGAATCCTGGTCCTGGTCCCTATATTTTTCTTAGTCTTCCTAACGGTCTCTTGCTCTCGGCCGTTCAGGATTCTTTTGGGCATTCTACCATCTGGCATTCTTATAATGTGGCCTGCTCACCGGAGGCGCTGCAGTTTCACGTATATCGACACTGGTTGGTCTTTAAGGGCCTGATATATATCGCCTCCTATATTCTTCATTTTACCGTACTGGTCCTAGGATCCTCCTTAATATATTCCTCTCGAACGCGTCGATTTTTGCTTCGTTCTTTATAGTGAGGGCCTACACTTTGCAGCCATACGTGAGTATTGGTCGGATGATTGCTTTGTAAACCTTTGTTTTGTTCCTTAATTTTTGCGTCTCTGTGTATCACATTGGACTTGAGTACGTTGAGTACATTAATTGGAAATACGCTTTATTTGCCATCATCACTCTGGCTCTAATTTCCGCGTTTTCCAGGCCTGTGCTTTTGAAGTCGTTCATTTGTTCCAAGTTGTCTTGTGTTTGTATTCTTGGTGTTCCCGTTCTACTTTGCACTAGCGTTTTTGTTTTGTCGATGTTGATTTGGAGGCCGATTGGGCTGCTGATTTTAGTGCCGAATAAGCTTCCTCCATGGCTCGTTTTGTGTGTCCCATTATGTCAATATCATCCGCATATGCTGCGAGTTGTACGGATTTGTGTATTAGCGAATTGTCTCTCTCTCTTTTCCAGTCTATTTTATTACATGCTCCAACCCATCGGTGCCAACCCATCGCCTTGTTTCAACCCTTGTCCACATGTAAAGCTATCCGATATACTCCGTGAAATCGCACCTGTGCGGTGCATTCTGACATGGTGAGTTGGGCACAAGTCTTACCAGCTTTTCTGGTATGCCCAGTTCTGTCAGTATCACGTATAGCTCTTCTCTGTTTACGGAGTCGTATGCGTGTTTAAAATCGACGAACACATTTTATGCATCGACATTTTGTTCCCAGGCTTTGCCGAGAGTACTTTTGACGTTGTGTGTTTGGTCTTCTGTCGATCTTCCAGGTCTAAAACCTGCTTGGTACTCTCCTATTATATTTGAGGCAAAATGCTTAAGTCTGTTGTTAATTATTGTCGTTAGTATTTTGTATCCGTTGCACACCAGTGATACTATGTGCTTCTTGTGCTTTGGGCATGTCATCCTATCGCTTTTCTTGTATATCGGGCATATTAAGCTGTCGTTCCTTTCTTGCGGTATGTGTTCCCTCTTCCATATTTCCATTTGGAGATGGTATAGGTAGCATGTTAGCTTTTCTCCGGCCTGCTTCAGAATTTCGCTTTGTATTTCGTCGATGCCTGGAGATTTGTTAGCCTTTAGCGTGTTGACTGCTGTTACTACTTCTTCTATTGTTGGTATCGTCGTGTGTTCGCATTCCTCCACCATTGGCAGTAGCTTTGCTTGTCTTATTGGTGTTACTGGAAGTATAGTTTGCGATCTACTATCCGTAGTGCTCGGATTTAGCAACTCTATGATTTAGCATCCTCAATCTCGCGTTGATCACTTATGATTTTTCCCGTTTCATCTCTGCATACACTTGTTTGGGGTTTAAAACCTTTTCTTCTCTGTTTCAGGTATTTGTATACATCTCTAGCATTGAATGCACGACAATCTTTTTCCATATGTAGAAATTAATAAAATGTCGAACCCACTATATAATTATATAGTGGTTTCGACATTTTATTAATTTCTACATATTGAACAAAAAACCTCACTTTAAGCTATGGATTGATTCTTCTTTTACCATATTTATAATTTCTTTGTTTTCGAATTTGCGCGTCTTTTGTCCGCAGAGCTTATCCGATTTTTAGTCGGCGAATTAATTAAATGCACGCTATTTATCATACAATAATACAACAACAAAAACGGGGTTAAATTCCAATGCACACACTGTCTACAATAACTGAATTAATTTTATGGTTTTTGCAATTCCGAATGGAATATTTACGAGAATTTTTACGCTCTCACGTTCGCTTTTCATTCATATCAGTCCAATTTAATCAGGACAGTTATTAATATTTAGTATTCAAACATTTCTTAATTTTTAATGAATGATTTCATCATCATCATTGGTCCTACAGCCTTGAGAGAGCCTCGACCTCCCTTAGTCTTGACCGCTATTTTTCCCTATTCTGTGCTGCTCTGCGCCATTTTCTTGGCGTCTAAAAACCTATCCCGTCTCGCCAGCGCAGTTTGGGTCTTCCTCTGCGTCTTCTTCCCTCAGGTTGGGCCGTTAGCATGCGCGTCGGAAGGTACGTTTCCGGCGCTCTTGTTAAATGCCCAACCCACCTTAATCTTCCCACTTTTATGCACGTTTTTTCCATTGTCTATATCTCGGTACATGTGGTAGGTTTCGTGGTTGTATTTTCTTCACCAGAATTTCGCCAATTTCTTGCGATTATTCCTGTAGAGGTTAAATTGTGCACATCTTTCGATTGCGTGTACCTCTGCTTGGATACTTGGAAATGATACTTGGAAGATACTTGGGAATGTTCCCATGGAATCAAAGTATTTGGTACAAGGTCCAAACACTCCTGCACCTGTACCTTCCTTTGTCTTTGAACCATCTGAATAGCACTTGATAGCATTTTGCTCTATGTGGTATGCTGAGGATTCGTCGCTACAATCGGCTTTACTATCCACACATTGCTCTGTAGTTTTTCTCTATTTGCATACCATTTCGTCTTTTGGTCCAGCCAGGAGATCTTGGCAGCGAGGCTATTCCGATCTCTGCTCCCAATTATTTTACCTCTGCATATTCCTTCCTTGCTGAACCTTACAATCACCGATCTGGCGGCCCTCTCTACGACAAGGTGCAACGAAATCAGATCCAGCAGCAATTCCATCGGAACGACCCCATAGACCCCGTGATGCCGACACACGCCAGTCTTTCCTACATTTACATCACAGCTTTCCTACTTTCATTCTTCCTGTCAATAAAACCGCTTCTGTTTTTTTCTGGAATGAGCTTTAGCTGTTTCGTCTCCTACCAGTTGTCTATTAGTGAGATGGCTTTGTTTGCCGGTTTTCTGTTAATTCGGTGACGATGAGGGCCAAGGCGTCGGCGAAACCGACAGCTTCCACTCCTTGGCAACTTCAGTCTACGGACTCCATCATACAGGATGTTCCACAAAGTTCTTCACAAAGTTTCCTTTACTGAGCCTTGTGGAACGCCACTGTAGATTTGGCTTTCTACGACTGATTTTAAGTACGGGCGAGAGAATGTATGTCGTCTCGACGAGTTTAGCGTTGTACTGCGCATACCCCCACATTATTCCGAGCGCGCTGCGTTTAGTTGTCCTTGTTTAAAAATCACTGACGCATATTTATTAACTCATACCTCGGCGCAGTAGAGCTGCATTCTCTAGTCGGTTCGAGTATAGGTTAGGTTAGGTTCTCTTGTTTCTATTTGAAGCCTTCTTTTATAGGCGTTGTTTCTTTGTGCAACGCTTTCTCTACATTCATTGTCACACCATTCAGGTTTCTTTAGCTTATTCTCTCTAATTCCTAGTACTTCCTGTGCCGAGTTCTTTACTATGTTCTTCACCGTGTTCCACATAGACTCCATATCTCTTCCTTCCTCTACATTTATATTTTTTATTTTTTCGTCTACGCTCGTTTTTATTTTGTGCTTGTTTGCTAATATTCGTAACCCCTCGATATTTAGCCTCTCTGGTCTCTTAGACTTGGTGCGTGCTTGCGTTCTGATTCGGCATCGATATTTAATGCGTACTAGTGAGTGGTCTGATCCACAACAGTGTTGTGGATCAATCAATCAATCTGATCCACAACTTCTTACTTCCACAACTATTCTTACGTATAGTATATTTGTGGCCCATCGTCTGTTAATTAACACATGGTCAATTTGATTTTTTGTGTTACCATCTGGGAAGCTTCATGTTGCTTTGTGTATGTCTCGATGTGTAAACAGAGTTGTGCAGATTACCATGTTCCTGCCTGTTGCGAAGTCTATTAACAGCTCTCAATTGTTGTTGGTTAGTTTCATGCAGACTATGCTTTCTAGTTGTTCCTCTATACTCCATGTCTGTTCCGATTTTGGCGTTCATATCCCAGTAAATAATTTTAACGTCAGTAGATGGTGAAGAGTCATAAACTCTTTATAGCTCATGTTAGAAAATTATCTTTGTGTCATCGTCTCGCTCCTCCGTGGGGGCAATGTACATTGATGATCGTTGCATTCGTGCGACGTGTATGGATTCGTAGTTTACATATTCTTTCATTGACAGACTGGAGGTCAATGATTGCTGATTTCATTGCTTTGTTTATGATGAATGCTACTCCCAGTTCTTTGTTCCCATCTGTTTTTCCAATATAACATATCGTATATGATTTGTATTCTCTGATACCTTTGCCTATCCATCTGGTCTCTTGGACGGCTGTAATTGCTAGGTCGTATTTGTTGATTTCCTCTACGAGCGCTTTTTGTTATTCGGGTTTATTGAGCGTTCGTACATTCCAGAGTCTAAAAGAAAATGCCTTGTCTGTTTGCTGATGTCGTTGTTTTAGGTTATGGTTGGTTCTCTTCCGAGGCGTTGTTAAGGGTTTCATAGTGTTTTTGTTTTTCCGCCTCTTTGGCCCGGACATGGGACCGGCTGCTTAGGAGGATTAGATACTCAATCCACCAATCCTCCTGAGCAGGCAGAGTTATGTAGTTATTAACAGAGTTACGAAGACAAAACTAGGCAAACAAAACTACCGTCGTTGTCGTCCCATTAACTCTGAGTATTTAGGGGTTCTGCAACTTAACTACTGTTTTTTACTGTTTATTTCTGGCTTTGCATCCGTCCTTGTTCGTCAAGCTCTTTTTGTGTAATAATCACTCTTATCATGTTTTCCGTATATGAAGTTTAGTATTGTGCTGATTTATGCATAACGTGTACCAGGATATATACTTCGAGCGTCGAGTTTGTCTGTTTCATCCACTTTTCTCTTTCTGGGATCCATCTTTCGCATTCTAAGGTGGTATGTTGTGCGCTGTCTGCGCTCCCATAGTACAATCAATAGTCATCAGAGGCCCTGCCGATCCTATGCAAGTACTCCCGGAAACATCCGTTGCCAGTGTTAGGTGATATGAAAGATCTCCATGCTGGTGAATTGCCAATAATATCACAAAAAGTATTGGGAGTCTCGCCCAGGGTCCTTTTTCAGATGCGTTCCAGTTTTTTCGCCACTGTGCAAACATTTGATCCTATGCGCATCTTATGCACATAGACAGGACTAGAGAGATGAAACTAGACAGACAAGACTAGACAGATAAAACTGGACAAACAAGACTAGACCGAGAAGACTAGATAGACAAGATTAGACAGACAAGAGTAGATAGACAAGACTAGACAGATGAGACTAGACAGACAAGACTTGACTCATAAATCACAACAAATAAGATTAATAGAGAAATAAATATTGTATGTTTTATTGTCTCTTGTACGTTTTAGTTTTGTTGCCAAATCTTTTTTTTATCTTATAATAATTTATTTAATCTGTTTCGAGAGGACATTGTAGTGGAAAAATCGCGAATTATAAATAAAATGTAAAAATTCATAAAATCATGTGTTGAGGTTGAAGCGGTCTCTGTTTGACAGTTTTCACAGTCGAACGGGCCGCCAGAGGCTTAGAACGTAATGTATATTAATAAATCGCCGGGCGCGCGGCGGTGGTATTATTACAAAACTCAAACCAGCCGAAACCAATTTGCACCATAAAAACAGAAACAAATCGAAACAGAAAAAGAAGAAATATTAAATATTAATTTTCGACGAAAATTGATTCTCTCTATAAAATCATTTCTTAGAAAAAATTATTATAAATTAAGTGAATTTTAAGGAAGAATTTTATGAAATTTTATATGCTTGTCAATAGAGCATTAACCGTTTTAGTGCCGCGGGTGTTTTAAAACCCGTCAGATTCGGATTGTGCCATTCAACGCAATAGCGCTTCATTCACTTATCTGCGAGTAATGCCGATCGATGTGATAGAGCTTGTACGCGAGCAGCGCGATGGCGCTGCGTGGCGCTAAAACGGTTAAATATAAGAGAATAGATAGATTACATAACTCAACATAAATCTTATACCTGCTGCTAGGGTATGCAATTCTTTAGCGACATTAATCCGAAAAAAAAACATGTAGGGGAGAGTGGTACAAAACAATCTCTCGGAGTAAAACGATTATCAACTCTTTTAACAAATTTCGTAGCGCTATCTAGTTGTTTGAGTGAAAATAGTCTTCGCCACAGCGGTTTCAGTATTCTGTGAAAGTTATGGTCGTGGCAGTATTACGGAAGATTTTATTGAAACAAAATGAAAATAGTGTTGTTTGATGTAAGGTAGCATTAATTCAATATGATGTTGTTTATGTTTAAGTAGTTATAATGTAATAGAAGTGATTGCCTTAGTTTCCAATGTTATTTAACAGTATATGATCGATTGTTGTAATTGAATACCATGAGGTAATGTGTTGTTGTTTTTTACAGTTATGCATTTGGGGTAAAATGATCCTCTCGTATGAGCGCAAAATGATCCAAAAGGGATCATTTTACCCACATTGTTATATTTATTGGTGGTTATTGCATAATTATGTACCTACTCTGGATCTATACACAGTCCCTAATATTTCAATGCCTCGGAATTATGTAAGAAAAACTACGCGCCAAAATTGGAGCGAAATCTCCATGGTCAATGCTTTAGATGCTGTGAAACGTGGCATGCCGTATACAACTGCCAGTAAGCTATTCTCTGTGCCGATTGTGGCCTTAAAAAGACGAGCTAAAGGAAATAATATACACGCCATTGGAGGTTCCAAAATCTTGGGGAGTAAACAACTGCTAAGTCAAGAACAGGAGGAGGGTTAACGGGTTGTATATACTTTTATACTCGCTTATCTATTAGCTGAAACGAACAACATAAAACATCGAATTTCCTCAAAGACAGGCAGGTCAGGTAAACATTGGCTAAGGGGGTTCCGAAAAAGACATCCCAACATCACAATGTGCGCACCGGAGTCTGCGTCAGCTGCTCGTGCCCGCGCTTTTAATAAGCCGGTTGTACACAAATTTATAATGTCGATGAAACAAGTCTCCATACTGTTCCCACTAAACACCAAATTTTCTTCAAATTTTATATTTAATTTTACCTAACTTTAACTTCGGTGTTAAATGATCCCAGGCATCATATTACCCCAACCTCCGGGATCGTTTTAGACATCCGGGTGTACAAAATGATCATTTACTGCACCTTGACAAAAATTTATATGTATATAGATCTTGTTAAAAGAATTGTATTCTACTCTTACTAAATTATAGGCTGATATACTAGCCTTACAGAAAACATTATTACATTAATTTCACAAAATTCAAAATACAAACAAAGGTAATTTTTGCATCTCTTTCATTTTGTATCACTTTTTCCTCATTTTATAATTTTTTTTTTTTTTGCTTTTGTAGCCAAGTTTAATTCTCTTTAGGTTTGAATTGAAAATTTTTTCAAAATTTCGGCCAGCAAAAACAAAATTTGACCTTTCCAGATTGATTGTTACAAACTTGACAAACAAAAAGTCACTAAATAACATATACAGTTATTTCTAGGTAATTTAATTATTTAAAAGCTTTATTTGAAATATTACTATTTATTATTATAAGAAAGACAAATAAGACTATACAAACAAGACTAGAGCGCATAATTGTTACATTGGAGACTAATTTAAATATATTATTCTTAGTCCATTAAAGGCCAAACGGCATGTCTCTAGTCGTTCCATTCAAATGTTAATAAAACCCTAGCAATAAGTTTTAATTGCACGGAACGTTTAATGTTACCTATAAGGGGAAAGCTGAAAAGTACTGAACTCAAGAATATGCGCAAGACGTGTTTGAGGTAAAGAAATTTCCGAAACAATAGCAGAACGACTCAAGACGATTCTCGCAAAAGCCACAAAAGAACAAAGTAAATAGAACATTTATTATTTTTGCAAATGTCAATTTCGTTCTCCATATAAATGGTGACAAATTAAGAGTGTCCCGTTTTTACTTAATAAAAACAAAATAGGTTCAAAAAAAGTATTAAGAAATTTCTATGTTTTCTAATTCACTCATGACTTATAAAATAAATAATTATAATTACAAGTACGAACAAATAGTAAAGACTTATTTGTCATAATTGGTCTAATATTCAGAGACCTTCAAGTTTTTTTGCATAAGTTAGGGATGTGAAAATTGGCATTTAAATTCTTCTGTAAAAATGTATGGTGTATACCATTTCAAACGAACGAATAATTCAAACATAGACGTGGTCTCGACAATAGTTTAGTTTTCCAGCGCCGCCAAATTGTAGGACAGTTCAAGATGGGTAGAAAAATATTGTCCAACAAATTACCTTAGGGATACTAAACTTGCAGAGAGCGAAAAAAACTGCTAGATCAGAATACTAAGAAACAGAAATAAAGTAATATCCCCAACAATCCAGTAAATAGGAATTTCGCGTGAGTCGGTCAGAACAATTTTAAGGCTCCCTCAGACCGGGGCGGAGCGTTTGCATCGCGAAATTTCCGCAGCGAAAAACTCGCTAGCTGCGCGCCAGCGAAATCGCCATGCCCACAGGTCTATAAAGCTGGCACCCCCACCTCTTCAAAATTCAAATTTGATACCACCAGAATTATGTGCTCTTTATGTGCTAATTATGTGCCACAATCGCGATGTTTGTGCTTGAAGCCTTCAATGAAAGGATCAAATTTTACTAGTGGGGTTGCTAACTTAACAGTCAAGCTAGCATATCTGGAGTCATTGTAGCATATCTGAAGAACACATAATTATTTCAACAATATCGCGTTGGTTAAAACTTGTATGCTTGATTATTATAGATTTCGCCTCTTATGGCTCATTTCGAGGTGAGTTTTTTGCACAAGGGGTTGAGTTAGCGAATTCGCTCCAGGGTACATGAAATGAACATATATAGCACATAATTGTAGTGATTATTTATTATCGGTATCCCAATTTTTTGGATGGGTGTGTGCTAGCTTGACTGTTAAGTTAGCACAGAAATCGCGATTGCGGCACATAATTAGCACATAATTAGCACATAAAGAGCACATAATTCTGGTGTTATCAAATTAGAATTTTGAAGGGGGGGGGGGCGGGGGGTCTCCAGCTTTATAGACCTCATGCCCACATCAAAACACGACTTTTTGTATTATTAGTATTGACCACAGAAGAAGAAAATCGGTCAGTTTGTTACTTTTTATTTGTTTTTAATTTCTAAAACACCTAAAACTCATTTAAGAAATAAAAGAAAAAGCCCATTTTCTTTTTCATAAAATTTTCATTCATAAAATCAACAAACTTAATTTTCAACATTTTCTTCCAATTCTAATCCTATCTGCTTACAGATTTTGTCCTTTTTCCATATATTTTTATAGTTTTAATCATCCAGGTCATAAAATATAGATTTTTTTTTAATTCTCAATCAACTTCTCTGTAATCGCCATTTCAAAACACAGCGGCAGCGAAACTTACTGCGTATGCAGCGTTTTTGTTCTGCAACGCTGCACAAGCGTGGCTTTGGCGGAAAACGCACCAGTTGATCTGAACATGTACATAAGTCAATCGATTCGCCGCGATAACGCACCGGCCGCGGCAGCGAAACTTCCGTTCTGTGAGTACCTTGAGAAAGATTAACTCTTTCGGCTTTATAAATGGTAAAAGCTCCAAAAACTTCTTACACTAAACCCTTGAGGATTCGGTCGATATATTTTGGCCAGAGGGAATAATTTTGTCTACAAAATAATTATGAGTGAAGAAGTATATTTTCAATTGCATGTCGAGAGGAAACAAAAGAAATTTACGTTACTAGTTTGCGGAAAACCCTCAAGTTATATTGGAAAAATGGCTGCATTCTCAAAATGCAACTGTATGGTCAATTGCATGGTCTGCTCAGATGTAACAGTGTTGGGACCGTATTTTTCGAAGATGAAATGGGAAATGCAGTAGTTAGCAATGGTCCATGTTATGCGGATATGCTATAAACACTATTTGGTATGAGTAAGATGGTGCAAGGCCTGATGTATCCAATATGTATATGGGAGTGTTACGAGAGTTCCTTACTGGTCGTCTGATTTCCCAGCGTGGGGATCAGTTGTTGTCTCCTGGGTTAATTTTTGTCAGCTTTGGATTATTTCCTACCGAATCATGTTAAATCTAGTGGACTATCAGAACCGACCGGAAACCCAGGAAGACTTAAAATGAAACAATCGACAAGCTTATGGTGAGATTTCGCCAGAAATGTGTCAGCGTGCAATGCGCTCATTGTTACGTAGATCTCATTTATCCATCGAAGCAAAGAGAGGTCATCTAATCGATGAATTTTTTAAAGATATTTTGTTAATTTAGGATTAAGCAGCTAACTTGTTATTAAACTTTAGATTTTACTCTGCAATGTTGGACAACAAATTTGTCCAACTTATTTCGTTTGTTAATAGTTGAAGCTTAAAATCATTATACAAAATTTATTATGCAAAAATTGACCTTAAGTTGAAACCGACAAATTTATTAAAAAACAATTGATATATTACTGTCTGCCCAAATTTGTCTGTATAGTTTTGTTTGTCTACTTTCATTTGACTCTTTGGTTTTGTCTGTCTAGTCTTTTATGTCTAGCCCTTTTTGTCTAGTCTTGTCTGTCGAATCTTGAATCTATCGTCATTTAGCTAGTTAGGTTAGGTTAGATTACTAGGAAAACAAGTTACTATGAAATAACTATTTCATTACAATACAAACATATACCATTAGTAATTCTTACTATTTAACAAATATTTGCTGTAATATGGAAATGATTTCTGGAAGAGCGCTACACTGGTCAAGATCAGATGGAATAATGCCACGACATGTACTTGGGTCCGATTATTTTCAACGTTATCATTGTTTCTTTCGCTGCGAGTTGGTGTTTGCGGTCGGACATAAGAATGGCAGGAAACACACCGTATGAGTAAAGTCGTTTAATTTGTATGCAATTCAATGTGTGTGCATGCAACGATCCGGCGTGAATACATTAAAACGTGTACAAAGCTCGCGTTGCGCACAGATTACAGTCGGACTGTGTTTTTAGCCGGCGCGTATTAACATATTTCCTCCTCTAACTACATACAAAATTGCCAACTTTAACTGAAATTAACTACGTTTTACTTTTTCAACTTGAAATTCCTCACAAATGCACATACACTTCGCCATTAACTTTTATACACTAAATAACTTCAAATTAACGATCCTTCCACAAATGGCTATAATAGCATTTATAGTTTGCTGGTTTGATTCGATTTTTCCAAAAACTCAATACACTTTCTATACTAACTTTTAAGATAAATATTAAAACTTAAACTACAATGTAATAAAAAATTAAACTTAAATAAAAAAACCATATTGGAGAGACATGAATAGATATGCAAGAACAGACAAACAAGACTAGACAACCAAGACGACAGAAGTGGATATGAAAGGCCAGTTCTAGCTCACTTCAACTTTTTAAAAGTTCTTCTGTTGTTAAAAGCGCGAAATGTGTTAAACGTTGTTGTGTAGACAGACCTGTTCGTAATATGTTAATAGCTGCTTCTAACCTGTCAAAAATTGGCAAAAATGACTAACTAGACATGGACACTTTTGATTTTCATCTAAAACACTTTGTAATTTTTGGCTCAGGTTATGATTAGCTAGTGCATTCAAACCGGTTAAAACCGAACACGGTTAACCGGGTTTTCTGTTAAAATTTACGAAACCGTAAAAGCCGTTTTTTTTTCTAAAACCGAAAACCCCACTTTCGGTTATTTATTTTTTTTCGGTTATTTGTTTTATTTATTTTTTTTCAAGTGGAAAGTAATTATATTTTTCTATGATTATTCGTGGAGTATTATATTGTGGATTTATTTCTACTGAAATAACACGTAAAAGCAGTAAACTTAATAAAGTCGGAACACAGCCTTAATATATAAATATATTCAACCTTTCCGGAACTATAATATTATTCTTTATATTTTATAAGTCTTTTTAGGACTACCAAAACAAATCTCATGTGAAATTTGCAAGTTATTTACTAGCTTTCAGTCTACTTTCTGAGAGATCTCGAAACGCGTATGCAAATGGCTATTCACTTAAGTTAATAGAGAGATATGATCCTAAAAACAAAGTTATATTTCTGTTTTTTTTTCGAGTTTTTTCGGTCGGCGAAAAATGACCTCTTATTGTTAGTTGCGTTAATTTTCCAGAAATACTATTTTATTAAAAAACAAAATTTATAATTTGTGTTACTTTTTTATGATAATTATGTAATCAAATCACAAAATTAAGTATTTGTTTATATAATCTAATAAAAATTATTTTAAATCCTAAATGAATATTGTACCACTAATAACCACTTTTGTTGTTTTGTACCACTGAATGTTGTGCCACTTTTTTTTTACATAAACATAATGAATAATACAAAAATACATTTTTTTTATATTAAATAATTATAAATAGTATAATATATTTTGGAATTAGGGCGAAAGGTTGTCAATATTACGCGTGAGCTCAAGAGGGAAATTGAAAATTTCGCCCGTGTTACAAACAATATTTTTTATCAGTAATGCCAAGGGGGAAAAAAAAATGGTATCAAATATAAAAAAATTCTGACAATCACGTCACTTTTTTAATACCGAGGTCTTGATTGTATTCATTTTATTTTTATTTATTTGTTTATTTAAATGTAACCTAGCGATATTGAATATTTGCGTGCGTTACCTAGGTTATGTGGAAATACAACTAATAGTGGCATTTATCGCACTGAAAAACGTACGCCAAGGTGCATCGGTGATAAAAAATAAATATTTAATTTCTTTGATTTACAGCTGTACTATATTTGAAATAAGTTTTCAGAGGTAATACTCAATTTATTTATTTTTAGACTTAAAACTGGGTCTTAACCGGTTAACCGGTTTTTCACTTTATAAACCGAAAACCGGTTTTTGAAATTTTGATCGGTGTTTTGGTTACCCTATTAGGTATATTGGTGTGGACTATTTTTTTCTAGGTAGGTAGACGTTAAAACGACTTTACATTATCTCACTCGCATTATCTCATTTTTTAACTTGGTCACTTTGGCAGTACACACACGATATTTATACAATGTATTATATACATATATAATATATACCTGTTTATAACTTGTATAAAGATGTTTATAACCTCTTTCCCATCTGCCTAAAACGAAGATTTGCAGCTTATAACCAATTTTTAACTTTTTTAATATTTACAACATGTTTTAAGTTTGTAACCTGTTTTTAACCTGCTTCTAATCTGTTTGAAGGCGTTAATAACCGGGTTTTCATCTGTTAATTGCTCTCTGAAGCCATTTATAACTAGTTTATAAACAATTGAAACTGTTTATAACCTGTTTATAGCCTGTTTCTAATGTGTTGAAAAATGTTAACAATTCGTTTTTCACTAATTGTTTAAAGGTGATTAAACTGCTATAGTTCAGCCTCTGTTCGATATGCATGCCATCTCATAACGATGGGCGTTAACCAAGAAGTTCAGACCACTTTGGCAGAAAAGACTAGACAGTCAAAAATAGAAACACAAGATTAGAATGAGGAGATTTGATAGACAAGACTAGACAGAAAAGACTATGTACGCAAGACTAGACAAGGTGGACACACAGACTTATCCCTAACGTAACAGTATAGCATGAAAGGTCACACGGACATATGAGTTACCACCTTACACAGGCGCTCACTGGTCATGGATGCTTCAACGCATACCTCGAACGGTTTAATAAAAGAGACACTGCGGAGTGTTTTTATTGCGGTCATATCCCAGACGACGCACAACGCACTATCTTCATGTGTACAGAATCAGAGAACGAAAGAACTCGACTCGCGGAGACACTAGGCGGTATAAAACTAGAAGAACAGAACATCATGGAAGTTATGTTAGAAAGTGAGCATAACTGGGATGCAGTACAAGCTTACATAACCGAAATCATGTTGGGAAAAGAACAAATGGAGAGAGAATGGAAGGCAATTATTATATCGCACGAGACACAAGGAAGCTAACATGGACGACTAGATATGTGACGAAAAGACCGAAAAATGGGTTATCACACGACTACATAACTAATACGACAGAAGACGAAAGACGAAATCGAAACGAGTAAAGGACAATAAAAAGAAAGATAATGAAACAATTGGTACAAACACAACCACCCATCTGAAGTGATGCTCACGCAGTTCCGGGTGGAGTGTAGTGTAGAGACAGAGGGGTTCTAGTTGGTATGCTGGTCACAAAGAACTCGATCAGAGAGCCCCACACTACACGGGTTTGAATATCCGGTGTGCAACAATGCAATCCCTGTCCTCTCAGAAAAAAAGGCAAGACTAGTCAGACCACACTAGGCAAACAAGATAGGACTGACAAAACTAAGCTAGACTAGTCAGGCAAGACTAGGTAGACAAAGGTAGTCCACTAAGATTAGAAAGACAAGACTATATTGCTTTTAATAGACAATTATAATTTTGTTTATCTGTTTTTGGTTTGCCTAGATATTCTATCAATTATTGACAGTCTACTTTTTCACTCTGGTTACGTCGCATTTGTTTTAGTGCTCATGCCGACAAGATTAGACAAACATCACTAGGCAGACAAGATTAGACAGGTAAGACTAGATAGAAAACACTAGACAAGATTAGACAGACAAGATAAGACTAGACAGAAAAGACTTGAATTATTAGACGTACGTATCACATGACTGTTTATAGTACTGACATTGAGCATGACGTAAAAGAACCATAGGCCAACGCCTTGCTGCTTGGGTAGAATTGTAATTCGCGCATAAACGATCGACGATATCGACTCCTTCTTTCCAGGAGGTTTTTCTTTCTTGTTCTTCCTGGTTGTTCCAACTGTTGTTAGACCATTTCTGTAGGAATGCGTCAATTGAAACAAGTGAAACAATTATAGTTGCAACCGGTATTGTAAACTGGCATAATCTTTGAACAACAGCTACGCCAGAATTGTCAAGATTGTCAAGATAGAGCGTCATTTGTTGTTTTCCAGGATACATTTCTATACTAAATGTGTAAAACATTTTAGTATTACAGGGAGCTTGAATCTTGATACCATAAGGATTTGTTTTATTCGGAATGTATTGTTCAAATGCACATCTTCCACGAGAGCCTTCCAATTTTTCGTCAACTATCACAAAAGCAGATAAGGTCTATTTATCTTTGCAATTTTTGACAAATCTCTCAAATATTTCTCTGACATGACAAATCATATCATGTGCTTTTCTTTGTGGCTTCGTCGCGACATCAACAAATTTCAAAACTCGTAGCAGAATGCCTAACCTTTGGGCAGACATAGAAGGCCTAAAAAATTCTATTAAACCATCATCCGTTCGAAACAACTTTTCAACCTTTGGATTACTCGATTTTTAGACTCCGGCTTATAAAATCAAACTTATGAAGCATTGCATCTCATTGACATTAGTATACCGGGCATATGTTTCTTTGTTATATTTATGTTTGACGGTGTCAATGTATTGGTTGATACACGTGACAATAACATCTACTATGGTGCCTTTGAAGAAGTCTCTCCAAATTCGAAAGGGGATCGTCTCCGCTGTCCAAATTTTGTATTTGATCTGGAGTTTGATTTTCCAGTTCGCTATCACTTCCAGCTTCACTGTCCGATTATGTTTGATGTGTCATCAGATAATAGTTCATCTTGTAGAAGAGCTTCGACGACCACGACTTTCACGTCCATAAGACATGCTAATCTTATAAATTGCTAAACCTTATTATAAACTTATCAAAAAGTTAAAATTCAAAAATTAAACTATGACTATTTGACTTACTTAGTCTGTAACCCCGGTCTTACACACCGGGTTGGTGCTAGAACTCCAAGACATGCCTCCGTGTCGCCGGCGCGGAGTGGATTAACAGTGGAGGACGCGCAATGAGGAAAGTACACGAAATCACTAATCAATTCGATGGCGGATAACTTATTCGACTTATTCGAACCACCCGGTCTTACAGACATACAAGTCACAAATTGCGGGTTAATCATGGAACAACAACACCAGCTTATTTCGTTCGCAACATTTATTTCGTTTTGTTCACTTTCGTCTAAATGTAGAGTAACAATAGCCAAATGTATTTTCGAAAAAAATTTTGACACACTTTTGAGTATGTGGCTATTCAGGATGTTCTACACAACGTTTAGCTAGCGCAGTCTTAAGACGGAATGAAAACGTTGCAATTTGTAGAGCGTCCACACGGTGCAGTTATATCAGTATATTTCGCACAGTTTTGGTGACATCGTCATGGAGGAGGTACCACTCTGGTCAATTTTGGTGTGCTGTGTTGTTAAGAAACTGTTTAGCATAATCTTAATGTAATTTAATATTACCTACTTTTAGAAACTTTTAGAAATTTTAAAAATCGTTTTAAGGCCAAATATAATAAAATTGTTGGGTCTTAACATAGAGATATAATTTATTAGTAATAATATAAGTTGCTCCTTATAGAGATATAATATATTAATAATAATATATTAAATAAACACGTTCAAAGGAAATGAGGAACAAAATGCATCGGAAAACGGAGCTACCGTCCACATGCGCCGACTAGTCTGCACCGTTCATGGATATCTATGCTCTTTAGCTCAGTTATCGCCGCAACTGTACCATCTCCGCGCAGTTCTCAAAAACTGCGCAGTTATGATATCCACACGCAATGTTTTATCTGCAACGTGTTTTGTACGTGCAGACAAAACGTTGTGCAAAACGGAGCGTCTGGACCGGCCTTTAAACTTATGTAGTTGGAGGACCCCATTTTGAACACGTTTTTTTGCGGACTCCCTAAAACCCATCGCATCCCAACTATGGCGAAACTGAAGGCAAATTCAAGCGTCGTGAAGAGTCTTTCTCAGACAAGATGGTTTGCTAGAGCTGGCGCCTGTCGAAGTCTATGTTGCTCCAGGGATGAGATCATGGCAGGCAGCTCTTCAGATAATTGCCAATGATGCAAATGAAAAATCATCTACGCGTTCTGAGGCTTCAGATCTTCTGAAATCAGTAGACTCGATGGAAACTTGCTTTTTATCACTTCTCTGGAATGACACCTTGGAAAGGTTCAACAGAGTAAGCAAATCTCTCCAAACTGTTAACATCGACCTGGGTACGATCGTTGAACTGTATCTGACTTTGGTATTATACGTAGAACATTTAAGGAAACCCGGTACCTGTACCTTTGATCATTATTAGTCGGAAAAATCCTGTGAAAATAGTTATGCATATGACATGCAGAGGAAACGTAAGCGTAAAGTCCAGTTCTAAGAAGTAAAAGGAAACGATACCGAACTCTTTGGGAGGAACATATTCAGAGTTTCCAGTTTTAACGTCATTATAGATAGACTAATTACAGAAATACGGCGACGCGGATCTGCTTATTATGAGTTAAGTAATAAATTTGACTATCTTACGAAACTACATCGTTTGGAGTTAAGTCCATCGATGGACATCCATGAAGGAGCCAGAAACATTCTAACTTTTTATCCAGGATATTTTGATAGGTCTTTGGAAAACAACTGTCTGCACCTGCAAGCTCATTTGTCGTCGAATAATGAAATTATAGAGTTATCGTCACTAAAGCTATACAAATACTTATCGGAAAAAGGCTTTTATCTACGACCACGATTGTAAATGCCCATTATTGTACAGTTCGTGGACTATGTAAATACATCATAACACACACGTATGTAACAGTCCGCGATGAATGATAAATTATGATTGATTAAACACACGTGCGTTCGGTTTACGACTCCTTGATTGGTTGACAGCTGCTATTACGTGGTCATACGATAAGCGCCCCCCGTGCCACTATTCAAACTAGCGGAAATTGATATTGCGTACATTGGGTTGCCTATATCTATGAACTCTCTTGTTCCAGTTTAACCCAAATAAGTATTAAATAATAAGGTATGTAACCATTAAGAATGTATTTCTTTCAAGTTAATTAATGTGGAGTAATAGTTACATATGCAAATACAACTGTTTATTTATTATAATATTAAATAATGATAATTAAATAAACATAGCCTAATAAGAAATAAATTTGTTACATCAAACATATTTTTCTTATTAAACAGAAATAAATTAGTGTGGCTGTAGATAAAGTATAGTACATAACTCGAGTTGTAAGGCAATTACGTACTCGTATATGATAATTAAATAAACATAACCTAATAAGAAATAAAATTGTTACATTAAACATATTTTTCTTATTAAACAGAAACAAATTAGTGTGGTCGTAGATGAAGTATAAAACATAAGTCGAGTTATAAGGCAATTACGTCCTTATAACTCGAGTTAGAAAAATATGTTTGATGTAACAAATTTATTTCTTATTAGGTTATGTTTATTTAATTATCATATACGAGTACGTAATTGCCTTACAACTGGAGTTATGTACTATACTTTATTTACGGCCACACTAATTTGTTTCTGTTTAATAAGAAAAATATTTTTGATGTAACAAATTTATTTCTTATTAGGTTATGTTTATTTAATTAGTCGTTTTCACAAATAAGGCAGTCAATTGACTATCATGACGTCATTCATTCTTTTTCACAGAAGAAAGTTCGTCGTATGATCCTATAAATTTTATTGAATAACGTAACTATAGTAACATAGACTGTATTATTCTGATGTTTATTAAAGTAATTAAAGTCAATTAAAAATTATATGTTCCGTACTAGTGCATTTAATTTGCTAAATTTCCAAAATAGCTTCGAGATGGCAATGGGGTCCAAATGTCAAGTGCCTAGGGGCCTTGGGTCTCCAAGTCCGGGCCTGATTGCAGCTTCTGTCTAGGTTTATCTTAATTGAGAATAGCAATACCCAAATGTATTTTGGAAAAACATTTTGTCACAGTTTTGAGAATATGGCTATTCAAGATGTTCTAGATTTATTGAAAGAAGAATAAATCGTAGGCAAAGCAGAATTGCTAAAAATGTCTTCAGAAATTATAAGACAAGTAGATTCTCGAGTCGAAGAAACAAAAAACAATGGTGAAGTTTATTAAGTTAATAAATTGAAGGATTAGCGAAAAATCTAGAAATATTTGTATTGAATGTAGACTCATGTGCTGAAACAAGCCGAAGATCCAGAAGAGAGTTTCAAAAGATTAGAAAGGTGTTTTTCATCCCACTCAAAAGATTATTTTATTGCGAAAAGGAAAATTATACTTTTTTATCAATAAAAAATTAATAAAGATATTTTAATTAAGATCTCAAATTAGAATAGTCTATAGTGTTTTTTACGTGCTTTTAAATCTTAAAAATTCAATGACATCTATTGGATAATTCTACATCACAGTTATAAATTTAGAGCATTTATTCCTAACTCGATATAGTGTATCAGTTAAATTAATTCTGGTCAGCTGGGTTTACCAAAAATTAATTTCGATAAAGGCATTTTCGAACACACGGAAAGTGTGTGCGTGATCAAATTGTTTTGGTAGATTTATTTGTTATTGCTTCTGGCTAAAAGACCAGCTAACCAAACTGATCAGCTAACCTCCGTTCTGCTTATTACAAATTCTTTTCGAGATGTGTAACGACGTAACGTGCGATTATTTATAAATAATAGTACAATCAATATATAGAAGGAAAATAAAGTTGTACTAACTTATAATAAATCTTTAATAAATACTACCATTGTCAAAAATCAAAGGGCGTCGTTGAATAGGAGTATTAAGCTCAAGGAAAATAAAGAATGTAATGTTTTGCTGGCTGTTGGTTTTCGCTCCAAGTAATAATTTCAGTTATCTTGCAGTTCCTGGTATTTATTAATGAAGTGATGACCCCGGGAGGAATACGTGTGTAACGTTAGGTTTTAGCGTGTTATTAATACATTTCGGGACAGTCGTAATTAGCGTCAATTATATGACCAATAACTGTTACAATCGGCCGCAGACTAAATGAAATATCCCGCTACAAAACAACATTAATTTATTTATTAACTTTTTTATATATCTAGAGCACTTTTTTGCTATAAATTCCAACTGTAAACACGTACAAAATTAGTTTTTTTCTGTTAGAGAATCGAATTGGCAGCAATTATATCTAAAAATTTATAATGCTCGCTGATTGTGATTTCTTGATAAGTTAAGAAATAATTCTGCACAAGATGATACAACTCAAAACAGACATGAATAGACAGAGAGCAATAGAAATATAACAAGACTAGACATAAAAACCTAGCAATCCTGTCTACCTAGACTTGTTTGTGCTTTATATCCATTGTGAATTATCTTTATCGATTAAATCTTTATTAAATAATAAATTACTTGTTGTTTTTCCTATTTTGTCTTACATCCTTAATGGCCGTTATAAATTCAGTAATTTAAGTTCTTGTTGGTTACGTCAAACTGCGTTTTATTGGCGAGGAATTACGCATTGTCTCGGAAGAAATACCGACGTGTCACATAAGAATCTTCTTCTGCTTCCCGCAAATTTTATTTTGGCGAACGAAATTTGCATAAATGACTTATCGGCAGATATTACACGCCATAACTGTAAATAGTTCATTGTAAACTTACAAAGTTCAATGAGTTTTCAAAATATTTATTCTGTAATCTGATTGGCTGCCTAGTTTTGTTTGTCTAGTCTTGTTTGTCAAGTCTTATCTGTCAAATCTTAGCTGTCTGGTTTTATGTCCAGTTTTTTCTGTTTAGTCTTGTCTGTTTAGACTTATCTGTCTTGTCTTTTCTGTCTAGTTTTGCTTGCCTAATCTTGTCTGTTAGTCTTGCCTGTCTATTTTTTCTGTCTAGTCTTGTCTGCTAGTTTGGCCTGCCAAGTCTTGTATATCTAGTCTTGTCTGTTTAATGTTGCTTAGAATAATGAAAAAAAACAGTAAAACATGCGAAACTTATTCTTAAAATTTGTCTGTAATTTTTTTTAATTATCCACGATTTTTGTTTTGTTGAAACAAATTGTTTATTTATTTTGTCCGCGCAGAAAAAGCTTTTAGGAAAGAATTACTAATTGTTCCTTTTCTCTCTCTCTGCCAGTTTCAGGTAATTAAGTTCCTCATGCTGAATAAATTACGACATAAAAGTAGACAAGAAACGAAACACGTAAGAATCCTCTTGTTTTTTTTCCCTTTCGCTTGTAAATATTCAAATGAATTATTGAATGGAGTTGAATAAACTTCTTCGTGAATTTCCAAGATAACTAAGTGATGGATTATAAAAAACTTTTAATATTCTTTTAATTATTTTGTCATGCGAAGAACTTTTACCAAAACAAATATATTCATTTTTATGCAACCTAAAATTGTGAATTTTACTTTCACTTTTAATATTTCGCAATATTAATATGAAAAACTTAAAACACTACAAAGAACATTAAACCTAGAGTGTTAAATATTTTTTTTCTTTCCTTTTTATAAAATTGTTTGTGTCTAATGTTTCCTTAATAATTCGAGAAACTTAATTCAGAACATATATTAATTTTCTCTAGATTACGTACAATTACAAGAGAATTTTGTAATATTGTTTACTTTCTAGGCTTCACTACATTAATCCTTATTATCAAGATTTGTCTAATCTAGTCTCTGGCCTAGTGTCCTCTAGTCTAGTCTTCTTTAAATATATAGTCTAGGTTGCTCAATCTTGCTTGTTTTGTCTAATTTCTCTATTATATCTGGTAGAATCTAATCCTATATCTATATTTTTGTTTATATAACCTTAATTTACAATTAATTTAAATTAATACAGGATGTTAGTTTTTTCCTGTTTCAATTAGTAAGCAACAACATATAATGTAAAAATATATTAAAGAAGTCCGCACTGAGTTAAAAATAAAACTTAACCAGTTTTGTTTCTTCTTCTTCTTGTGTTGGTTTATTTGATGGGAAACTGGTTCCAAAATATGGACAGAGGAAACGATAAATAAAACGCATCGACTGTGCATTTTGAATAATTAAAATTATTTACTTGTCGAACAAGTTGGTGCCGTAGACAATCTTTTCCGATCGTTAAATAAAGCATTTTGAATTATTTACGTTTATACAAGTATTTTGTTATGTAATATTATCTTGAAAACTAGTTTTGCCTATCTAGTCTTGTATGTCTAAATTTCTCCGTCCAATATTCTCAGTTCATACTTGTGTATCAAGCCTTATCTGTCTAGTCTAGCCTTCTGGGGTCTAGTCTTGTTTACCTAGAATAGTTATCTAGTATTGTCTGTTTAGTTTAAACAATTTTAGACAGAATATAAAGAGCAAACATGACTGTGCAGAGAAAACTAGACAAACATTGCTGAACGGGCAAGATTAGATAATTTGTGCAAAAGATTATTGCAATTATGTGATTTTTCAATTAATTGCGGAAAAAACTCAGATGGGCATTGAAGTGTCGTCATTGGACAAACAAGTTTTCCTGAATTGGAATTCCAGCATGTTTTAATGTCAGATTAGATAGCGAGATTAAAATATTATTTTCCAGGCATTAGGGATTAGCGGGTTTACAGAAAACACAGCTTTGTATAAAATTGTGAAATATGAATTTGTTTGTTTTATGTTTCCTGTTCAAGATTAACAAATGCGATTGAGACAGAGAAGAAAGGCTAGACATTTAGTACTAACCGACAAGACTATACAGACCAGACTAGATAGACAAGACTAGTCGGACAAGCCTGTTTGAAAGAGAATTCCAGAGCCTATGAGACTTCAATCTAATTCGTGATACGACGATCCTCTCCATGTATTATTAGTAAATTAATTTATCATTTAGCCCTCGAGTTAATTGCAAATAGCGTAGCACCTTAAAAGGATGTGCTGCCTAGTGTCGTGCAGATTGAACCATTGCTAATAAACGCGACACCGTTTGCGAAAGGAACTAATCTAGTTATATAACCAAAGAGGATTTTTGAAAAAAACCTTATTGCGCGAAAGTGTTGCCAATTTCCATCCTTGTTCAGATTTTTATAATATAGCTCTGTCTAATTTTGTCACTTGTTGTCTAGTCTTGTCGAGTTCTGATAGTCTCGTGTGCTTTTTCAGATCTTATCTTAACTTGTATCGCTTTATCTGGACTTGTCTGGTCTTGTCTGATTTTGTCTGGTCTTAAGTGGTCTTGTCTGGTCTAGTCTGGTCTTGTTTGGTCTTGTCTCGTGTTGTCTGATCTTGTCTGGATTTGTCGATTTTGACCGGTCTTGTCTAATCTTGACTGGTCTTTTCTGGTCTTGTCTGGTCTTGTCTGATCTTATCTGGTCCTGCCTGGTCTTGTCTGATCTTGTCTGGTCTTATCATGTGTTGTCTGGCCTTGTCTGGTCTTGTCTGGTCTTGTCTGGTCTTGTCTGGTCTTGTCTGTTCTTTTCTGGTCTTGTTTGGTCTTGTTTGGTCTTGTCTGGTCTTGTTTGGTCTTGTCTGGTATTGTCTGGCCTTGTCTGGGTCTGGTCTTGTCTGGTCTTATCTGGTCCTGTCTGGTCTTGTCTGATCTTGTCTGATCTTATCTTGTGTTGTCTGGTCTTGTCTGGTCTTGTCTGGTCTTGTCTGATCTTGTCTGGTCTTGTCTGGTCTTGTCTGGTCTCGTCTGGTCTTGTCTGGTCTTGTCTAGTCTTGTCTGGTTTTATCTGGTCTTGTCTGGTTTTGTCTGGTATTGTCTGGCCTTGTCTGGGTCTGGTCTTGTCTGGTCTAGTCTGGTCTTATCTGGTGTTGTCTGGTCTTTTCTAGTCTTTTCTAGTCTTGTCTAATTTTATTTGGTCTTGTCTGTTCTTGGCTGGTCTTGTCTGATCTTGTTTGGTCTTGTGTTTCATTGCCTGGGGTTATCCGATTTTTGCTCTTCTTATATGGTTTGACCTGGACTTGCTATAAAGGGAATTATGAAATATTTAGAGGGAAAGTTATAAATAATTAAATATATTACGCTAATTTCGCAGTTTGCAAATAAAAAAAACTTGAACGAGCGAAAGGTTAAAGTGGATTACGCAGCCGAACGAACGAGAAACAATTGGAACCTCTTTCCGGCACTCTGAAAAACAATTTATAGCTGAATAATTCACGGCTAACTCAATATTACTGTTTCATTTTGAACTGAATTTATCTTCTGAATTTATTTGTATGTACCAAACATATTTATCTAGTCTATCTAGAATTATTCGTCCGGTCCAGTTTTCCCAATAATTCTATTATTGCGTACCTCTGCTAGAATATACTTTTAAAGACCAAAACTGTACTAGGTTTTTAGTAATATACTGTGTGTGGTGAGATTGTCGTAAAATATAAGAACAGTTCTCTATAGTAGAGTATATAGCTTAAAATAAGTAAAACCAGTAATATAAAAATAAATATTGGTTATTTAAAAATAATAAAACAGACTTTATCACTTTGTTGTTTAATTAATATTGTATTAATAGGCTGTCAAGGATGATTGAACTGTCACAGAATCACAGGTAATTCAGAGGAATTAACAGATAATTTGCAATATATACATTTATTGATTCCAATATTTTATAAAAATAATATTTCATACATTATTTTTTATTTGATTTAAAAACAATGAACAATTATTTTTCGTTTTAAATTTGCAAAAAAAGGAAAATTACGAAAACAAATTGTACCACTTTCAAACCCTTAGTGTACCTCTGCGAGTATTAGGGGTTCAATTTGGGAAAAAATGCTCTTGTCTTATTTATCTAACCTTGTCTCTCTAGTGTATCAAATCTGATCTGTATAGGTTTGTCCCTCAAGTTTTCCATGTCTTTTATTCCTACTTATTCAGCATCATCTGTTGTTACATTTGCCAATTCCATTTATCTGAAACGGTTTGGTAAGTGAATTATGTGATTTGAATTATGTCTGAGGACATCAAAGCGGAAAATGTCATTACAAGCATCACTTTTACTTCTTTTTTGCTATGCGGTCCCGATTAAACTCGTTAGTTTCGTTCCGTGCGGTTTCGAAATCCACGGACTGCAAAATCACATTTACACGGAATTTGTTCCCATTTCACATCCAATTAAATCACATTTGTCTAATAAATACAAAAAAATTGCGTGACTAGTCTATTCTGTCTGGTTTTGTCTGTTTAGTCTTGTCTGTATAATCTTGTCTGTCTAATCCTTACTATCTATTTTTGTCGGTCTATTCTTATCTGTCTAGCCTTAATTGTCTAGTTTTGTCTGTCTAGTCTTGTCTGTCTAGCCTATCCCGTTTAGTCTAGTCTATCTAGCCGTGTTTGTCTAGTCTTATCTGTATATTCTTGTCTGTCCAGTCTTGTTTCTCTAGTCTTATCTGTCCAGTCTTGTCTGTATAGTCTTGTCTGTTTAGTCTTGTCCGTCTAGTCAGTTCTGTCAAATCTTGTCTGTCTAGTCTTCTTTGGCTAGTCCTGTCTGTCTAGTCTTGTGTGTCAGGTCTTCCTTTTTTTAAATTTACTTTTTTTCTTAGTTGTAGTATCCTCTCAATACTCTCTGTTTCTATTGGTATTCATTTGGTGGCTTTAATTCAATAATTTATGTAATCGAGATCATTTTGTTTGGTCCCTTTGTGGGGTCTTCAAAGACGATAAATAATCATTAAGAGAGATAATCGCGATGATTTATTAGGCAGTAGCCGCCAGACCGTTAGACGTTTAAACGCAAATTAATGTCAAAAGACTAAAGACAAAAGCGTAATGTCTAAACCGAAATAGATAAGAAACACAGATGGGATTTAGCAGATGATTTCTTAAAAATAAATACTGAAGATATAAGGCATGTCTGCATTCTTTGGGAATGTTAAAAAAGCTGCCTGTGTAAAATCACAATTGCTACTTCACACTCCAATCTATTAACCTAGATACTTTTTTATTATTTGATTTTTTGCATTCTATTCTATAACATGATTTTTTTAATTTTAATTGTAACAAATTGCAAAAATTTACTGTTAGCCTTTGCAACAACAACAAAAAAGTTATAACAGAGCATTGGGTCGCACAACAAACAAGATTAGATAGCTTGAAGAATTTAGTTTTTTTGTATCCGTTTCGTTATCTCAAGTTTTCAACTGAGATTTTAGATAATTCGATTCGTTTTACCGTTTCGGCTTTGCTGTCGAACAATATGATATGGTCTGCAGGTGCATCAGCTGCTTTCCTTGCAGTTAATATTCCGTTTGTGCGAAAAGCGCCAGACTGTTCGCCGAACCTTATGTAACACATGTCGGATTCCCATTTTTTCTTCATGCGCTCTTCTTTCTTCTTGTGCTCTCCACGGCCAGATGAAAAATGAATGGAAAATAAGGCGTTTATTTTCGGATTAGGATTTATCAATCATTACCGAACGGTTTCATAACATCATTAAATCAAACGCGATCTTGGAAAAATTCTTATTAGAAATTAAAACATATGTTCCTGTTTGTAAAAAATAAGTGTTATAGTGAAACACAATTTATATTAGAGAAGTTTAAGAGAGCCAGGACAAGATAAACAAAACTAGAACAAAAATAGATAAATCTGACTTGACAGGAATAAGAATTAACAAGGAAAATCAGATAGACAATTTATTTTAGATATAACAGAGAAGACATACAAAAATAAACGGACAGCATTGAAGATTGCAAAATAATTGTTGCAAAGTAATATTACAAAATCAAATAGAAAAGACTATCAAAAAATGACTACACAGACATGAGAAGACACACAAAATAGAAATTAAAACTCAGACTAGAGAGATCTACTGCATGGACGTACCCAGGAAGGGTCAGCTGCGGGCGGCTGCCAACCCCCTGATTTCGTATAGCTATGCACCTATTGTTGTCGATAAAAGTTATGTTATGATACAAGGTGGTCTCATTATTTCGATGTTAATATATACAAGCACAATTCCATGCTGCAACCGGTCATAAAACATTGCAGTCTAAAACCATGGATGTACGTACTTAAATGTGCAGATCCAAACCATAGATTGTAGATTTCAGTGGTGACTTGTACGGTGCAAACTTCATAGATCTACTGCACCCTACCCTCTTCTTCTAAACCTTGGTATACTAACACATTTAGAGCGCCTCCTCTAGTCCCGAGTCCTTTAGGAATTTCAGGATCAGGGTGGGATTCAAGGACTGCAACTGCTCTGTGTCAAGCAGTGCGCTCCATGGTACATCTGTCTCTTACGGAGCAGGTCCCTAGTCCTTGAGAAGATTTTCTGGGGTTTTCTCTGCTGAGCTGCAGAATATGTATCTGTCATCCTCCTCCAGGCCTAGGGCCTTGAGGTATTTCCTAAGTCTTTAGTGTCCCGTCAGGACTCCTGTTAGAATTCTAAGCTTGTTCCAAGCATAGTTTAGTTTCAAGCAAGCTTTTGTTCTTTTCTGGTTAATAGATCCCAGCATTATTTTGGATTACCTTAGCCCTGGAAGTTTTTTGCCCGGGAGCAGCAGAGAATTGTACTTGTATATAATATGTAAGGCCAAAATAATATAAATGTAGTTTGTCCAACTGTGGATAACAACTGGTGCATTGATTTCCTCATCTAAACTTAAGTGGGTGGTGTTATACTCATACCACAAAAAGGCTCCGGACCTATAAAGAGATTACCAGATCCCTTGTTTGCTAGGTGATCAACTTCTTCGTTTCCAACTATACCAGTGTGTCCTGGTTCACAGTACTCTGCCGAGCTTGTTTAGCTTTCCCACACAGTCCCATGCCAGTTTGGTTCTGATGGTGTATGAGCCAATGGCCTTGACGACTGCTTGTCTATCTGACAGGATAGTAATTTGTTTTTTGCGGAAGATCTTGTGGATGTTAAATTGTGTACATCTCTCGATTGCATGTACCTCTGCTTGGAAGATACTTGGGTTTATTCCCATGAATTCAAAGTATTTGGAACGAGGTCCAAAGACTCTTTCACCAGTACCTTCCTTTGTCTACGAACCATCCGTATATCACTTGATAGCACTTTGCTCTATGTGGTATGCTGAGGATTCGTCTCTCCAATCGGCTTTACTACTACACATTTATGTGTAGTTATCCAAACCAGAACAACAGCAGTTGCAGAACACAGGCAACTCTGCACACTCTGCCGAAGAAGGTAGTAAAGAATCATTAGAATCAGCTAATGAAATTGCTGAGCTAGAGCTGCGCCTTCCAAGGACAGTAAGCCGCGTACAATATAGAGTAAATCCTGCAACTAGTTCGTTAAGCGAGTATTTTTATCGCTCTTTGTACATGCCATTACACGTATATTTCACATATATTTCGAATCGTTATCTTCCTAATTAGAGGCGAGGTTCGGAAAAGACCAATAACCAGCGTTTGCTCTTTTATTGTTACACCCTGTTCAGATAAAAAAAATACACCTCCAAAATAAAAAAAAATGTGTGGAGGAATATCATGTAACTAATATTGTGTAACTAATGTACCTATATATGAAGGAAGCAAACTGTGGCGTACTTTTTGGATAAACAAGTAAGAGGAATTTGCAGATTTTGAGATTATACAATAGAATTAATTCAACAAGCTGAGTCTTTATCCAAAGGTGAAAACAAGCCTAGCATTTTTTTGGCAATGCCTTATTCTACGGCTACAATTGAAAGCTCATTCAGTACCTCAGACGAGTAAAAACATGCCCGAGATCAACAATTATCGAAGATAAATTAAATGGGCTTTGTATGCTCAGTGTATATAAAAAAAGTTGGAAACAGTGTGGGCGATTTTTTCACGGAAGACGTCAATAATGCGTTTAGCAAAGCGAAGATCCTAGAAAACTGCTTTTAAAATAGATGTCTAAACAATTTAAATTAATTAAAATGCATTCCTACTTATATTTATTTATTTTACTAGCAATAAAGCAGAATCTCCTGCGGGTGTTTTCTCTACACACTACATACCGTTTCGTGTAGTGAGTAGGGCAATACATTCGGCTCTAACCCGCTTAAGAAATTTCTGATTTGCCAAAAGCCCTAGGCCAAAAGCTGGGTACACCCATGGAATCTAGACATCGAAGACAACACATTCAACTAGATAATATTAAACAGGCAGGGTCAAAGGAGACAATTCTATAAACAAGATAAAGATAAGACCGAACAGTCAGAACTACAGAGAATATATTAAATTGACAAGAATAGATACGCAACATATAGACAAGATAATGATAAGACTGGACAGTAAGAACTACAGAGAGAATATTAAAATAAACCTTTTCATGGTTGAATATTTTTTGTGTGCATGCGTCAATTTACGCTATGTACGTCAAAAACGAAACGCCCGAAATTTGTTGACGTATGACCATTGAAAATAACAAAATGTGCCCGAAACTTTAATTTTCCCGCCTCTTAAATATTGCTGACGCGCATGCGCTTAACTAACCGTAAATAGAGTTATTGACAAGAATAGATAGGCAACTTCAGGCAAAGGTGACAAGAGAGTTCATAGACTAGACCAGCGTTTCCCAAAGTATGGGTCACGACAAGTGTGAGTCGCAGAAAAATTTTGCCGAGTCGCGAAAAAAATTGTAAATAGACAAAAAAAAAACCTTTTGCTGATAAGAAGAAGGAATTCGTTGTCGCTCAAAGAAAAAAAAAAACAAATGCGCTACACATTGACGGTTTTTGAAATTTACAAATTTATAGGTGAAACTGGGTATCCTTATAGTGATGGAGATTAAAATTCCCGCTTTCAAAATTGTCGCAAATAATGTATGGGGAATAGAGGGAAAATAGTATATTTTACAGCAAGAGATGAAAGTGGCGTTTTTTTGGTGGGGTGGGAGTTTGCTCACGGCGCCAGCGAGTTAGCAATCACACCGATCCAAAAAAACATTTTTATCTCGAGTAGTAAATGCAATTTTTTCTACTGATTTCGGTTGTAGAATCCATAATTCGACTTTATTAAATCCATTCGAAGCGAACTGTCAGAACTGTCAATACAAATTTAATTGTTGCTTTGGTCGTTTCCATGGTAACATATTGCATTCTCATAGAAAGTAATACTTTTCAAGTCAAATGTCCTAATTTTATTTCGGTTTTTTAAATAGTTTCAGGCTCGTTTTATGTTTGTACATAAAATATTTCATTGAAATTGATGTAGTTAATAAGAAAGTACATGCAAATTTGGTTAGTTTAGTGTTTTAATCGAGAAAATCATACATCTATGAATGCTCATTTTCGTCTCTAGATGTGAAAATATTTTCATCTCTAGAATGAAAAAATGTCACTTTCATGTAGGGTAAGCCGAGGAAAAATGCCATTTTCACATATATCAGTAGAAAAAGTTTATTTTCGGCGATACTATTATCAAATAATACACTTAAACGGAGAATTGACCATTGCGCCAAAAATTTAGAAGAAGAATAAGTTTTTTCTTTGCCAACAGTAGAAAGCACAGATGTCGAAGACAATGCAAATCTAATGTGTTTTATCAGACATAGTTACTAAGAAACCACAAATGAAATTTTTTTATTTTGTAAAAGGCTACCGACAAGAACGACATCTGATGAGATTTTTAAGCTTACCAATGTTTTTTCATTGGTCCAGGTATTGATAGGATGAACTGTGTTGGTCTAAGTAGCAACGGAGCACGTGCAATGACAGACAGTTATAAAGGTTTGTTTAAACAAATTCAAGAATTAGCCAATAATTGTATATGGGTGGACTGTAGTATGCATAGACAAGTGGCAAAACGCAAGATTTTAAATTTAAACAAGACTTGGGAATAGCTTGAGAATGTATCAAGTTTCTAAACTGCATAAAATCTCGTTCATTAAATAGCTTAGCTAGACTTTTTAAAGAAATATTCAAGAAAATGGGGAGTGATCATAAACACCTCTTTTGCATTGCAATTCACGATGGCTTTCAAAAGGAAAACTTTTTAAAACGTTTGTTGCTAAAAGACCTAAGCATACCACATATTTAGACCCACCATCTAAAAAGATGATATTTTTCCATTTAAGGATAGATTTCGAGTGGTTAATAGAAGTAGCCTATTTGTGCGACATACTTGCTTTAGTCGTTGTTTCTACATGTAATTGTTTTAATTATTTCAGCGGCTTTTTCCGATCCTTTAAAAATATTTAAACCAACGCATTGCAAATTTAAATTGAATTCATTGAATGTATGAATTCAATTTAAATTTGCAATGCGTTGGTTTAAATATTTTTAAAGAATCGGAAAAAGTCGCTGAAATAATTAAAAAAATGACATGTAGAAACAACGACTTTCGAAATCAAATTTTAAATCCTTTGAAACATAAATTCATTTATATAAATTATATAAAGTATAATTTATTGAAACCCATACAAACTATGATGAAGAAGATTGATTTACATCTAGAAACACTATCAGTTTTGATTCAAGAACATCTTTCGGAGATAATAAATAGTATTTAAGACAATTTTCCGGATATTCTTTAAAATAATATGTGGATTAAAGATCCTATTTCTGACGAAATTGAAATGGAAGAAATGTTTAATCTCAGTGAACAAGAAGTTGATAATTTAATTGAAATTCCATGCGACACCGATCTCAAAGTAATGTTTGAAACTCTACCAATAATTAATTTTTGGTTGCGCTGGCAAAAAGAGTATCCAAGCGTAAACGAAAAAAGCAATACAATTTTATTTTAATTAATGCCTTTTGTCACTATTTGTACCTTTGAAGGAAGCTGCGTTCTCAGACTTTGTGTACGCAGAAAGTCCCAGATTGGATATTGGACATTTCAGAATAAAATTAACAATATTACGTCCTTAATTGAAATTGTTATGTGATGATAAACAACATCATCCTTCGTACTAAGGACAAAATGTTTTAAAAAAGTTTACTTCGTATACTAAAGCTTCAAATAAATATATTTGTTCATTTTGTTAATATTTGTTTTTAATTCAATTATTTTGCATTTTTTTGTATGAAATAAACAAACAAATAACTTGATTTTTTGTTGGGGAACGCTGAACTAGACAAAACATGTCTAAATATTGTTTTTCTAGAAGGTGAAGTATTACTTTATTCGATTATTTCCTAGTCCTAATAACATTGGATAAACAAACCCTAGACTAAAGATTAATTAAGTCAAGATAAGTTTCGCTTTCTAGTTTCGCTGCTTTGGAAAAAGGATACGTTGCTTTCAATTTGTACTAATCTCTTGTAAACGTTGTGGATTCTTCCTAATTTTATTTTCTTATTAATAATCCACAAACCAGATTAAACTATTTCCCTGACTAACATTCTTCTGATCATATCCAAAATATTCCATAGTGTTTTTACTTTTTTGGGACGAAACCTGTAAGTTAGACCTAGTGTGTCAGACGAGACTAAAAAGCTGAGACTAGACAAGAATAACGAGATAAAACTGGACAGACAGGACTAGAGAGACAAGCCTAAACCGACAAGACTAGACATACAATACTAGACAAACAAGATCAGACAGGGAAAACCAGAGAGACAAGACTAAACAGACAAGACTAGGCAGATAAACAACACCAAGCAGACAAGACAGACAAGAACATAAAGAGAAGGCTAGACCAGACAGACAAGGCTAGACCACACAGACAAGACCAGGCAGACAAGATCAGAAAGACAAAACCAAATAGACAAGACAAGACTGGTGAATGAACGGAAAAATAAATATGTGGTTTAAGTTGAATACTTCAAATGAAAACACATTTTTACATATTAAAACCCACCATGAATTTATTCGTAACGTAAGATTTTTTTTGTCGGCTGGGAATTTTCATAAAATCATAAAATAAAATAAGCTTTCAGGATATACATTCCATTTTTTTTATCATCCATAACATATACTTAATCTTGTTACTAATCTTGTTACAAGCTTTAATATCTAGCCTTGAATGTCACCTATCTATCAGTAGTAGAAGTAATAGTAATATATAGTAATAATAGTAATAGAAATAATAAGTATGTATAGTCTATTCTCTCAATTGTTAACTAGCGGACTTTTTTATATATAGTTTTTCCTATATAGTCTTATAATTAAACTTGCATTTAATTTTGTCTGTTTTCATATCTGTTTATTCTGGAATGCTTTCAATAATTTCGAATAATTAAACTTTAAGAAGTTTTTGGAAACGATTAAATAAATTGATATCCATGAGTGTTAAAATTTAATTAGTAATAAATGGTCATTAAAAAACCAGATTGAATTATCATTCTTTCGTATTTTTTTTACATAAAAAACTTAATAGCCCATTTAGACAAAACATTTTATTTTAATTAAAAAAAAAAAATCAAAATGAAAAACAAAATTTCAAATTGAGGATCTGGGAGAAATATCTGTAACGGTAAAACTTGAAATTTTTGCTCAAGAATTCATTTAGTTATTTTTTCGTTAATTACGTCAGCTCACGATTTCCCGATACTTCTTTGCGTTGTTCGCGGCATCGACGGCGCAAACACAGCGAGATAACACACGGAAATGGCGTTAAACGAAATTACGCCCAAAAAAATAACATGTCACGGATCTCACGTATTTTGATCAATAAAAAAGCTATTTCAAATTTTTCTTTTACTATTTATTATATTTTACTTTTATAAAATAAAATATAATAAATTTTAATCTGTTTGTGCGCATCAGAATACCCAAGTATTATTTGCTGTGGCTCATTATCCAAGAAAAGCTGACTAACTACCTTAAGAAGAAAACTAATTACAAAGTCAAGGTATTGCAAATAGGGGACTAATCCACATTTTTTCTGAATGTGCCTTTATAGCATTAATATACTTAATGTGAATTAACCCACATTTTTCCAATCAAAATTAAATGGCAATAATAGAGCACTTGTTGCATTGAATGTTCTTTTTATATTTTCTGTGTGCAATAGTGGACTAATTGCCAAATTACTCAGTTTTATAGGTGTTGGGATTATTCCGCTTTTGTGCTCAATACCTCAGATATTCAATAGAAAAGTTTAACTAACTTTTCTAACATAATTTATAATCTCGCATAATACACCTAGATTTCTTATTTAGAGTAGATGTGGTTTACTTCCTCATTATTGTTAATATCACGTAAATCGACAAACTAGTAAAATTCGTATGGAACTAACCAAAATGAATACCTAAATTTTTGGTAAATAATGATGCAAAAACCGTTGACTATTGTTCTTCAAGGTGTTGCAAATTACATGGCCTTGCATCGCCATTTACGAACAAAATTACATCCTTGGTTACGTAATGGTTTCTCGTTTTGAACGTTTTCACTAATGACGATTCGCAAATAACTAATAGATTTAGACAACTAAAATTATTCGCAATTACATGTTATTACACAAATGATCAATTAGCAGTAAATTAAAAAAAACGTGAAGAACAAGGACAAGTCTTGCATGTCTAGTCTATTTGCTCTTTTGGTCTTTGTCATCTAGCCATGCCTTTCTACTCTTGCACAGACATACAAGTCTTGTTTAGACATACAAGTCTAGTACGCAGAGTCTCCAATATTTAGTATAGATTAACTAGTCCTGCGTAATCTTCTCCATCTTGTTTTGTCTGTCCACTATTATCTGTATAGTCTTGTCTGTTTAGTCCAGGCATGTCAAACTAATATCATATTGCGGGCCACATTTTCTATGTCAATCTCATAAATCTCATGATGACACACTACATATATTTGTATGCTATTTACTAGCCCTCAGTACACTTTCGTGGCACTAAACAAGAATCAGACAAATTATATTGTTTTTAAGATCACATCTTTCTATTTAACCCAAGTGAATAGCCATCTGCAGACGCGTTTCGAATGTTATTTATCTGTTTCTTGTTTAGTTCTAAGAAAGTGGGACCGAGACCTAGTAAATAACAAAGAAATATCTGTTGTGTGTCAACATAAGATTTGTTCAAAATCTTAATTAGACTTAATACTATAGAGCTGTGGAAAGGTTGAATATATTTATATATTCAAACTATAATCCGCTTTAATTAGTTAGTATGATTATATCTATAATTAGTTTGGTTTCACCCCAATATTCAATTATCTTTTTCTATTTGTTTTTCTAGTAATAATTTTTATTTGAAATCGTTAATATTATTAAATAGCGTTGTAACAACATGATTTTTGCCTTAAAGATTAAGATTAAGATGATTAAGATGACTTGTAGTATCAACTGACATTGTCCATCTTTTAATTCAGCACATTTTTTTTTAAATATGATTTCCTCGAGCAATTTAAAGAATCGTCGATAGCCATCTAACTTCCATATAATATGGTAGATCGGTGTAGTCACATTCTATATCTTCCAAAAATAAATCAAATTGACGATGTTTAAGTCCACGCGCTTGGATATAATTTACAACTTTGGTGACAATTTTTAAAACATGGCCGATATTTAAATCTTTGGAGCACAGTACTTGCTGGTGAATAATACAATAAAAATCTTCAAACTTATTATTACCATGCTGTTTACAGGCTTCTTTTAATCTCGCAAATCTCCTATAGCAATACCGGTGATGGTAGGTTTTAGGATGGTAGGTTATGGTAGGATGGTAGGTGATGGTAGGGGACTTCACGCTGATTACTGCACACTTGATGCTGCTTCAAAACTTCCATAAGCGCATGATAAATAGCAGATCCGGTAGTAGTATTATGCATAGGAAATACTTACCAAAGTTCTTTACTTACTTTTAAATTAACATCACATTTGCCAATAAAAACGGCCAACTGAGAGATATTTCGAATATCTGTACATTCATCAATTGCAACAAAGTTGGCTTGAAATGTTGATATTTCATCAACTTTGTTTGCTACAGTATTTTGACTCAAGCTTACACTTTTATTTTTTTATTTGTGCTGGACATAATACTTCCACCGTTTAAATTTAAATTGCGGGCCGCAATATCTATATTGTCGAGTCACATGCGGCCCGTGGGCCGCGTGTTTGAGATGCCTGGTTTATTCATATTTCTCTAATATTCTCTGTCTGGTCTTGTCTGGATTGACAAGACAGTTTGGTCTACTTCTGTCCATATTGTCTTGTCCTTTCTGGTATTGTCTGTCTAAGAAGGTCTGTCTATTCTTGTCTTTCTAGACTTATCTCTCTCTCCATCACGGCCCTAAAAGCTGTACTGGAAATCGCAGAACAGGCCAACAGTGGGTCCCATAGAACCAAGCAAATGTGTGCTCTCCTAACATTCGATGTTAGAAATGCGTTTAACAGTTTATCGTGGAAGCATATTATGGACTGTTTAACAACTAGAGGCATATCCCCCTATCTCTTGCGGATGCTGCGAAGCTACCTCAGTGGGAGAAGCATCATACTGCAAGGAGATCGACGGACCGAAGAGAAAAAAATGAGTAGTGGTATTCCACAGGGTTCGATATTGGGACCCACTTTGTGGAACATACTATACGACGGAATTCTGACAATGAGGCTTCCAGTGGGGGCTACTATAATTGGCTTCGCAGATGATATAACACTGGTCGCCAGAGCCAGGACAGAACAAGAGCTGATGCAAAAAGCAAACCATGTAACATCCCTAATCAGTGCGTGGTTGTAAGAAAAAAACGTGAGTCTAGCACCAGAAAAAACTGAAGCTGTCCTCCTCACGGGACTGAGACAACTTAGCCCCATATTATTTAAAGTAGAAGAGGCAATAATAAGACCAAAAGAGACCATCAAGTACCTTGGAATAACCATCGACAAAAGGCTTTCGTTCGCTGCACTCATAACCGAAGCAGTAGCAAGGGGTTTAAGAATACTGGCAGGCATACAACAACTCATGCCAAATCTGGGAGGGCCAAAGAGTAGTTCGCGCAGAATTCTCAGGTCTGTAGTGCAGGCTACCATGCTGTACGGTGCCCCTACATGGGCCTCTGAACTAAAAAAAGAAATTAACCTGCAGAAGCTCGCACAAGTTCAGCGAAAAATGGCACTACGTGTAAGCAGAGCTTACAGAACAGTTTCAGGAGTGGCCGCGCAGGTTATTTCAGGTATCCCCCCAATAGACCTGATCGCAAACGAGAGGAAAAGAGTATATGACTCAGAGTGCGACAAACAAAGTAAACGTCTGGCCAAACAAGAACTCCTCGAGAAGTGGCAAGAAAGGTGGCAGTTAAGCGAACGCGGAGAGTGGACGAGGCTGTTAATCCCGGACATACTTCCCTGGATCTCCAGAAAACACGGGGAAATTAGCTACCATCTAGGCCAGTTCCTATCCGGCCACGGATGTTTCCAGGACTATCTGCACAACATCGGCAAGGCAGCTGACGACCTGTGTGTATACTGCGGGGAGAAGGACAGCGTGATCCACACGATATTCGATTGCTGGAGGTGGGAAACAGACAGAGAAGAAGCGGAAAAAAAACTGGGAGAATCAATCCATCCGAGAACTATAATCGAAAGTATGTTGAAAGATGAGTCACGGTGGAGGAACATCCAAGGGCTGATTAATAAAATAATGAGCGAGAAGGAGGCCGATGAGATCAAATCGAGGAGCAACATAAAGTAGATCAAATTTAAGCCATCCGTCACTCTGAGGTTATGCGACAAGCGGGTCCAGAGTGTATGGATACGTTCCAGGGGGGCCACTTGCCCGGTTAGGTTAAGTTACCGCCAGCTACGCCCCCCCCCCCCCCCCTCAAAAAAAAGACTTATCTCTCTAATTTTGTCTAGATAATCTTGCCTATCTTGTCTGTTCTATCTTGACTCTTCATGTCTGTCTAATCTTGTTTGTCAAGTGTAGTCTGTCTAGTCTTGTCTATCTAATCTTATCTGTCTAATTTTGATGACTCTAAGAGTTCATTTGTCGCTCACCAACACAAACGGCTAAAAGATGAAAAAGGAAGAGATTGTCTATAGGAGAAGAATAGAGAGCAGGACGCAACGGGCAGCAGGATAAAATTTTCAAATACAATGCTACAAAGCTGGAAGAAATGAGTACAGAAAACAGAAGGTTGGAAGAAAAGCTGGAAAAGGTGGCGAAGAGACAGAATGAGGAGGAAGAAGTGTAATAGGACTGAAAAAATGAATTGTTAGGGGAATTGAGGTCAATTAGGGATGACAATACGGAAATGAAGAATAGGATTTAGCAGTTGGAGGGCTGCGCCCAGAACAAAGGGCGGAGGAGAAGCGAAGTCAGTTAAAGAAGGGAATGAAAGAACCTAGTGTAGGTGGGAGAAGGAATGTGGTGCTCTGAGAAGAGAAATGAGTAGCTTAAAAGAGACTGAAGAGAATAGATGAAAGAGAGAAATAAGAAATTATATCTAAATTTTGGAATTGAAGGAGACGCATGGCGAGATGAGGCAAAGAAAATCTTTGAAGAAAAATTGAGAATTAAGGAAGATTTCGTGAATGCTTTCAAAATTGGCACCAATGTGGCAAAGTTACAAGCTTGGGAGAAAAAGAGGAATCTTCCTCTTTTTCTCCCAAGCTTGTAACTTTGTGGGTAGTAAATAAAAAAAGTACTAAAGTTTTTATACAGAGTGATACTCCAAAACACCCCAAAAGAGCAGGGCATTCAAAAGTAGCTTATCAAAAAATTGAAGTTGACGGGAAATGGGTATCGTGGTCCGATGGGGAAAAAACCTAATAAGGGAAACCCTAATGAAGAAGGGGCAAAGGTGTAATAAAAGGTGTAAAAAGGGTAAAGGTGTGGAAGGGAAATGGAAAATATTAAGATGGAAAATATTGTGTTGTTTTGAAATGTGGCAGGTTTAAAGAAAAAAAGTGGAAACAAGAGACTGAGCGTTAAGCAAGTTCTTACAGAAATTCCAGTTCATTGGATTGGTGAAGACCTGGTTACAGGAAAAGGAATGGGAGACATTCAGGTGCAATCTTCCAAGCGAGGTGTAAACGATTACAGATGGAAGATGTAACCGGCGGAAAAAAAAAATGGATTTGGTAGGGCCAGAAAGGAAATATCACAGGGGTACATAACGCAATGAGAGCATTAGCGGTGGCCAGTAGCGGCAATATACAGTTATAACGGTTTTACAGTAAGTAACGAGATGGTCGAGACTTACACTGAAGGGAAATTAGGAGGAAGATTAAGTTTAGGTATTGGAATGCAAGAACAGGGGAAGAACAAGTCAGCACTAGATAAATCTGGACAAGTGATAAGAAGAAAATCTAAAGACAAAGTTAAAAATTCAAAGGGAATAGTGTGGTTGGAATGGGTGAAAGAGAATCCATGGGATATGTTGAACGGGAGTATAGAGGGCGACTGGGAAGTAGAATATACGTTTATTAGGTCAGCGGGAATTTCGGTTATGGACCAGATTTTAACAAATGATGCAATAAGACAAGCAATAAAACGTATGGAAATCGGAAAGAGAAGTCAGCCGGATCACATGCCGGAGAAATAGGTGAGATAAGGGTGCGTCAGATGAATACAGGAGGAGATTAGAGATTATAGAGTGAGCACAATAGACGATATAGACATAATGGCAAAAAAACAGCTAGTGACGGGAGGACAAGACTTTGTAGAAATAGTGTTTAAGATGAAATTCTGTAGTACTGATTGTACTTTTATATATGTTTTAATGTCAATATTGTCTGTCTAACCTTGTCTAACTAGTCTTGTTTGTCTACTCCTGTATGTTTACTCTTGTCTGTCTAGTCTATTTAGTCTATTTAGTCTTGTCAATCTATTCCCTTTTGTCTAGTCTTCTCTGCACAATCTTATCTGCCTCGTCCTGTCTCCTTCTTTATCTAATTTTGTCTAGTGTTGGGCTTTGACTGTGTAGTCCTCTCTATCTTTCTCTCTCTCTCTCTAAGCTTATCTGTTCAATCTTATTGTGCTTATACGTTCGTGTCTAATTAAATTTATTAGTCATAATTCAGTATTGAAGTGTAAAACTAGCAGCAGTGCTTGAATAGGAAATTGGTCATAAATCCGACTACAGCAGACAATAATGGAAAATTTCTGACGCGTTCGTCGAAGGAAATATGCTCCGACGCGACAGTTATGAAATAATAATCAATACAGTTAAGTATGCAATAACGCGTCTTCTATAATTTCTATTAAACAATTACGTTTCCGGCTTGTTCGCGAATTGCAGCACTCGCGTAAACAGATCCACTCACAGTTAATGCCGTTCAAAACCGTACATAACGAACAAGAGGTAGTTATATTCAGATTTATTAACAAAACTAAAATATATTTTTATTGAGTTTATTGTCTAGTCTATCTAGTCATATATGCCTAGTATTTTCCATCTATCTGTAAATTAGTAGGGTTGAGAACTGTATTTATGAAATAAAGTTAAATATGCAATTTTTATTTGTTTTGTTGTTTTTGTTTTTATAATTTGTGTAAATAAGTGATTGTGGTGCCGAGGCGTTCGCGTCGGTTAAAACAGGCAATCAAAAATTGAAATATGCAAATGCGGCAAAGAGAGATTTCAGTTGCATTTTATTCAATAAATATTCATCAAAATCTGCGGGAAAACAAATATTGCCCGAAGTATGGAAGAAATTCAACAAAACAAAATTTGCAGAGTCGAAACTTTCCAGTTACTGTTTAAGATTCCCTTTTGTACTAAGAAAAATTCCCAATTTCTTTTTTGTTTGTTTATTTGCATCTTATGAAAATAAATTTCTGATTATCATTTTCAACAAGCTTTTCTTGCATTTCATACTGATTTGGTTTTCATAGCAAACGAAATGTTTTAAACCGAACCTTTCTGATAATTAATCATAAAACAAGCATCCAAATTTTATAATAATTACAAATATAGTAGGAAATTGGACGAAATAATACAAAGTTTATATTATAAATTCTTATAATAATAATTTAGCAACGTTTTGTTTATGTTCATTTGCCTTCTAAAACACACAAGTCATTTTGAGTCTTGTAAATCTTTCAACAAGTCAGTTACTTTCTCGTGCTTTCCTTCATTGATTTTAATTTTAATCATAGCAATAACTTTTTACTTTCAACAGAATTTTCCATCAAGAGAATATTAAGTAAAATTAATAATTTCCTGTAGCGTTCTAACTATACAATTTACACATTACAATTACATTTATTCCATATTTTTTTCAATTTAGACTGAATTAAGCAATGACATAGGAAAGTACTTACGCTGTGAACGTGCTGCATTGTTTCCATTATGAAAAATCTAAAACAGAAAAAACACATTAAACTTTCAACAATTCAATCAAATTACAATAAAACATTTTAGCATTATCTATATGGACTTGTCCATCTAATTATTAAGTCTAATCTTGTCTATCTATGCATGATTCTTTTACTATGTCTGCCGAACTAGTCTATTGTATCTAGTGTTATTAGTCTAATCTTATTTTGTCTGTTATGATTAAGTAAACAAAATCCCTTCAATCGGTCTGTTTTGCACAAGTCAACTTGAATTTTGTGCCTCAGGTTGAGGTATACAATTACAACAGGTTTATTGAAAAAAATGTAAATTTCATTTAAAAAATTGCTTTTATGGCCATATTTAAAACAATAAACACGTACAATAAGAACGTTTTAACTTGGTTTCAAGGTTATTAGTTACCTACTTGCCACAAAAAAAAATCACTAGATTAGAAGATCAATAATTAAGAAAATAAATTATCATAAATATTAAATTCTTTAAATATTTTTCAAAATATCGCACAATTTTCGCGGTATTTGCGAATTTTTTGGGACCAGAAAATGTGAAACAATAATTACGTTCTGACATTGTTCAAGGTTAATTATCACCAACTTGAGACACTACATATCACTAGATAATAAAGATTGTTATAGAAAATATAATACACCGCCGGATTTATTCGAAATATTTTGGCAAAATTTCTTCAGTTTTCAAGGTATTTTCGAATTTTTAAACAAGAAAAATGTTAAACAAAAAACAAACTCTGACGATTGAAGATACTGTCTTGAAACTTTTTGGTCTCGCCTCGTCTTTTCCGTCCAGTTTCTAGTCACTCTAGTCTGTTCAGTACATCTTCTCTGTCTAAACTGTATAGTCTAGTCTGTCTGGTCTGTTTGGTCTGTCTGGTCTGTCCGGTCCGTCCGGTCCGTCCGGTCCGTCCGGTCCGTCCGGTCCGTCCGGTCCGTCCGGTCCGTCCGGTCCGTCCGGTCCGTCCGGTCCGTCCGGTCCGTCCGGTCTGTACGGTCTGTCCGGTCCGTCCGGTCCGTCCGGTCTGTACGGTCAGTCCGGTCTGTCCGGTCTGTCCGGTCTGTCCGGTCTGTCCGGTCTGTCCGGTCTGTCCGGTCTGTCCGGTCTGTCCGGTCTGTCCGGTCTGTCCGGTCTGTCCGGTCTGTCCGGTCTGTCCGGTCTGTCCGGTCTGTCCGGTCTGTCCGGTCTGTCCGGTCTGTCCGGTCTGTCCGGTCTGGCCGGTCTGGCCGGTCAGGCCGGTCTGGCCGGTCTGGCCGGTCTGACCGGTCTGGCCGGTCTGGCCGGTCTGGCCGGTCTGTCCGGTCTGTCCGGTCTGTCCGGTCTGTCCGGTCTGTCCGGTCTGTCCGGTCTGTCCGGTCTGGCCGGTCTGTCCGGTCTGTCCGGTCTGTCCGGTCTGTCCGGTCTGTCCGGTCTGTCCGGTCTGTCCGGTCTGTCCGGTCTGTCCGGTCTGTCCGGTCTGTCCGGTCTGTCCGGTCTGTCCGGTCTGTCCGGTCTGTCCGGTCTGTCCGGTCTGTCCGGTCTGTCCGGTCTGTCCGGTCTGTCCGGTCTGTCCGGTCTGTCCGGTCTGTCCGGTCTGTCCGGTCTGTCCGGTCTGTCCGGTCTGTCCGGTCTGTCCGGTCTGTCCGGTCTGTCCGGTCTGTCCGGTCTGTCCGGTCTGTCCGGTCTGTCCGGTCTGTCCGGTCTGTCCGGTCTGTCCGGTCTGTCCGGTCTGTCCGGTCTGTCCGGTCTGTCCGGTCTGTCCGGTCTGTCCGGTCTGTCCGGTCTGTCCGGTCTGTCCGGTCTGTCCGGTCTGTCCGGTCTGTCCGGTCTGTCTGGTCTGTCTGGTCTGTCTGGTCTGTCTGGTCTGACTGGTCTGTCTGGTCTGTCTGGTCTGTCTGGTCTGTCTGGTCTGTCTGGTCTGTCTGGTCTGTCTGGTCTGTCTGGTCTGTCTGGTCTGTCTGGTCTGTCTGGTCTGTCTGGTCTGTCTGGTCTGTCTGGTCTGTCTGGTCTGTCTGGTCTGTCTGATCTGTCTGATCTGTCTGGTATGTCTGGTCTGTCTGGTCTGTCTGGTCTGTCTGGTCTGTCTGGTCTGTCTGGTCTGTCTGGTCTGTCTGGTCTGTCTGGTCTGTCTGGTCTGTCTGGTATGTCTGGTCTGTCTGGTCTGTCTGGTCTGTCTGGTCTGTCTGGTCTGTCTGGTCTGTCTGGTCTGTCTGGTCTGTCTGGTCTGTCTGGTCTGTCTGGTCTGTCTGGTCTGTCTGGTCTGTCTGGTCTGTCTGGTCTGTCTGGTCTGTCTGGTCTGTCTGGTCTGTCTGGTCTGTCTGGTCTGTCTGGTCTGTCTGGCCTGTCTGGTCTGTCTGGTCTGTCTGGTCTGTCTGGTCTGTCTGGTCTGTCTGGTCTGTCTGGTCTGTCAGGTCTGTCTGGTCTGTCTGGTCTGTCTGGTTTGTCGGGATGTGTCTAGTCTGTCTCCCTTGGAAAAACCCAGGTCCCCCTGGAAAACCCCACACATCTTGGGACCGCTCTTCGCATAATATCAAGATAGTGTATCACACTTTGTGTGGTGTGTCGTATTTCACCCTTAAATCCCCCTTTCATTAGCTATGAATAGTCTTAGGTCCCTTACTCTACGGAACGGAAAGTCTACGCATCGGGAAAAAAAGGTTGTGGTTAAGGCTCAAATCAACAAGCAACGCAGGTTTTGAAGAACTAGCAAATATTTATCTTACGCCTCTGCTAGGAGAGATCTGAAAACCAGCACAAAGAAAGCAAAGCAGGCCCGCTGGAGAAAAGTAATTGAGGCCGTGAACGGTGATGTTTGGGGTGACGGCTATAAAATCGTCTGCAAAAATTAGGCTTTCGCCTCACACCAAACCTGACCTGACCCGACCTAAAGCAGTCGACGAATTGTTCCCGCAGAAAGAACCTATATTTTGGGAGGAAGAAGTCGTGGACCCTGTACTCACATGAAATCACAACCAAAGAAATATTAAAGGTTGCTGCAAGAATGAAATTTAACAAAGCTCCAGGCCCTAATGGCATCCCACCGGATGTCGTAAGACTGGCTGCTCTCCTTTATGCAAAGACATTTGCAAAAACGTTCAACTCAGTCATCCGCAGCAGAAACATCCCTCATAGATGGAAAGAGGCCAGATTGGTTATTGGTTCTAGTCTCCAAGCCAAAAAATCCCACATCGCTACGCCCAATCTGTCTACTGACACCTTAGGAAAACCTCTCGAGCATATAGTAACCATCAGGATAAAACATAACCATCAGAAAAAACCAAAGACCAACGGCTATCCGGGAGCGTGGACCCGAAACATCATCCCCGAAATTAACCTATGGTAAAATCTCAAACACGATGAAGTCAACCTTTCTTCTACCTCACCCAAATACTAAGCGGACATGGAAATTTCGCCGCTTATGTTTGTAAAATAAGTGGAAAAATTGAAAGCAACAGCTGCCGATACTGCCTAGCAAGTATTTGTTTGTTCGAACTTTGTTGATATTATGGCTAAAGCAGAACCACGGTGCCACACTAGAAGGGAACGTAGGCCCCGTGTGTGCACTAATACATTTTCCCTCCTCCCGAAAAAATATTCTTTTAGTCTATCTAGCGGTTCTATCCTGACTAGCCGGTCTCGCCTGTCTAGTCTGTTTATCCGGTCCAGTATGTGCAGTCAATCTAGCCATTCTAGCCCGTCCAGCCGGTCTAGTATGTTTAGTATGTTCAGTCCAGTCCAGTGTGTCTAATCTTCCCTGTCTTAATCATTTTTGTCTAGTCTGGAATATCTAGTTATGTCTTTATCTTTATCATCACCTTATCTCATAATCAGTTCAAGCGAAATTTACATACAGCTTATATAATGACTAGCAATGCTAAATTGAAATCTGATTACATGACTAGTCCAGTTTAGTCCCGGGTGATTCGATTTATTTGTTTTTTCCGACTTCAATTTAATGTTTTCCATATGGTTCCATACGAATAATCGATGAGTTACACCAGCGGCAAGTTGTAAATAATCCCCACAGAAAATGTATTAGACTATTTCCGTTCGACGTGGGTAGGTGAAATATTTATATTCTCGTAATAATATTTATATTTTTTTCGTTGGTTGGCATGTCCACTACATCTCTTTCCATCATTCGTCGGCGACGGATTATAAATAAAAATATTATTGAAATTTCCACAGAAGTAGAGATATATGTATTATATGTAGGAATTCTGATGTGTAAATTAGAATTTTTGTGTGGGATTGCAGGATGTGTGGATTGGGTTTAACATGTCAATGTGGGTAAAAAGTTTAATGAATTAGGGGTGTAGTGGGAATTCTACAAATGTCATAAACCTGATGAAAAACGACGCATTAAATTGGCCGTGATGGGCTTGAAACTTTAATGTATTTCCAATAATTTTTTTGTTTTTGGTGGGAAATTGTGTTTTTGGCAACAAATTAAAATCTGATCGCGCAGAAAATTGCATATAAATTACCCATCAAAATGTTTGAATTTTTGTTTGTTGGAAAATTTATATATTTTATAATGGGAAATTATATGTTACATAAATATTTAGGTCGCTCGCAGCATGCCCAACCTGCGGTTTACACAAAATTAAAATTGAAATGAATAAATATTAAATGCATTGGATTATGAAATATTCTTTGTTATTGCGAATTTAAATATTTACGCTGTTTTATGAAACAAACAATACAAAATTAACATCACCAGAAACATCCCAGAAAGATTAGGTATTCAAATATAGTCTAATAAGATTCAAGACTAGTTGAACAAAGAGGTCTATATTTTAGACTTAGATATTCAGGTGAGAAAAATATGTAGTTTTAATAGTCTTGACAATATCAGCCACATAAGATACAAAGTAGACTAAACCAGGCAGTGTTAAAAAGAATAGACTTAGCGCATTAGATTTGATTAGATAAACAATCAGATTTTAAATTGTTAGTACTACACATTGCATAAAGCAAGATTATTTAATTAAGCTGAGAGAAATGTTGCAATGTTAATTTATTTTGAAAGTATTAAACTAACTCTATTTCTTAGATATGTGAGATTAAACAGAAAATACTTAAAACACTGTAAAATGACATAACGGAAAAGACAGACTTAACGAACACTAGACAAAAAAGACTTAAGAGAAGAAACTAGATAGACAAAACAAGACAAGACAGATAAAATAGTAATACACATACAACACTATCTAGGCAAGAGAGGCAAGAATAAACTAAAAAAAAAACAGTAATATATACAAGATAGACAAGACTAAATCCACAAAACTAGATGGGCAGGATTAAATAGGCAGAGCTAGAGAGATAAGAAGTGAAAGTCTGAGTAAAAATCAGTAAAGAATTTAGAACTAGAACTACATCCAGAATTAAAAATAGAAATATTTTGTCAAATCTAGCTTGTATAGTCTTGTCTGTCTAGCCCTAGTCTTGTCTATTTAATTTATATAGAGAGATAAGAATCCAAAATAAAACTAGAAGTGGATCTGGGTCTGGGTTAAAATCAGTAATGGTCATGGAATAAGATGTAGAACTACAATTAGAACTAGTTTGTCCAGATTCTTCTGTCTAGTTTCATCTGTTTAGTCTTGTCTGTCTAGTCCTAACTGTCTTATCTGTTAAGTCTGTCCATATATTTCAATTAATTATATAAATCTCATATTTTCGTTACGATTCAGCAAAAAAGTGTTTATTTGATTTTATTTCTTCATAGATTTCACATTTTTTTTCTTTGCAGTGAGTCCGAAAGTGAAATGTACGCCGGACATGATGCGGATAGAAGTGCCGATGTCACCCACCACCGGCGACGTATATCTGCAGGGACTGAAGGATTACCCTGATCCTGCCTGCAGGCCGCGCCAGGATCCCACGGGATCCCTAGCCATCCTGGAGCTAAGCCTTGGCGACGTCTTCCAGTGCGCCACCACCAGAGTCACTAATAAACTGACGGTAAGCTCATCCGGACGGGAACGCCGAGAATTCGGAAAACTTTACGCGAACTTCGGATCGTTATAATGATTGATAGCTGTAATCGCATTTTGCTCGCGTAATTGAAATGTTTATTGGAAGGACGGGGGTGCCAACGGTTTAATTACGTTTGAAAGGTATTTAAGGATTATTAAAACGTGATAATGGGTTTTCTATTTCAAAACTTTCTGCTGGGGTTTTTAACAAGTTCTCCACTGCGATTAAAATTAAAATTAAGATAATTCAGGAAATCTCTCCTAATAACTAGCTTTCACTCAGAAACAAGAACTAAAATCTCAACAAAGTATGGACCACACTGACAAGACAAGACAGATAACACGAGACAAACAAGACTTGTCTATAGAGTCACTAGACTAAAGAACACAGACAAACCAGACAGATAAGACTAGACAAACAACACTAGACAGATGAGACAAGGCTAGATAAATAAAACAAGATAGACAAGACAGACAAGACTAGACATACAAGACTAGATATCCAAGACTAGACAAGCAACTCTAGACAGACTAGTCTAGAGAGTCTAGTTTAGATAGACAAGTCTAGACAGACAAGTCTAGACAGACAAGTCTAGATAGATAAGTATAAAAAGTCTAGACTATATAGACAAGACAGACCAGACTAGACATACAAGACGACATTATTTGTTAATTTGACCATTTTGAATGTTAATATTAGTATTCTTTGTTAATACTTATTTACTTCCATTTCTTGAAGTAAATAATTATTAACAAAGCAAGACACAAAAACAAGACAGATAAGGCAAGACAGGCAAGACTAGACACGCTATAACAAACATAAAAAACTAGACAGAGTTCATACAAAGTCTATATAGACAAGACAAAACTTGACAGAAAAAACTTGACGATAAAAGACAATAGTCCTTTTGCTAAATTGAACTTTTATGTTTTAGGGTAAACAAGTCTACTACCAAACATTAATAATAGAGAGCAAAGACGGAGAGACTACCGATAAGCAGCAGTCACGTGAGAGAGTACACATTAAGTGCTCTGTGGCGTCCTTCAGAAATCACACAATAACCCGTAGAAACGTCCTACCAGCAGGATTCCAGGAACCTGAGTAAGTATAATATAACTTCCAACTATAACTCACTAACTAAACTAGAAATATACCACTAAATAAACACAGACATTTATTCTAATAATACAGAACAGGTAACTCTCGTCATGTCTATTTAGTCCTCCCCTACTAATCTCATCTTGTATCTGCCTATTCTTAACTATCTAATCTTGATTGAGTAGTCTTGTATGTCTGTCTTGTCTGTCTAGTCTTGTCTGTCTAGTCTTGTCTGTCTAGTCTTGTCTGTCTAGTCTTGCCTGGCTAGTCTTGTCTGTCTAGTCTTGTCTGTCTAGTCTTGTCTGTCTAGTCTTGTCTGTCTAGTCTTGCCTGTCTAGTCTTGTCTGTCTAGTCTTGTCTGTCTAGTCTTGTCTGTCTAGTCTTGTCTGTCTAGTCTTGTCTGTCTAGTCTTGTCTGTCTAGTCTTGTCTGTCTAGTCTTGTCTGTCTAGTCTTGTCTGTCTAGTCTTGTCTGTCTAGTCTTGTCTGTCTAGTCTTGTCTGTCTAGTCTTGTCTGTCTAGTCTTGTCTGTCTAGTCTTGTCTGTCTAGTCTTGTCTGTCTAGTCAAATCAAATCAAAATCAAATCAAATAGTATTTATTTCGATATATAAAGTTTACATTTGAAACAAGCAGCAAGCGCAGTTATAATTCAAACTTAACGAAATATGTCAAACAAACAAAAAAATAATAATACTACTAATAAAAGTAATTATAATAGTAATAATAATAGTAGGAACAACATTGAACATAATAATTGTAATAATAAAAATAATAGTAATAATTACAATAAATATAAATAAAAAATGCTTCAATAATGGTATAAATCTATATACATCAAATGATATTTGTTGAGTAGGAGTTTATATTGTTAATATATTCTTGTAGATTATAAGGTTCCATGTCAACTAGGATAGTCCGTATTTGCTTAGAAAATCTTTTAATGTCTGTGATGGCTTTTAACTGCCTTGGGAGTGTATTATAAATTTTTAGGTGTGTATATGGTGGCAAACTCTCGGTCATAGTTAACTTGTGTTTAGGCAAGATGAATGTTTTATTTTTTCCTCTGGTATCCTTATTACAGTTTTTGTGAATTTCGAAAAGGTGTTTATGCTTCACAGTAAAAATTATTATTTCATATAAGTATGTTCCAGTGACCGTTAAAATGTTTAATTTCTTAAACATGCCGCGACACGACTGTTTGTAGTTTAGATTTAGCATTACTCTGATAACTCTTTTTTGTACAACAAATATATTCTTAATATCCTTTCCGCTACCCCAGAAGATGATCCCAAAACGAAGACAAGAGTGAAAATTTGCATAGTAAACTATTTTTAATATGTCCAAATTTAAATATTTTTGTAAAATTCGGATGGCATATGTAACTTTATTCAATTTTGCTTCTAGCGTTAGGATATGTGTTTTCCAGTTTAGGCAGCAGTCTATGTTTACTCCAAGAAGTTTTATGTCCGTAGTGATTTCTAGTTCGTTTTGTCCTAATTGCAACTGTTTCGGATAATTTATCAGCGATCTGTTTGTCTTAAAAATAATGATATTGGTTTTTGCTGTGTTCATAGTTAACTTATTGATATTGAACCAATCAATGATTTTTGACATGACGTAGTTTGCATTAATGCTTATTTCTTCTGCTATGTAATTATTAATTATCATGCTGGTATCATCTGCAAATATTACCATTTTATGTGGTGATGTTATAATTGACGGTATATCATTTATATATAATATAAATAACAAAGGTCCCAATATACTTCCCTGCGGAATCCCTATTGTTATTGTACTTGTTTTTGACTTTACTTCCTGGCTTTTTGAAAAAATCCTAGTTTGTTGATTCCTGTTAGATAGGTACGAATTAAACCAATTTAGGGCAATTCCCCTTACACCATATTTAAATAATTTCTCCAAAAGAATGCAATGGTCCACCGTATCGTAGGCTTTTGAGAGGTCGATCAATATGCCACATGGGATGGACTTATCTTCTAACTGTTTAGATATGTTCTCTATAAAATTGAAACAAGCTGTATCTATACCCCTGCCTTTTCTAAAACCATGTTGTTCTTTACTTAATATATTGAATCTTTCTAGGAAATTTATTGTTTTTATGTACATGACTTTTTCAAAAATTTTGGAAAAAGTTGGTAGTGTACTTATTGGTCTATAGTTTTCTATATTATTCCTATTTCCTTTTTTGAAAACCGGTGTTATTAGTGCGTGTTTTAAACTATCTGGAAAGATGCCATAATTTAGAGAATTGTTAATTATGTATGTTAATGGTTCCACAATCTCCAAAAATAAATAATTTATTATAGATAAAGGAACCTCGTCCATACCGGCACTTTTTTTATTTTTTAGGGACAGGATAATATTTAAGACTTCTTCCGTTGATACCGCTTCTAAGAATATTGTTTGATTTACACTTTTAATTTCATCTTTATACTCAATATTCGCTATTTGTTTTAATAATTTTTGTGGATTTTCAGTATAATAGTTATTTAAATTGTTAGCTGCTAACTGAGGGTCTTCGTCTTTATTGTTGTATTTAATTCTTGTCCCATTTGCCATACATGTGATTTGTTTTACTAAATCCCATGTAGTCTTCATTGGGTTGTCCGATTGTAGTAGTTTTTTTTCTAATTGTTTTCTTTTTTCTTTTTTGAGAAGAGAGTTATATCGTCTCCGGGCCCTATTATACAGAGTCATATATTTATTGTTGGAATGGGATATAATTTGAAAAATTTCAACTTCTCTTTTTACCCTTGTTATTTCCGGATTCTTAAAACTATACGGCTTCTTTGTGGTATTTACGCTTCTACATTTTCTGGGATAGCATTCGTTGAAATATTGCATAAATATATTTGTAAAAATATTCCACTGGGCATTTACGTCTTCTGGATTTTGTGTGTATATTTCCATCCATTGGTGTTCTTGTAGGTATTGTCTATGTTTTTCCATATTTTCTTCACTGAATTTTCGAGTAAATATATGTTCCGTTTGGCATCTATTTTCTTGGAAGAATGTAATCTTTTGTGCGCTATGATCCGATATATGATGATCTTCAGTTCTTACGACAAATGACATATCTGTTTTAACCGCAATATTGTCAATACATGATCCGGAGCTTGGATGACTAGGCTCATTCATAGTGAGTAAGGTGTGGTACGATTGAAGTACTGATTTAAATTTATTGTATTTTGTGGAAGTTTTTAGAGCGTCTATGTTAAAGTCTCCTGCAATAATAAAATGTTTGTTTTCTGCAAAAATGTTGCTCAATAGTAACTGTAGTTTATCTAAGAATTGATCTACATGTGTTTGAGGAGCACGGTAGATTCCTATAATAATGGCTATATTTTTATTTATATTTGTTTCGATTGCTGCGATTTCGAATAGATAGTTCTCGGACAACCATTCTAAGTCTGGTCTAGATACATAACTTACGTTATTTCTGCAGAAAATGGAGACTCCACCATGCGCCCCTTCTTTCCGGCAAAAACTTGAGGCTAGTGTGAAGTTCTGAATTTTGTGAGCTTTTAGTTGGTCTACTGTTTTCCAGTGCTCTGTGATAATCATATACTGACATTCTTGATTTTCTTGAAGCATATATTCAATTCTGTCAACAGAATTTCCAAGTAATTGGGCATTTTGATTTATGAGGCTAATTCGTTGCTTATTATTATTATGGTTGGTTCGTCTTCGTCTGGGATATGGACCTTGAGATAGCGTTTCCATTATGGTGTTTGTTTCCTTGCACTCAAGTTTAGAAAAAAACGATTTACGCAGGTATTTTTTGGCCATAATTTTGGATCTTTTAAATCTTCAAGGTCTTCCATAGGGACAGAGATTTTAAATGAGGAATATTCCTCAGGGTGTTTTGAAACTAGTTTTTGGCACAAAACTTTATTTATTTTCTTTGTAGATAGAAAATTTATAACGTCCGATTCATTTAAATTTGGCTCTAATCGATATACATGAAGATGCGCGTATTTTACAGCCGCTTTTATTGTGGTGTTATCAGAATTACTTCCAATTATAATATTAGACCTTCTACGATTTCTAATATTTTTATTTACATTTTTATTATCTTTATCCCGCACGTTTTCAACATCACTGTTTTTATTTGCCACTTCCTCGATTTCTTGCTCGTCCTCGGAGTTTTGAATTTCTTGAAACTCTATCGGCTTTTTTATAATTTTTTGTGGGATGGGTTTAGAGATACTGGCTGGATTCTCTATTTTATCTGCGACATTGGTTTTATTTTCTATAGTAGGTTCTTTACTTTCAATTAATTTATTTAATTGAATTTCTGTTTCCTTCTGATTTTCAGCCAATTTTCCATTTTCTTGTTTCAGGATTTTTATTTCTTCACACAGCGTGACTATTTGTTCTTTTAGAGGCGTTATCTCTTCCTTTATAATATTACTAATTATAGTTTTATAATCCCCTGATAAGTATGAGATAAATTGACTCACATATTTATCGGAGGGAATATTTGATCTAAGTTCTCTAGCCATGTTGCTATAAACTGAGTATTTAACTTAACTGTTTAGATTTGAACTGTGTTCACTTTTATTTTAATCTCACTAGTGCACAACCACTCACTCTGAACGCTCGAGAGCGACTAGTCTTGTCTGTCTAGTCTTGTCTGTCTAGTCTTGTCTGTCTAGTCTTGTCTGTCTAGTCTTGTCTGTCTAGTCTTGTCTGTCTAGTCTTGTCTGTCTAGTCTTGTCTGTCTAGTCTTGTCTGTCTAGTCTTGTCTGTCTAGTCTTGTCTGTCTAGTCTTGTCTGTCTAGTCTTGTCTGTCTAGTCTTGTCTGTCTAGTCTTGTCTGTCTAGTCTTGTCTGTCTAGTCTTGTCTGTCTAGTCTTGTCTGTCTAGTCTTGTCTGTCTAGTCTTGTCTGTCTAGTCTTGTCTGTCTAGTCTTGTCTGTCTAGTCTTGTCTGTCTAGTCTTGTCTGTCTAGTCTTGTCTGTCTAGTCTTGTCTGTCTAGTCTTGTCTGTCTAGTCTTGTCTGTCTAGTCTTGTCTGTCTAGTCTTGTCTGTCTAGTCTTGTCTGTCTAGTCTTGTCTGTCTAGTCTTGTCTGTCTAGTCTTGTCTGTCTAGTCTTGTCTGTCTAGTCTTGTCTGTCTAGTCTTGTCTGTCTAGTCTTGTCTGTCTAGTCTTGTCTGTCTAGTCTTGTCTGTCTAGTCTTGTCTGTCTAGTCTTGTCTGTCTAGTCTTGTCTGTCTAGTCTTGTCTGTCTAGTCTTGTCTGTCTAGTCTTGTCTGTCTAGTCTTGTCTGTCTAGTCTTGTCTGTCTAGTCTTGTCTGTCTAGTCTTGTCTGTCTAGTCTTGTCTGTCTAGTCTTGTCTGTCTAGTCTTGTCTGTCTAGTCTTGTCTGTCTAGTCTTGTCTGTCTAGTCTTGTCTGTCTAGTCTTGTCTGTCTAGTCTTGTCTGTCTAGTCTTGTCTGTCTAGTCTTGTCTGTCTAGTCTTGTCTGTCTAGTCTTGTCTGTCTAGTCTTGTCTGTCTAGTCTTGTCTGTCTAGTCTTGTCTGTCTAGTCTGTCTAGTCTTGTCTGTCTAGTCTTGTCTGTCTAGTCTTGTCTGTCTAGACTTGTCTGTCTAGTCTTGTCTGTCTAGTCTTGTCTGTCTAGTCTTGTCTGTCTAGTCTTGTCTGTCTAGTTTTGTCTGTCTAGTCTTGTCTGTCTAGTCTTGTCTGTCTAGTCTTGTCTGTCTAGTCTTGTCTGTCTAGTCTTGTCTGTCTAGTCTTGTCTGTCTAGTCTTGTCTGTCTAGTCTTGTCTGTCTAGTCTTGTCTGTCTAGTCTTGTCTGTCTAGTCTTGTCTGTCTACATACCCGCCTTTCAATGCGGGAGACCCGGGTTCGAATCCTGGTCGGGGAGGCGACAACTAGGGCGGTTTTCATTAACGGTCCGGGCTGCCCACACTGAATGAATGCAATATATGCGATACCGGGGTGGCGCATACTAAAAGCCAAGGTGGAATAGGGGATTTGGTGAGAGCTTACCCTGAACCACTTTAAAAGTCTTGTCTGTCTAGTCTTGTCTGTCTAGTCTTGTCTGTCTAGTCTTGTCTGTCTAGTCTTGTCTGTCTAGTCTTGTCTGTCTAGTCTTGTCTGTCTAGTCTTGTCTGTCTAGTCTTGTCTGTCTAGTCTTGTCTGTCTAGTCTTGTCTGTCTAGTCTTGTCTGTCTAGTCTTGTCTGTCTAGTCTTGTCTGTCTAGTCTTGTCTGTCTAGTCTTGTCTGTCTAGTCTTGTCTGTCTAGTCTTGTCTGTCTAGTCTTGTCTGTCTAGTCTTGTCTGTCTAGTCTTGTCTGTCTAGTCTTGTCTGTCTAGTCTTGTCTGTCTAGTCTTGTCTGTCTAGTCTTGTCTGTCTAGTCTTGTCTGTCTAGTCTTGTCTGTCTAGTCTTGTCTGTCTAGTCTTGTCTGTCTAGTCTTGTCTGTCTAGTCTTGTCTGTCTAGTCTTGTCTGTCTAGTCTTGTCTGTCTAGTCTTGTCTGTCTAGTCTTGTCTGTCTAGTCTTGTCTGTCTAGTCTCGTCTGTCTAGTCTCGTCTGTCTAGTCTTGTCTGTCTAGTCTTGTCTGTCTAGTCTTGTCTGTCTAGTCTTGTCTGTCTAGTCTTGTCTGTCTAGTCTTGTCTGTCTAGTCTTGTCTGTCTAGTCTTGTCTGTCTAGTCTTCTCTGTCTAGTCTTGTCTGTCTAGTCTTGTCTGTCTAGTCTTGTCTGTCTAGTCTTCTCTGTCTAGTCTTGTCTGTCTAGTCTTGTCTGTCTAGTCTTGTCTGTCTAGTCTTGTCTGTCTAGTCTTGTCTGTCTGGTCTTGTCTGTCTCGTCTTGTCTGTCTAGTCTTGTCTGTCTAGTCTTGTCTGTCTAGTCTTGTCTGTCTGGTCTTGTCTGTCTGGTCTTGTCTGTCTGGTCTTGTCTGTCTGGTCTTGTCTGTCTAGTCTTGTCTGTCTAGTCTTGTCTGTCTAGTCTTGTCTGTCTAGTCTTGTCTGTCTAGTCTTGTCTGTCTAGTCTTGTCTGTCTAGTCTTGTCTGTCTAGTCTTGTCTGTCTAGTCTTGTCTGTCTAGTCTTGTCTGTCTACTCTTGTCTGTCTAGTCTTCTCTGTCTAGTCTTGTCTGTCTAGTCTTGTCTGTCTAGTCTTGTCTGTCTAGTCTTGTCTGTCTAGTCTTGTCTGTCTAGTCTTGTCTGTCTAGTCTTGTCTGTCTAGTCTTGTCTGTCTAGTCTTGTCTGTCTAGTCTTGTCTGTCTAGTCTTGTCTGTCTAGTCTTGTCTGTCTAGTCTTGTCTGTCTAGTCTTCTCTGTCTAGTCTTGTCTGTCTAGTCTTGTCTGTCTAGTCTTGTCTGTCTAGTCTTGTCTGTCTAGACTTGTCTGTCTAGTCTTGTCTGTCTAGTCTTGTCTGTCTAGTCTTGTCTGTCTAGTCTTGTCTGTCTAGTCTTGTCTGTCTAGTCTTGTCTGTCTAGTCTTGTCTGTCTAGTCTTGTCTGTCTAGTCTTGTCTGTCTAGTCTTGTCTGTCTAGTCTTGTCTGTCTAGTCTTGTCTGTCTAGTCTTGTCTGTCTAGTCTTGTCTGTCTAGTCTTGTCTGTCTAGTCTTGTCTGTCTAGTCTTGTCTGTCTAGTCTTGTCTGTCTAGTCTTGTCTGTCTAGTCTTGTCTGTCTAGTCTTGTCTGTCTAGTCTTGTCTGTCTAGTCTTGTCTGTCTAGTCTTGTCTGTCTAGTCTTGTCTGTCTAGTCTTGTCTGTCTAGTCTTGTCTGTCTAGTCTTGTCTGTCTAGTCTTGTCTGTCTAGTCTTGTCTGTCTAGTCTTGTCTGTCTAGTCTTGTCTGTCTAGTCTTGTCTGTCTAGTCTTGTCTGTCTAGTCTTGTCTGTCTAGTCTTGTCTGTCTAGTCTTGTCTGTCTAGTCTTGTCTGTCTAGTCTTGTCTGTCTAGTCTTGTCTGTCTAGTCTTGTCTGTCTAGTCTTGTCTGTCTAGTCTTGTCTGTCTAGTCTTGTCTGTCTAGTCTTGTCTGTCTAGTCTTGTCTGTCTAGTCTTGTCTGTCTAGTCTTGTCTGTCTAGTCTTGTCTGTCTAGTCTTGTCTGTCTAGTCTTGTCTGTCTAGTCTTGTCTGTCTAGTCTTGTCTGCCTAGTCTTGTCTGTCTAGTCTTGTCTGTCTAGTCTTGTCTGTCTAGTCTTGTCTGTCTAGTATTGTCTGTCTAGTCTTGTCTGTCTAGTCTTGTCTGTCTAGTCTTGTCTGTCTAGTCTTGTCTGTCTAGTCTTGTCTGTCTAGTCTTGTCTGTCTAGTCTTGTCTGTCTAGTCTTGTCTGTCTAGTCTTGTCTGTCTAGTCTTGTCTGTCTAGTCTTGTCTGTCTAGTCTTGTCTGTCTAGTCTTGTCTGTCTAGTCTTGTCTGTCTAGTCTTGTCTGTCTAGTCTTGTCTGTCTAGTCTTGTCTGTCTAGTCTTGTCTGTCTAGTCTTGTCTGTCTAGTCTTGTCTGTCTAGTCTTGTCTGTCTAGTCTTGTCTGTCTAGTCTTGTCTGTCTAGTCTTGTCTGTCTAGTCTTGTCTGTCTAGTCTTGTCTGTCTAGTCTTGTTTGTCTAGTCTTGTCTGTCTAGTCTTGTCTGTCTAGTCTTGTCTGTCTAGTCTTGTCTGTCTAGTCTTGTCTGTCTAGTCTTGTCTGTCTAGTCTTGTCTGTCTAGTCTTGTCTGTCTAGTCTTGTCTGTCTAGTCTTGTCTGTCTAGTCTTGTCTGTCTAGTCTTGTCTGTCTAGTCTTGTGTGTCTAGTCTTGTCTGTCTAGTCTTGTCTGTCTAGTCTTGTCTGTCTAGTCTTGTCTGTCTCAATCTTGTCTGCCAAGTCTTGTCTGACTAGACTAGTGTGTCTAGTCTTGTCTGTCTTGTCTTGTCTGTCTTGTCTTGCCTGCCTTGTATTGTCTGTCTAGTCTTATTTGCCTAGTCTTGCTCTGCTAACCTTATCTGTCCAGTCCTGTCTGTCAAGCCTTGTCTGCCTAGTGTTCCTTGTCTAGTTTTCTCGATCTATAATAGGGCAAAGTGTTTTTGGGGACTAATTTAATTTAACTAAGCTAACTAGATTTATCTTTGTAACTCGTATTAATCTTGAAGTCAGTGATGCAACTAAAACAAGGATTTATATTAATTAAGCAAGGGCTAAAAAAAAACTTAATTATAAGTTGGCAAATATTTGAGGGTCCTGTATTATAACAGAAAACGTAACAATGCGTCCAAAGCAAACAGTTCCGTCTGAAATTCTGTTTATCTTTCTATGTGAAATAATTTCGCCGTTTGCTTTGCAGGGACCTGGAGGTAAGCTACAGTTTGGTGGAGCTGGCGCCCGAGCCGGTGCTTGGGGTGGGAGTCCGGCAGGGCGGAAACCTGGTGACTGGCGAGCTTAACGTCTCGCCGGGAACTCTGCTGCAAATGGAAATTTTCCTCGACAAGGAATCGTCTCCGATTTACGGACTTTTGGTCACTCACATGCTCGTCACAGACACCAAGAAACAAGAGGAAACGATTATCTATAATGGGTTTGTTTAACTATCTTAATCTCACAATTTATAAGATAAATTTGTTTTGTAAGCAACACAAATATTGAGAAATCCTTGCATTAAGCAATATGAATGAATATGAGTGAATATTAATTAATACAATATGAATGAACAAAGAGGAAACGTCTTGAGATTCTATTGTTTTGTTTATAGGTTTATAAAGTTTTAGTTTATAAACTCGTTTAGATTTACTGAACTATCTTAATTCTAGAACTACTAGTAAATAGACTACAAAATAAATCTGTCTTGTTATCAACACAAAACTTGAATAAATCCTTGTTGTATGTTATAACCTATATTAACATTCGTTAACATACAAAAAGAAACAAGAGGAAATTTTGTCTAAACGTTAAAAAGTTTAGTAAATGTTTATAAACCATGCTATATATATATATATATATATATATATATATATATATACATATATATATATATATATATATATATATATATATAGATATATATATATATATATATATATATATATATATATATATGTATATATATATAGACGTATACAGAAATAATTAGTTATTACATTAACTAGTAGATTACATAAAATAAATTAAGAATTAATTAAGGGTTTAAGCTTATAGACTTATTAGTGAGCTTAATCAAATTAGGGAACTGTTGGCTAATGAACACGTATAATCGATACGGCGTCGAATTTTATAATTGCGTGGGGGATGTGGGCAGAGCGGCAATTGTCTCGATATAGACTAATTATTCGTTAACTATATGTTGTGCGCTATTTAGGGTTTATATTCTATACAATGGGCAAAGTTGAAACTGTATATGTATCTAGTAAGTCATCTATGTGTTTTATTAATTACTAATACATTATATATTGCAAGAATACCATAATGCATTAATACTAGATGGGTTAACTAGATGAATCTAGCAGGACTAGCAAAAACGAACAAAACTAGACGGACAAGAATAGACGAATAAGATTAGACCGACAAGAGCGAACGGAGAAGATTAAACGGATAAGACGTTAAGGCATGACGGACAAGACTAAACGTACAAGACTGAACGGACAAGACTAGAGGGACAAAACTAGATGGGCAAGTCTAGTGGAATAAGACCAGATAGACGAGACTAGATGGACAACAGTAGACAAATAAGACCTAACGGACAAGACTATGCGGATAAGACTAGCTGGACAAGACTTGACGGACTAGAGCATATGGACAAGACTAGATCGACAAGAATACAGAGACAATACTAGACGGACAATACTAGACGGAAAAGAAAGGCAAACGCTGATTCATTAGAAATGCATTGAAACTTGTATTCCACATCGAAAAAGGCTCTACGTACTGAGATCTATCAAGTCAAAAGGGAACATTGGCGACAACTTTGCAATAAAATTGACACACATGTGTGGGGTAACGCGTATTAGATTGCTACACGGGAGCTCAAGGTAAGGCACCCGAACCTGCAACTAACGATGGAACAGATGAACTTCCGGAAGTAAGCGAAGTATTGGAATTCTTTAGGGAAGGACTACTTAGCGCCACTAAACGACTTAGAAACGGCAGAACACAAGGCCTAGATAACCTTCCTCCAGAAATTATCAAAATTTTGGTAAACAGCCAGCCAAACTTCATTTTAGAAATATGAGTTCACGAAGCGGAATTTTCCCAGAAAAGTGGAAAAAGGCTAATCTGGTGCTCCTAAGGAAGGGAGAAAAACCTATACAAGAGCCTGCCTCCTATCGCCTCATTTGCTTATTTGATGTCGCAGGAAGGCTCCTTGAACAGATGTTGCTTGATGGAATCAAACATATCTTGATAAAGGCAAACAGCTCTCCGACAGAGAATATGGGTTCAGGGAAGGAAGGTCGGCGGTAGCTGCTATCATGAGAATTCTTGGAATGCCAGAGAAAGCTTCAGCTGGTACGCGGACAACACGCAAGTTTAGCGCATTGATAACCCTCGATGTGAAAAACGCATTCAACTCGGTCGCATGGCGAAATATCATGGCAGAACTGACAAGGAGGAACTTTGCGCCATACCTGCGATTACTTCGCAGCTATCTATCCAACAGGAGAATTTTATTCGAAGTTGGCACAGCAATCGCTGATTACGAAGTGTACCGTGGTGTTCCACAGGGCTCAGTGCTGGGTCCTACATTGTGGAATATCATGTACGACGGCGTGTTGAGACTAATTTTGCCCGACGGAGTGCAAATAATAGTCTCGCAAACATGGCCATTAAACAAGTGGATGAATGGCTAAAAAAAAAGATTAAAATTAGCCCCCCAAAAAACAGAAGCTGTACTGTTAATAGGCAATAGAACCGTTGGACCTATCACTTTAAAATTAAAGAGGTAGTAATCACTCCCAAAGAAGCAATTACATACCTGGGAGTAACCATTGACAGAAAGCTCTCCTTCAAGGAGCACGTCAAAAGAATTACGGCAGAGGCCCTTAAAACCACCTCAGCTTTGGAAAAACTAATGCCCAATACTAGTGGACCAAAAAGTAGTAAGAGAAGACTACTCTGCTCGGTGGTCCAATCAATTATGCTGTACGGAGCTCCGATCTGAGCAAGGGCCGTTACGAAAAAAAAAAATGCTCGCTTCTGTACAAAGAAAAATGGCCATTCGAGTATGCAGCGCATACCGAACAATATCTAGCGACGCCGTACTAGTCATCGCTGGAGTTGCACCGATATAGTACAAGACCAGAAACTCAACAAACAGAGAACATTTTAGAAGAAGCGCAAGGTACTAAATGACAGAAGAACTGGGGCGCATCTGAAAAAGGACCCTGGACGACACTCCTAATACCATGTGTGAAATAATGGGCAAGACGTCATCATGGAGATGTTTCCTATCACCTAACACAGGCTCACGGATATTTCTGGGAGTACTTGCATAGGATCGGCAGGGCCACCGACGACTATTGTGTGTACTGTGGGAACGCAGACACCGCACAACATATCATTTTCGAATGCGAAAGGTGGACCCCAGAAAGAGAAAAATGGATGAAACAGAGTAACTCGAAGCTCGAAGTACATACACTAGTAGACGTAATGCTTAAATCAGCACAATACCGGTCATATACGGAAAACATGATAAGCGAGATTATTACACAAAAAGAACTCGACGAACAACCACGGATGCAGAGGCAAAAATAAACAGAAAAAATACCAATAATTAAGTTCTAGAACCTCTCAACACTCATAGTGAATCCTATTGTACGACAACGACATCTTGAGGTTATGCTTGCAGCGGTACCAATGCTCGTGATTTCAGGAGGGCCACTTGTAAACTTAACTGAAATTGCTTGCCACGTCCTCAAAAAAAAAATACTTGACGGTCAAGATTAGACAAACAAGACCAGATAGAAAGACAAGACGGATAAGACTAGCTGGACAAGACTAGATGGAGAAGACTAGACAGACAAGACCAGACGGACAAGACTAGGAGGATAAAACTAGATGGACAAGACTAGACGGGCAAGATCAAACGGACTAGACTAAAACGACAGGACTAGACATACAAGACTAGACGGACAAGACTGGACAAACAAGACTAGATGGACAAAACTAGACGGACAAGACTAGACGGATAAGGCTGGTCATGTAACACAAGACAGAAAAGACTAGTCAGATAAGCCTAAACAGGTAAGACTAAATATCTAACGGACAAGACTAGACGCATAAGACTAGCTAAACAAGCCATGACGGACAAGAGTATATGGTCAAGACTAGGTCGACAAGACTAGAGAGACAATACTACACGGACAAGACTAAACAAGTAAGGCCAGATAGACAAGACTAAACGGATGAGACTAGCTGGACAAGACTCGGGGGAGAAAACTAGACTGACAAGACCAGACAGACAAGACTAGAGTAATAAAACTAGATGGACAAAACTAGACGGACAAGACCAAACGGACTAGACTACACGGCCAATACTAGACATACAAGACTAGACGGACAAGACTAGATAGACAAGACTAGATGAACAAAACTAGACCGGCAAGACTGGACAGATAAGACTAGCCATATAATTCTAAACAGGCAAGACTAGATAAGTAATTTTCATTACATAGAAGATTAGGAAGTTATGTGTAGTATGAACAAAATTTGAATTCACAATTTTCTAAATATAATTATTCGCATCAATTACTTTGTGAAATTTATGTAAGAAGAAATGTACGGAATTTGTAAAGTTTATGTCTCATCAGTTAACCAATATTTCACCAGTGCGAAGGTTTTTATCGCGATTAATAGCCTAACGGCATTGAAGAAATTGTCGTAACTAAGATAATCATTTATGGATTTTTAGTGTTAAATTTATACAAATTCCAAATTGTTGGTGGCAAAATATGTTAAGACTTCGAATGTTACGACTTCCTTAAGAGTAAGAAGTTCATATACAAAATCTTTTTTTTTATCTACAAAATGTTATTAGGTTTTGAATGCTTACAGATTTTTTTCATTTTATTTGCAACTAGGTATAGCCCGCGGTTTTGCTCGCGTGGAGTTTGGAAGTTAGTACATGATTTTGGTCCAAAACTGGGGTTCTGACAAAATAGGGGTTGTTTCAATGTAATGAGTACCATTGATTTGAAGACGTCTCGAAGTGATCACTGTTTTATAGTCAATTTGCTTTGTATTGAGATGACTTAACTATTAGATGCAAAAGATGTGAGCGTATCAATAAAGTATCTTGAGAACTACTGTTAGAACCAACAAAGTGGTTAAACTTACTTTATGAGGAATATTCCAAAGTGTTGCTTTCACAACACGTTCGCTAGATAGAAGTATCCAAATACAGGAATTCACTCAGCATTCTCCCGTAACTCAAATATTTCGGTTGAATTCTAAAACACGTGTTTCTTTATTTTTAAAAACCGTTTGAATCTGTACAATTTCATGTTTTTAAGACTTTCTCATAATAAGTCACTTTCATTTTTCTTACTTCTGGACTGGATTTTGATGTGTTTCATTTTTAAAGGTTGGGGCATACATGTCCGTGACGGGGCGACGTGTTCCTGTCCGTGACGACAGTGTACCGTGAACATACGAATTGAACACATAAAAGTGTGTTCTCCGCAACTTTATATGTTTTCAATTCGTATGTTCACGGTACATTGTCGTCACGGACCGCTACACGCCGTCCTGCACCGGAAATATGTGTGCCCGGACCTTTAATTTATTTTTCTATTTTGCGTCTATAATGAAGTCATTAAAGCACTCATATAGGTTCGTTCATGGCTCGCCGAATGCGATACAATTTTCTCAATATGTATCGGTGATTTTGTTATTTAGTAATGAAATAAAAGGGCGCAAAATAGAAAAATAGTATAAAAAACTCGTTAAGCGTAACTCATACTCATAAGGCGATTTTCGCACTTGTCCATTAGAAAACTCGCTACGCTCGTTGTTTTGTAAACATGGACGCGTACTGAAAAATCGCGCCTAATAAACTCGTTCTTTAATATACTAGTATACCAATTTTCACGTCCGTAACATTTTTGCTTCTTGAGATAAAGGCATCCTTATTAAAATTTTAAGCCCCATTTTCGTCCTCTTAGAGAATTGAATTCACAATATCCTTCTTTAGTGTTAGTAATTTATAACGATATACCTTCCAAATTTAATGATTCTAGTTTAATACATATGATATTGGACCCTTGTATTGATGAGTCAGTCATTGAGGATAATTTCTTCTATACATAGAGATAAGCATCGGAACGGTCACTAAAGCGATTTTGCAGAAAGTAACTATTCTACAGGGTTAAATTGGTTAGCAAACATATAGTATAATGTTCCGTAGTAATAGTCTAATCTCCTGTAGAGTTCCATTCATATGAACTACCACAGAAAATGCAACGAAACTTACATATGGGATATTATAAAGGGATATTATAAAGGATTCAGGATAGTTTTCAACAACAGTTTGTTCATGTACTTCCTCATCTAGATTTTGACTTCCACACATAATGTACGAAGCATCAGTAATGCTCGACCCGTCGGATACAATAGTACGACGTCATCACACCATTTACTTTTCTATTTTCAATTAGCATTTTAAATTGTAGTTATAACTATTATGTATTTTATATCTATACTACACAATATATCTCTACTTTATTGTGCTACTTCACTGTATATATCTATACTTTATGTCAGTCAGTCAATTAGCCATTTTTAAGCTCCTAGTTTTTTTTTATGAATTGCTGTTTGTTCCATAAAATTCTTCAATAAACAAAATTACCATTAATATTAAATTAATTCAAATCTTGTCACTATTGATAAAATGGCAAAAATTTATGATCACATATTATATATATATATGATCATAATGATGCATGCATAATGATCATATACATGCGGCAAAAATTCAAGGGCTCATTCTTTGACCAATCCTAAGAATATTTTGTCTTATGCTGATTTCTGAAATAACCTTTCTTTGGAAGACACAGGGTGAAGAAAATTTGTGACAGTAACAACATTTTATTATCAAAGAGTACATGTAAAGTTGCTCAATCGACAATATGTTCGAAATTAGTTCCTCCAACCTGGATACAAGCATTCAATCTTCTCGTCATTGGTTGCCGAAATCTTACAAACAGACCAGTGTTATTTGTAATTGAGTTACACCCAGCAATTATCCGATTTCGCCATTCGTGTGGATTACCTCGACAAATCCAGCGATCTTGATGTTAAAAAATCACGAGCAACCAAACTGAATTGTGGTGGTGCACTATCGTGCATAAACCACATTGCAATTCTTGTCGCCAATCTTACATCCTTCTGAAACTCGGGCAGTCTTGCTTCCAAAAAGTTGCGATACATTTCGCCAGTAAGTCTTGCTGGTAGAAATACCGGTCCAATTAGATACTCACCCACAATTCCAACCCAAACATTTAAGGAGAACTGATGTTGAAATCTATCTCCACATGCGGAATTTTATCTGCCCACACAGTGGTTGTTATGAAAATTCCTTATTTCATTTCTTTAGAAACTGGCTTCATCGGTGAAAAGAATCTTTGTTAGGAATTGAGGGATTAGAACTAATGTTGGAAAAGCCATTGACATAACGTAACAAGTGGACGATAATCAGCAGGTAGTAGTGCCTGAACACGTTGAATGTAGTATGGATACAATAAATTGCCCTTAAGAATTTTCCAAACTGTTGTTCACACTGTTCCACATTCCAAATTGTTCCACACTGACTTACATTCAAAGTATTGGCAATTTGTCGCTGATACGTATTTGGTTCTTCCTCTATCATGTCCAGCACATTCAGTTCCAGTTGTACCATTCTTACTGTCATTTAGCTTCCTCCATTTCTTTTTAATGTGTCTGCTTCACGAAGACGATGAATATTTTCGATTTTTTTTTCGATCGGGGATATTACGACTAGGAAACCGTTCAATGATCAGTCGTCTAGCTTTTAATGAATTGCCATCAGCAACTCCATACATGAAATGCATATCAGTCATCAAGTTTTGTTCACCCTGTATCTTCGAAATAAAGGGTTTTTCAGAAATCATCATAGGACAAAATATTCTTAAAATAGGGTAGATGTTCCGTTTGTGGCCAATGTACTAATTATGGTCACTTTGAGATTTATATTGACATATTAAGCATATTATTCGCACTGTAGCAAGATAAATCTAGATTTCTAGGGTTTTTCGTTACGTTGGCAACTTTGGCAACGTTGGCATTTACTCGTATAGTTTCAACATATATGTAAAAAATATCCTGACAAGTCGTGTATGCCAGCGATTTCTGATTATTGCTTATAAGAATTCTAAGAAAGACACACAAAGACACTAAGTAAATCATTAATATTTATTCGAAATTACAATATTCTAGAGATGTTTTACTTTTGTAGTATTTAGAAAAATTAATAAACACTAAAATATAAAATTACATAAAATAAGAGTCAAATACTCCACGGCTACAACTGTTACAGTGCATACGCTATCCAGTTTTGGACATCATATTTATTTATTTTATATATTTCATGCTTCACGCATTTATTAATTCTCGTAATTAAATGAGTATTTACAAATTAATTGGAGTACAAACATTAATACAGAAGTATAAGTATGGTTTACCACGTATTAACGGTCACAACCATCTTATTTTGTATAGGTTAGATCTGCTATCCAGGATAAAGAAGGCCGCTGAAAAAAAAAAAATTAACAAATGCCGACTTAAAAAATGCTCTGAACTTGATAAAACTGGAACCGCTATTGAAGCAGCTAGTAAGTTATACACAATTCCGACAACTACTTTACGTAATAAAATCCGAGGAAAAGTACCAGAACCATTGGCTCCAGTTGGTACTGAACCTATACTCGGTCGCACTATCGTAGACAAATTATATGAATGGTTATTAGGAACTAGTAGGATGGGTTTCCTAACCTCTAATGCACCTGATCAGGATATTGAAGATATGTACGGGCTCATCGAGGAGCTAATGGAGAGAATAGCCTCCAGGGATATCACGATTATCTTAGGTGACTTTAATGCTACAAAAGCAGACGATCACAATCGTAGGCAGTATCGTAGGCAAGTACGGACTTGTAACGCGGAACGAGAGAGGGGAAAGACTCATGCAATTAGCAACTGACAACAGCTTAACTATTCTGAACACCCTGTTCCAACATCATGCCCGACGCCTATCTACTTTTACATCTCCTGATAAGAAGACCAAAAACCAGATTGACTACCTGCTAGTAGATAAGAGGAGGAGATCATCATTCCGATACGGAAAAACCAAGCCAAGTGCCGAATGCGGCTCTAACCACAGACTTTTAATTGCAGACTTTGGCAAGCATCTAGCAAGAGGAAAGGAAATGCGCAGCAACCAACGACCTTCCAGGAAGCCCTATCTAAACTACCACATTCGGCCAATCACAATGACCCAAATCAACTATGGAAAAAGAAACAAAAAGATGGATTGAACTGGCCGCAGCGTAATGTCTAAAACAAGAGCCCAAACAAAAAAGGAAACATTGGATGACGGATGACACACTGGAAACACTGGAACTGGTAGAACAGCGAAGAAATACTAAGCTCTCTAATACGGCTCCAATAGAGAAAGCTATAAAAACTCGACAACTCAACAGACAAATAAAAATGGAGCCGCGCAGGGACAAAAAACAATACATACTTAATATACGCATGGAAATAGAAAACCACGCGAACCAGAACAATACGCATGACCTATGCAACAGAGTAAAATATCTATCTCGTGATTTCATGCCAAAAACGCAAATAATCCAGGATGACCAGGGAAACATTAACCGACCTAAAGGAATAACGGAAATATGGAAAAATTACGGCACCAAATTGTACCATGACAACCCCACAACATATGTGGAATCGGAGAACAGACAATATGAAATGGAGCCGGGTATTCTTTAAATAATTAAAGCAATGAGAGAAGCAGGAATTGACATTATGCATACTATTTGCCAATGCATATGGACATCCGGGAAATGGCCAGAAGTGTGGAAAAAATCTCTGCTAATACCCATATACGAAAAAGGTTCCCCTGCAGACTGTGCTAACTATGGAACCATAGCGCTGGTATCACATGCCAGCAAGATTATGCTACACATACTTAATGCCAGACTAAAATACATCCTGCTGCCAAAGATTGCAGACGAACAATCAGGATTTATTCCGGGAAAGGGTACACGGGAGCAGATCTTAAACGTAAGGCAAATAATGGAAAAAGACAGAGAATTACAAGTGAAAGCATGCCTATGCTTCGTGGATTATACTAAAGCGTTTGATAAAATGAAGTGGCGCAAACTATGGCAATTACTAGAGAAAATGGAAACACCATTGCATCTAATAAGATTAATCAGGCAGCTCTACGAGACCAGTACTGCATGCGTCAGCGTAAGTAACACATGCTCCAAACCATTCAAAATACTATACATTTACACAGAATACGCTATGCGAAAGGTACTAGAAGATTGGAATTGAGGGATCCCTGTTGGAGGCAAACGGATAACGAATTTGAAATATGCAGATGATACTGTGATTCTGGCTTCGGAGGAATCCGAAATGGAGGCTATAATGGCCAGACTCACAGAAGAGAGTAGCTCATATGGACTGGAGATTAATAGAGCCAAAACAAAGATCATGACAATAGACAGACAAAATTGCCACTTGCCACAAGGCGACACCGTGGCCGGATTTGCAGTGGTAGAAAGATTTGATTATCTAGGATCAGTAGTTACTAGGGTTTTCTACCCGGGTACCCGGATCCGGGTATACCCGGGTATTTGAAATTTTTACTACCCGGGTACTATTTCATTGTCAGACCCGGGTATCCGGATACCTACTTTGATCAAAATATTCATCAAAATTCTCGGAAAATTATTACTAAAATATAAAAATAATATTAGAAAATTTGCACTACAAACAATTAAAATAACTCTAACTCTAAAATAACTAAGGTTATGTCGCCATATTTTGTTTTTATATCGTTGGAGTTTGATTAAAATATTGTTCGGTGAACGGTGGGTAATTGACTTAAATATTATTAATACAAAATATAAAATTGTATCTAGTGAATAACCTATACAAATTTACTAAACGATGGTTGAGTTTTCGTAGGCAAAATGGATAGACTTGTTTCTGGAGTACGGAAATATTAAAAAAAAATACAGAATAAGGAATCAGTACAATGTTGAATATGCCCAAAAATATTATCCTATAAAGGTTCTTCAACAAGTGTTTTATTAAAACATTTATTTTCATTTCTTAAAAAAGAAGTGCTATCGACATCGTCCTCTCAAACTGAATCTGAACAAAGTTCAAGCTTAGTTCCAAAAAACCGCGAATAACAATTTACTTCGACTTTGTACAAAAATTTCCGAAATTGTTGCATGCTTCAGAAGGTATTTCCATTCGGGCCGTCACTCGTAGTAAATTCATCCCAGAAGTTTTTCAGGCGACTTATTGACATAACACTTCACTCTTCCGTAATAAAATAAAACATTATTATAAGAAATTGTCTCTTTTTCTGCAAAAATTGCAAATACCCGGGTACTCGGGTATACGCGGGTATATGAAAAAATAATACCCGATACCCTGGTATTAACAAAGGTGGATCGGAGGAAGAAATCCGCAAACGAATAGCGATTGCCAGAACGTCTATGGCAAAACTGGTGAAAATTTGGAAGGATCGAGCCATTACCAAAAACACAAAACTTCGGCTGATACATAGCCTGGTCTTCTCCATTGCAACTTACAGTTGCGAAATGTGGACTATTCGAACCTCAGACCATCGCAGAATAGATGCGTTTGAAATGTGGTGCTATTGAAAAATGCTGCAAATACCATGGACAGCCCACCGCACAAACGACTCTATTATTCAACAACTCGGTATAAAGCCCGGATTATACCAGACAAAAAACCAACGGTATTTGGGATACCTGGGTCATGTGGCAAGGAGGTTCGACAATATTGAACGACTCATAGTAGAAGGCAAAGACCAAGGCGTAGGACCAAGAAGAAGATCGCCGACACGATGGATCGACCGGACAAAAACCCTAACGGGACAAGGGATGCAGGAAGTAATGAGATCTGCCCAAGATAGAGAGCGCTGGCGAGGAGTCATTGCGAGCGTAGCAAATTGATGTCACCACACCGTACAGAAGGGTCATGGACTGAAGAGAGAGAGGATGGGTTTTCTTATAAACAAAGATTTTTTTAATTCGTTCTGTAAAACAAGGAAGCAGTAGATTGAAGAATCCTTTTAAAAATAAGGTTCTGGGAAGGAAGTGCTTTGAGGATTTTCTTAACCGCCATTCACGTATAGGGCAAAATAAAGCTGAACATCTCTGAATAGCTCGAGCAATCGTTACTGAAAATGTTATACGATTTTGGTTTTCTCATGTGGCAGATGAACTTGGAACTGATTTTCGAAAAACCTCGACGTTTTTTTTTAACATGGACCGCAGTACATCTAATACCAAAAGGTGGGCTTCTTTTTGACAGAATGCGAAAAATCTGTGTATTGTGTAGCTGATAATGAAAAAAGAATGTTATTACAGTTTACGCTGCAGGAGAATTTGCACCATCGCTGACTATTTTTGCATGTGAAAAATTACTTAAAAGTTGTATTGATTCTGATCCAAAATGTTGGGGAATAGGAAAGTCAGAAAATGGATGGATGGCAAGTGAATCATTTTACGAATATTTTACCATTTTTTTTACCCATTTCTTCAGAATAGTAAAATGCCACTTACTGCAATTGTTTTTCTAAATGGCCATGTTTCGCATATATGTCTATCCAGTTGAGTAAGGTTTTTCCTTTGAAACAAAGAAGGAAAAAAATGATTCGCAATTGGCCCATAGAACATACAGATATTCAAAAATTTAATATTCCGGCTTTTTTGTTTAAGCTTATTAATGAAAAGACTTTACCGGTGTGATCAAGCTTGTGGTTTATATCCATTTGATGCAAACGCTTTAAATTACATCATATGAATTAAAATACAAGAACAAAATACTCCAAGTACATCGAATGTCTTGACTCATCGAGAATACATCGACAGCAAAATAGATATCTTTTACAGCGTTTCAAAAACGCAAGAGCTGCAGATATTGTTTGTGAAACTGATGAAAAGTTCGAAATGTTGTATGATTTATATAACAGAAAGGGAAAAAATAGAGAAAAAGAAGAAAGCAGCAAATGCAGCAATAGAAAAAAATAGAAAAAAAGTAAACAAAAATTAGCTACCATAAAAATAAAAAAAATAAGTAAAAGTTTGTTTAAGAAAATAAATTCATATATTGCTTATTGATTAGGTAAAACTTAATAGAAATCTCCACCAACAAAAATTTTCCATATGACCAAAATTGGTACAACCAATGGTGAAAAATAGTGCATCTATGGCCACAACTGGTGAAATAGGTATTAAGAAACAATTTAATTTTTTTTATTGAAATATAAGTATTACGAATTTTTGCTTTTAATAATCTTAAGATATGATTATTAATTTCCTTTTATTAAATATTTGGTTTTAAATTACTGAATTCTTAATTACAGACACGAAATCGCTTAAAGTAGCCACAAACCGTACATCTACCCTAGGCCAAGGAATAACTCTGAATAACTCGGAATTTTTGCATGTTTACCCTATATAGTACAAGAAGTTATGATACTTGTTAAATATATGTTTCAAATATTAACACATACTTATTATTAGATTCAATATTTAATAATATTTAATTTAACAAACTATTGCATGATTTTTCCTTTTTTTTTTAGGTGCTCTGTCGACCCTTATCTATTCGGCAATTTCAAGACAGTCGACGGCGACTTCCTCACCGCCAAATTCAGGGCGTTTAAATTCCCTGAATCAACGTACGTCCAATTTAAGGGAACAGTCAATGTTTGCTTAGATAAATGCAAAGGGGTAAGTCCACATAAGTTCAAATCATGGCTGTTTGCCCTTGTCTACCCAGTCTAACTAGAGACAAGATTAGTTATATAAATAAAACGAGTATTATTTAGATTTAAGAACTAGTCTTTCTTTGTTAGAGACCAATTATATTAATAGATTAGATTTTCTGCTTCTATAATATTTATATTTGAGGGCTAGTCTTTCCTGGTTCCAAACTCATTATTTTAAGACATTAGTACTTATATTCTCTACTACTTAGGTTTAGTCTAGATTTTTCAGTTCTAGTTATATTAATTAATAGACTAGTCTTACTACTTTTGTATTATTTGTATTGGTCATAAGTCATAGATGTTGAAACTATCCTGTTTACATTTATAAACGAGATATACTTAGTTTCAGACTTTGTATACTAAAAAAGCCGGCTTTAAATTGTTCAGCGACTTTTTCAATTCTAGACTGATCTTGAAAAGTCTATTCTTTCTACAACTGAATTAATTATATTTAGGGATCAATTTTGGTTTAACTGTATAGACAGACTAGTTTTTCATTATTGATTAGACCAATTACAGATTTGAAATTCTTCGTACCCTTGTCACTTAGTCTTATCTGTCAAGCTTTGCCTGTCTAGTCTTGTCAATCTATTCTTGTCTGAGTAATCTTATCCGTCTAGTATGTCAGGTCTTGTCTGTTTAGTCATGTCTGCCTTGTCTTGTCTATCTAGTCTTGTCTGTCTAATCTTATTTGACAAATCTTGTGCGTCTAGTATTAGTATCTCTTAGTCTGTCTAGTCTTGTTTGTTTACTCTTATCTGTCTAGTCTTGTCTGCCTAGTCTTGTCTGTTTAGTCTTATCTGTTTGGTAACGTGTGTCTAGTCTTATCTCTCTTGCCTTTCCAGCTTTCTCTATCTAGTCTCCTGTATGTTTTATAGTCCGTTTAAACTTGTTTTCTGCAAAATGAAAAAGTAATTCTCGCACATCTGAGGCCATTTTGCTCTGCAGATAATTAAATCATTTGAATAACAAATTTCCCTCATACATACGTACAAGCCGGACGGACAAAAAAATTAAAACAGCAACAACAGTACAAATGCGAACGAATGTTTGCGCCGTGTTTTCCCAATTAAAACGCGACCGGCCGAAAATGTATTAATGGAAAGCGCCGTAAATTCTCCATCCAACGCCGCAATAATTATCCACCCCGAATGTTAATTACTTACATAACGTTTAATGCGGAATAATGAATAACATGGGATCTAGTTCTGTGTCAACTTATATCTCCTAAATTCATTGTAAGTATAGACTTATTTTTAATTATTTTCGGAGACATCCATAAACTATCCATTGTTTCGTATTTAATTTCTTTATAAGGCCATCGAATATTTTATTAATATATGATCGTTTCAAATAAATAGATTAACGGCTTACTTATGAAGCAGACTGTCCAGAAAATGGACAAGATTAATAGAATATTTAAAATAAAAGTAACACAAAGTTACATCCTCAATTTATAACAGAAACAAACCCCGCTTTAGTTTCTCTCGGCTAAATTCATTTCATCATTAAACATGTTTTTCTTCCAACTCTAGTGAAATATGTTGAAATAAAAATTTTCGCCTACGATAAATTTCAACCCTAACAAACAGAAAAGAGAAGGAGAATCCTCCTTCTCTTTCGGATATATCCCAGCCAACCCTCCTCCCTCTGTTACAACCGAAAGGACGAAACCGCACCTGAATTGAAAACCAGCACACAACCCTTACTTATCGTATCAAATTTTCATGCAGAAACCCACCCCTACCTTCCGCTTCTACGCCGGAAAACGTATTATTTACAAATACGTTTCTCCAACAAGAATCAACAACGAATACGATAGAATGCAACGCACTAGAATATATTTTAGCCAAAAGTGGATGAAATAGGACGAGCCAATATATAACCATTATTCAATTATAGACGTAAGCAGTCAATTAGGAAACAAAGTCAATTAGTCAAAAAGTCAATTCAAAAACCCAAATTATCTTATCTCATATTAATCGCACTTGTCTGATCTTACCTGGTCTTCTCTGGTCTGGTCCTATCTGGATTTGTCTGGAACTGTATGCTACTGCCTGGTTTTGTTTGATCCTGACCTGTCAGCCTTTGTCTGGTCTTGTCTTGTCTGGCCTTGTCCGGTCTGGTGCGGTCTTGTCCGATTTTGTCCGATCTTGTCCGGGCATGTCCGAAGTTGTCCGGTGTAGTCCGGTGTTGCCCGGTTTTGTCCGGTGTTGTTCTAGTCTCATCTGGACTAATCCAGTCTTGTCTGGTCGCGTCTGGTATGGTCTTGTCTGGTCTTCTCTTGTCTTATCTGGTCCAGTCTGGTTTTGTCTGGACTTTTCTAGTCTTGCCTGGTCTTGTCTGGTCTTGTAGGGTCTTGTCTGGTATGGTATGATATTGTCTAGTCGTGTCTGTTCTTTTCAGGTCTTGTCTGCTCTTGCCTGGTTTTGTCTGGTATTGTCTGGTCTTGTATGGTCTTGTCTGGACTTGCCTGGTCTTGTCTGGTCTTGTCTGACCTTGTCCACTTTTTTCCGCTCTTGTTTGGTCTTATTTAGTCTTATTTGGTCTTGTCTGCTTTTGTCTAATCTTGTTTGGTCCTGTCTGATCTTGTCTGGTCTTGCCTGGTCTTATCTGGATTTTTCTTGTCCTGTCTGATTTTATTTGGTCTTGTCTACTCTTGTCTATTCTTATGTGTTTTTGTACTGTATTGTATTAATTAGTCTTCCAATGCCTTATCTAATTTTATTATTGTAATTTTTTTTTATGGAAACTTTTATATTTATTATTATTTATAATTCAATTCTTGTTTTTAGATTGAATGCAGTGACGGTCAGATAGGATATGGGCGTCGGCGTCGTGCGATCGCTTCGATTCCCGCCGATCCTAACAAGATCTTCGAGATAACAATCACCTCTTTCATCAAGGTGAACTATGATGAGGAGGGCGAGAACTTCGAAGAAGTGATCCGCAACCAGACCAAGGTGTTCAACAATAGGAAATTAATAGTTGGTAATCAGATGACCGAGAAGAAGGTATTTGTTGATGAGGAGGGCCGTCCGAATCTTCGCGTGAAGAAAGTGACGGAGGAACAGGAAGAGTTTATTTTGGCTGCGAGTAATGGTGGGCGGTTGGAAGTAGGGCTGGTAGGGGTTTTGATGTTGGTGGTGAGGTTAGTTTTGTGAATTAGGTAGGATCAAAAGGGAAATTTACAAGTGCAGCAAGAAAAATTAACGAAAAGAAGGAATGTCCAAGATTTGTTTTTAAATTTATTTAGGTAGCTAAACTAAAATTGAATTTAATAATGCTTAGTTATGACTGTGATACTTACAAATATTGTTTTTCGAGCTTAACTGCACTTTAAGGTACGTGAAGACTTGATCAAGGAACGACAGGGCTAAAAGCTTCTTGGAGAATTTTTCATGTACCTTTAAAACAAACGAAAAAAACTAAGATGAAATCTAATATAAATAAAAACTGCCAGAGCTTATTTCAAGGCCATTTTTAATTCTTACTTTTGTATTTAATGACGTAATAAATTATGTAATACCATTAACTTTTAACCATTAACGCGACAAACCTCGTAATTCCACTAACAATTTACTCTAGTGCAATTTATTTGATAGGAAAATGTCCAGTTTTTCATCCATCAAATTCAGAATTTTCGTGTAAGAAAAATTATTATATTTTATTGGAATCTGTGCCTTTTTTTATAAATCTTTAACCAATTTTTTTGTTTAATTATTACGTTTGTTTTTGTTAATTAAATTAAAATCCATAATTTTATACGATTAATGAAAATAAAAGGAAAAGTTTTAATCATAATTTTCCAGTTTAATTGCCTATCTTTGTTTAAAATAAGATTATAGACTAAACTTATAAAGAATACAAGACGTGATCTGACTGCTTAATTCAAGACTACAATAAAACGCCAACTACACAATTACACAAAAAAACTAGACAACTACAAATAAAAGAGGATTTGTTATCTTTAAGTAAATAAACGGCGACTACTAGCAGACGACTGGATTTTGCCTCTGTCCAGTCAAGAAATAAAGGACATAATTGAAAATATGTAAAAAAGTATAGACCATAAATGCAATAAAAGGAGCTAGACTTGTACAGCCATTCTAGTTCAGGAAATAAATTGACAAGTCAATAGACAATGTGGTTTATTTTGAGCAGTAGCTAAAATGTGCTGTTTGAAAACAAAATGTTGAAGATACTGTTGGTGACTTGAAAGAGTGCTTATATGTTCATGATTGCTGATACAAAATACGTAGTTAACTAACTAAACAAAAAATGTATACTGCATTGAAGAATTTGTTAAAAAATACAGCTAGGCAAGATTAGACAAGAGCAGTAAAAAGACGAGAGTACGGTAGAGTGGATAAGACTTGAAAAGAGAGATACGATTATTCAAGATCGAAAAAAAAAGATGTGTCTAAGCAAGACTAGAAAACTTGCTAGGCAAGACAAAATACGATTAGACAAATTTATTTACAAAGGTTTACTTATTACTTGTACTGTTTACTATTTACTTATTAATGATTTACTTACTACATAAGTTCTGTGATTTCGTCTTCCCTCGATTTTATCATTTCTGTTTCAGATTTTCATTGGCTTACTTAACCGATCGTCGAGCGAAATCAGGACAGGACGTGGCTTGTTACCGCTCGTCCTCGTTTGCAATTTTAGTACCATCGATTTTCAATTACCGTTTTCTTTTTATTCAACGTCGCCGCTTTCTCAATTAACTACGATTTTCGGAAATTGCAAATATTTTATAAGGAAATGAGATCCAGCTAGCGACGAAGTCTCATGAGTCCACAAAAAAAAAACTTCGAAAGACTCAAATTTTACATCAACTAATATTTCATGCATCTTAATACAGCACAATATAGTCTCATCTTGTCTATTCTTATCTGGTATTGCCTAGTCTAGTCATATTTTCATTAGTGTTGTCTAGCCTTTGTAACCTCATTTGGGTCTATCTGGTGTTGTTTGTACTGTACTTGGTCTAATATGGATTAATTTTAGTAAATTATTATTAAAGAAAATCTAATCTCCATTGATAATTTGTAAATATTCTCTTTTAATGAAAATTTGCGGATTTGTCAAATCTAACTCCGATTTAAAGTCGATTTCGCGCTGTAGAATGAAAGGGAATCCGGATTAATCGTATCAAAGCCAAACGGGAAATCAAACTGGATTAAGCAAATTCGCTTGAAAATGAAAAAAAATTCTTTCGAAGCTTTTGCACTCCATCCGAAGATGTAAATTACATTTGTCATCATAAAAATGCGATATTTTCCATGAGCAAATAAATAATCCCGCCATCGAAAACATTTCTGCGTTATTTTTTCTCTCGGTTTATTGTGCACGTTTTTAGGCTCCTCGGCTTTCAACCAGACACAAACGCTTTACGACTCACTTGGGCCGTTCATAACTTTGCAGATTTACGTGAAATTTATTTCTATCTGTATGCACATCTACTGGAGTACCAATATTTTACACAAATAAATTCCATTTACATAAATATATGATATATAAGACCAGACAAGACCAGACAATATCAGACAAGACCAGACAAGACCAGACAAAACCAGAGAAGACCAGACAAGACCAACAAGACCACACAAGACCGGACAAAACCTGACAAGACCGGACAAGACCAGACAAGACCAGACAAGACCAGACAAGACCAGACAAGACCAGACAAGACCAGACAAGACCAGACTAGACCAGACAAGACCAGACAAGACCAGACATAACCAGCAAAAACCAGACAAGATCAGACAAGACCAGACTAGACCAGGCAAGACCAGGCAAGACCAGGCAAGACAAGACCAGACAAGACCAGGCAATACTAGACAAGACCAGACAAGACCAAACAAGACCAGTTAAAATCAGACAAGACCAGGCATGGCAAGACAAGACCAGGCAAGACCAGGCAAGACCAGACAACACCAGACAAGACCATACAAGACCAGACCAAACAAGACCAGATAAGACCCGACAAGGCCAGACAAGACCTGACAAGCCAGACAAGACTAGACAAGACCAGTTAAGACCAGACAAGAATACTTAACTGGTCTTGACTAGTCTTATCTCGTCTTGTCTGGCTTGTCTGGTCTTGTCTGGTCTTGTCGGGTCTTATCTGGTGTTGTCTGGTATTGTTTGGTCAGGTCTTGTCTGGTCTTTCCTGGTCATGTCTGGTATTGTCTGGCCTTGCATGGTCTTTTCTGGTCTTGTCTTGTCTTGTCTGGTCTTGTCTGGTTTTGACTGGTCTTGTTTGGTATTGTCTAGTCTTGTTTGGTCTTGTCTACTTTTGTCTGGTCTTGTCTGATCTTGCTTGGTCTTGCCTGGTCTTGTCTGGTCAAGACCAGACGAGCAAAGACAAGACGAGATAAGAAAATAAAACCAGATAAAACCAGACAAAAACAGACAATGATGAACAAGGCCTAGTAATTCCTGTCTGTGCATAGTAATTTATTCATTGATATAGAAAATCCTGGAATTGAAGCAGTTTATAAATTGCTGAAATTACAAATCTCTTGCCTTCCAATTATTTCCCACAAATAGTTTTTAATTTTGTTTGGTTGAAATTCAAAGCATTTATTGCGTAACGAAAAGCATTAGCACACGCGTTGCGTGATTGTAGGAGGTAAACCCAAAAATGTGCAATAAATCATCCGCCTTCCCTGTTCACAAGACAAAACTCGAAATGGTTACAATAAATATATCATCGGAATTAATTAACGTAGTGGAACAATTGAATTACATTACGTATGCAAATCTGAGCAGATATTGTCGTCATGCATACAATTGCACTTTATACATTATTCAGGCGACGTTTAATGTCTGGAGTGATTACTGTTCCAACTCTTGTTTAATTACGTTTCAATTATAATTTAGATGATTTATAAACGTTTTATACCATTCGAAATTAAAAAGATAAGATTTGTATATCATGAATAAATAACATTACATGAATTAAATTAAACTTGACGCAAAATTAACTAATTATTTTCGCGAATTTGCTTTTTCCCCTGACTTAAGTGGTTTACAGCCAATAATTACCATTATGATATCCAACACAGATCATGCTGAAGAATGAAAAACATTAAACAATGTTGAAATCAGAAGAATTAATTTCATCTTCTACATTGTATCAATTGACGAGGAAAAAGACCCACCAACTGGGGTTGGTGCAATAGAAAATTGTACCAAATAGAATCAGCGCCAAACTTTTCGAATACTTTCACACCTAAATCATTTGAATTAAAATATTTTTTAATTGCCAAGAGTATTCCATCCCATTCGTGTGATAATTAAAAATTCCGATCAATTAACAAATATCCAATTAAACGGACGTCGGCAGTAATCGCTTCTATGGCCTGAAATTCATCCTCTTCCGCTCTTTATTTTATTTCTTTCTCAGCTCTTTCCGCCCTAAATCGCGTGCCCGTTTTTAACCTCTAAATAACAAACCGATTTAAGCCTCACTATTAACAGCTAACTACTAACAAAAAGAAAAGTTTCATTTTCTTAATTTGTGTGTATGATCTAGAGCCAGGCCCGGACTTAGAGACCCAGGGCCCCTAGGCACTTTTTAAATTTGGGCCCCCCTTCCCCATCATTCCGCAGCTATTTTGGAAATTTGGTAAATTAAATGCACAGGTACAGATACACAACATATAATTTTTAATCGGCTTTATTGACTGATAAACATTAGAATAATAGAGTCTATGTTACTATAGTTACGTTATTCTATAAAATTTATAGAATCATACGACGAACTTTTTTCTGTGCAAAAGAACGAATGACGTCATCATAGTCAATTGACTGCATTTTTTCTGACTCCATGTACATTACAGAGAGTGAATTGAGCCTTTTCTCTCATATTTTAGATATTAAGTAATTCTTTACTCTCTTTAGCGCTGAAAACGACCGTTCTGCTGAGCACTTTGACGCTGGTGTATACAACAGCATTCGGAGCGCAATTCCGATAAATGTCCAAAATGCCTTTTTTCGATAAGTATTTGTATAGCTTCAGTGATGATAACTCCATAACTTCATCATTCGATGACAAATGAGCTTGAAGGTGCAGACATTCGTTTACCAAAGTCCTATCCAAATCCCCGTGATATAAAGTTATAAGGTTTCTGGCTCCTTCACGGATGTCTTCAGATGTAGTTTCGTAAGAAAGTCAAACTTCTTACTTAACTCCTCATAAGCAGATCCGCTTCCTCGTAGTTCTGAAATTAGTCTATTCATAATGACGGTAAAAATGGTAACTCTGAATCTTTCCCTGCCAGAGAGTTCGGTCTCATATCCTTTTACTTCGTCGAACTGGACTTTACGCTTACGTTTCCTCTGCCTGCCATATGCAAAGCTATTTGCACCGAATTTTTCAATAACTTTCGACTCGTAATGATCAAAGGTACAGGTACTGCGTTTCCTTAAGTGTTCTAGGTGTGTTAACAAAGACTGATACAGTTCAACGATCGTACCCAGGTCGATGTTTACAGATTGGAGAGATTTGCTTACTTTGTTGAACCTTTCCTAGATGTCAGTCCAGAGAAGTGACAAAAAGCAAGTTTCCATCGAGTCTAATGAATTCAGAAGACCTGAAGCCTAAGAGCGCGTAGATGCTTTTTCATTTGCATCATTGGAAATTATCTGGAGAGCTGCCATGATCTCATCCCAGGAGCTATATAGACTTCGGCAGGCGTCAGCTCAATCAGACCATCTTGTCTGAGAAAGACTCTTCACAACTGTTGAATTTAACTTCAGTTTCGACAGAAAAATTTCCCATCTGTGTGTTGATGCCGAAAAAAAATTAAATAATGACTGCAAAATAACGAAGAAAGATACAGCAGCTTGACAAGACTCTCGCTTGAAGACCAGAATATACACCCGACATATTGCTAGCATTGTCGTAAGACTAACCCCGGCAATCAGGTCCTAATGATCTTTTCGAGAACGCAGTTGAAAAACATTGGAGGGAGCCAGTCACCTTGTCTGACTTCCGTTTTGACTTCAAAAGAGTCCGATTGACATCCTAAGAACTTTACTTTGGATTTTGTTTCAGATAGCGTGGCTCTAATTATTATTGAATCATAGGCTGTTTTAAAGTCCACAAAGACCGACGGTACGGTTTGGACCTGAGGTTGCAATATCTGATGATCGTTTTGAGGTTGTGGATCAGTTCGGCAGTTGAACGACCCTTTCTGAATTTGCCTTGGTATTCGCCTATTTGATGCTCTACTTCAGCTTTTAATCTCTCCAGGATAGCAAGTGAGAGAATTTTGTATGTTACCTACAAGAGTGATATTCCTCTACAGTTGTTGACGTCTTTCGTGCTGTGCTGTCTTTCTTGTGTAATGGATAGATCAAGGCTGTTCTCCAATCTACTGGTAGGATTTATTCTGTCCAAATTTGTTCTATTTGCTTCTGCAAGATTTCAAGTGTTTCTTCAGGGGCATATTTGCAAAGTTCTTCAACCGCAGAGTCTTCTCCTCATGCCTTATTGTTTTTGAGTAGAGCAATGTGACGTTTGATTTCATCTTTGTTGGGTGGTCTCGATTCTGGCTATCTGTGAATGGGTTCCTCGATCTTGGTGGGATTTTTGGTTTAGGTTCTTAAATTAGTCAGCTAGGATGTTACAGTTTTCTTTATTAGAGGTCTCCAATGTACCGTCCTTTCGCTGAAAGCATAACAACCGAGGTTTACAGCCCGTAAGTTTTTTTTTAACGTTCTGTAATATCCAAGTCGTGATTTTTCAATGTATCTAGGACGACTTTAGCCAGGTCTTCCGCTTTATGGCCACAATTTCGAATAAATTTCAAAAATCGTTCGACAGAACATCCGCCTTCAGACACATATCTCACTATGAAAGAAAGTTGATCAACATGAGAATCATCACCTTTCATCATCACCCTTGCTCTTCGAAAATATGAGCTAAGTTCGAGGTCGTATTTCACCATTGCTTAATGTTCTGCTAAAAAGTGACAGCGATAGATACCTGGTTTTATCTGCGTACTGACGCCTTGAAGAAGAAAAGTCGGCATCAATATTATGTTTCACGCCATTTTGGACAAGAGCCAGGCTTTTGAGCTTATGTAAAGATTCCGCCACCGGGGCCCCTAAGCTGGCAGGGATGGCTAGGCTCTAAATCCGGCACTGTCTAGAGCAGGCCTAGGCAAATAACGGCCCGCTGGCCGCATGCGGCCCACTCCCAAATTTTATGCGGCCCGCGAAGTATTTTATAAATACCGTTAATTTACAAAAGTGTATATGTTTAATAAAAACAAAAAAGTTTTGTGATCGTGTCCTGCCAAAATATTACTTCACTGAGAAAGCTATTACAAATTAATCTCGTACTGATCAAACTCTAAACATAGTAGCCACAATAGATCTTTATTATTATCCCACATATACAAAACTGCAAAAGATATCTATGACATGCATATGAAAAAGCTTATGAAACAAACATGCTTATTATCTTTACCAGGCCTAATTTTTACTTTATTGCCTACCTGCCACTATTTCATATACACTGCACATTTACGGGTGTTCTATCAAAGTATTTCGTTTACAAGCATTTCGCTGTCATGGTATACAAATGTCTATTAAAATAGAAATTTTCTTAATGCGGCCTACGGTCAAATTTTCATCCGAATTGCGGTCCACGAGCCAAAGAATTTGCCGAGCCCTGGTCTAGAATATCTTGTCCTGTCTGTCTCGTCTTGTCTGTCTAGTCTTGTCTGTCTTATCTTGTCGGACTAGTCTTGACTACATAGTCTTGTCTGTCTAGTCTTCTCTATCTATTCTTGTCTGCCCAGGCTTATCTGTCTAGTTTCGTATGTCTAGGCTTGTCTGTCTAGTTTTGTCTGTTTAGTCTTTTCTGTCTCGTTTCGTTTATCTGGTCTTGTCTGTCTAGTCTTGTATGTCTAGGCTTGTTTGTCTAGTTTTGTCTGCCTAGTCTTGTCTCTCTAGTCTTGTCTGCCTAGTCAAATTAAAATTCAAAATAATTCATTTGCATTATTTAAGCACCCGATACAAGCAGGCCTAAATAAAATATGTCAAAGAAAACAAAGAAAGAAAAATTAATTATAGTAATAAAAGTTTGTAAAACATCACAAAACTTTAAATTCTAAATTGATTATAACATTTACAACGTGTACAACCGAAACTTTTTAAGATACAACTATTAAAAGCATTAAAAAAGCAATACATTTAAATAGTAAATAATTAAAATACAAACCCAATAAAGACGGAACAAAGCTTGAATATATAAATATACTCAACCTTTCCGGAACTCTATAATACTAATGAGTCTTTTTAGGACTACCAAAAACAAATCTCGTATGAAATTTGTCAGTTATTCTATAGCTTTCAGTCCACCTTCGTGGCACTCAACAAAAACCATAAAAATAACATTGATTTTTAAGATCATGTCTTTCCGATACCTTGAGTGGATAGCCATCTGTGGACGCGTTTCGAGATTTATCTCTCATCAGCACAGCTTTGCTTCCATGAACAATATTTTGTAAATCACTCACTTAAAATCCCATGTGTTGATTAGGGTTAGATGTTTTTAATTTTGACATTTTGTGAGAGAGACATGAACTTAGCAGGTTATTGATATAAATGATAAATTTTGAATTGGTAAAACCATACAACATTATAGATTCAAAATTTACCACCAATTAAGATTTACCAATTCAAAATTTATCATTTATATCAATAACCTGCTAAGTTCATGTCTCTCTCACAAAATGTCAAAATTAAAAACATGTAACCCTAATCAACACATGGGATTTTAAGTGAGTGATTTACAAAATATTGTTCATGGAAGCAAAGCTGTGCTGATGAGAGATAAATCTCGAAACGCGTCCACAGATGGCTATCCACTCAAGGTATCGGAAAGACATGATCTTAAAAATCAATGTTATTTTTATGGTTTTTGTTGAGTGCCACGAAGGTGGACTGAAAGCTATAGAATAACTGACAAATTTCATACGAGATTTGTTTTTGGTAGTCCTAAAAAGACTCATTAGTATTATAGAGTTCCGGAAAGGTTGAGTATATTTATATATTCAAGCTTTGTTCCGTCTTTATTAGGTTTGTCTGATTATCTATAATGTTGTATGGTTTTACCAATTCAACAATTAAAATACAAATTAAAATATAAATATAAATTAACTAATATATAATTAATAATAAATTTTGATTAAATAATAAATAATAAAATATAAATATAAATTGAATAGTAAATAATTAAAATATAAATATAAATTGCATAATAATAATAATAATCAAATAATTAGCAGCGATTTCTATTGAGCGAAGCAATATATTCCTCCATTTTGTAAGGTTCGATATTATTTATGAATTCATGCAACTCTTTTTTCACTTTATTTATATTTTGAAATTTCTTTAAATCTCTCGGAAGGTTATTGTTTAACCGTATGAAACTATAAGGCGGATTTTTTTCTGTCAACGACAGTTTGTGGTGAGGCAAGTCGTACAGGTCATTCATATATTTGGTCTTGTTTTTGTATTGTAAATATCCTTTTGGTCTGAGCTCCATTTCCCCAAAATGCTATCCCAAAACGCAGATGACTATGGAAGTTTGCGAAATAGACCAATCTTAAAATTTGCAAACTTAATACGGTTTTAGAGTACGAATCGCAAACAGTGCTCTGTTCAGTTTTGTTGTTAGCTGTCTTATATGAGTTGACCATCCCAAGGTCTCATCAATGTGGATACTTAAAAATCTTACGGGTTGTTTTATTCTTACTCTGTCCTCACATAACTTTATTTCATAGGGATAGTTAATAGTACTACGGTAGGTCTTGAATACTATTATATTAGTATTGGTGCTGTTTATCATCAGTTTGTTTTTGATAAACCACTGTCCAATTTCCGTTATTACAGTATTCCCTGTAGATTGTATTTCTTCCACGGTTTTGTTCATTAGTAATAGACTAGTGTCATCGGCGAATTGAATTATGTTATGTTTCTACTATAATCTGGCAGATCATTGACGTATAGAGTGAACAATAACGGGCCCATTATGCTGCCTTGTGGGATACCCTAGACAATACCTAGACAATACTAGTCTTGTCCGTCTACTATTGTCTATACAGCATTGTCTGTCCAGTCTTGCCTATCCAGTCTTGCCTGTCTACTCTTGCTTGTCCACTCTTGACTGTCCAGTCTTGTCCGTCCAGTCTTGTCTGTCCAGTTTTGTCTGTCCAGTCCAGTCTGTCTAGTCTTGTCTGTCTAGCCCTGTCTGTCTAATCTTTTCTGACTACCTTTGTCTGACAGGTCTTGTCAGCCTAGTTTTATCTGTCTATTCTTGTCTCTCTAGTCTTGTCTATCTATCTACTGTTCGGATCACATAAAATAGATGGGCGTCATCATTGACAAATCCTAGAAATTCAAAGAACATGTCAATCAATTATGCGGAAAAACTAAAAAGATCGGATTGAAGCTAAGTGTGGCGCGCAAAAAGGAACGGGGTCTAGGTAGAGCCGCTTCGTCTTTCATCTATAGAGAAGCAATAAAACCTTGTCTGCTATACGGAGCGCCTATATGGTATAACGCATTTGGAGTCAGAGAACGTCAAAAGCTTCTTGGTGTGAAGCGTTTGTGCACACCAAGAGCAGCGAAAGCCTACAAAACCGTCTCTACTGAGATTGCCGGCGTTATAACGGGCGGCCTGTCGGTAGACTTACGGGCGACAGAAAGAAAAATTAAATATCTGCTGCGCGATCTATACGAAACCAAACTTCGGGAAATCATCGGCCCCGCAGTTTGTCCGGACGAAATTGAATCAAGATTGTGCATTCAGGGTGTCGTGCATCCTGCAGAGATTGGCTTTATTAGTTATGTTCGAAGCGGCGCTGATACGAAAAGTGTCAAGTTATTCACGGATGGGTCAAAATGGGAACAAGGGGAAGGCGCAGCTTTGGTGGTGACGATGACAATTTTTAGATGATGAGAAGATACACCGTGAAGGAATGTGGCTTGCACAATATTACACGGTTTTCCAGGCAGAACTATTCGCAATTTATAATGCACTGATTTATGTAAGGGCAAATATTAATAGTTTCTCGGGCTGTTCGATTCTCTCCGACAGCAGATCTGTTTTAGATGCCCTGCACTCCATGTCAGCACCTACACAACTTCTTGCAGAAACGTGGGAGATCGCTAGCGAAATATAGCACAAAACTGCGCATATCGCCATAACGGGTAACGAACGAGCGGGCGCATTAGCCAGACTGACCTCCGGTTTGGATGTTGCAGAATTATCGGTAACTGAACTTCCGGTTCTTTTTAATAAAACCCACAAAATTCCCACAAAATCGTGAAGAACAGATAATCGCTCTATAGTTTTAGGAAATGGCAAGCACGTTGGGAAATAGCACATGACGAGAGCTGTACCAGAAGTTTCATTCCATCCATTAAAGAGTAGAAGAAAATGGACCTGGACTTATAACATCACACCGTTCAACTGATCACAGGACATGGCAACTTCAACTCCTACCTGCATACACTAGGCAAGAGGGAATCACCAAACTGCTCCTGCGGAGAAAAAGACACAGTTACTCGCGTGCTTTTCAAGTGCCCTATGATACGACAATGGAGATAACAGACCCAGACTAGAATGGTTAATGCACGATGTTTTTGGCCACGAAAAAAAGACGAACTGCATGAATTAGATGGACATCAAGTGTGGTAGCAGAACTTCGATTCCAGCGCAAGACGCCTACAACGATTAGACCATGACCGACAGGTGCAAGAGCCATGACTGAAAACGGATTGAAAAGCTCCAAGAGAATTTACCTTAGTTTATTTTATTTCTATATTATTTTATTTTAAAATTCAATTTAAGTTTAATAAAGGTTATGCTAATGCGTGTATGTCTATTTTAAGGTAGTATGTAAAATGATTTAGTGCTTAAGCAAGAAAATCGGTAGATATATTTTTTGTAATGTATATATAAATAAATAAGTAGTCTTGTCTGTCTAGTGATGCGTATCTAGTCTTCCTGTATATCTAGTCTTGTTTATTTAAACTATTTTTGATAAATGTATATGATTTTAATATTTGAACAAGGTGACAAAATGAACTGCGAGAATTTATGGAACACAAGCAATAAATGCAAGTCGAAATCGCCAGAAATATCAACAACAACAAAAATCGTCATTTCAATTTAATAGGAAAATGGAGATAAAAGATTTATACTCGTAACGTTGCTCCATTCTCTCGTTATTTATGACAGCTGGTTCGATTACGTATACCGTTCACTCGGCGGGCGTTTGCGCAAGAAAATTTCGCCGGAATCTTAAACCGCAGAACATCAAAATTTGAACAAACCCGAACAAATACAAACTGAAATCTCTTTTGGGCATATTCAACTGTGTGTACTTTTATTGTTTATGGTAGTGTTACGGAAATAAATTTAAAAAAAATCTCATTTGATTAATTAATACGCTACGCTGAATTGAGATCTTAGTGACATTTTATCTTCGCAACACTTAACTATTAATCATTCCTTGTGCTAGCAAAAAAAGAATATTACAAAAGAGATATTAAGATTATATTGAATTAAATGTTTTATGGTGGAATGATAAAAAAGAAGGGTAAGGCGGATATAAAGACAATCTTGATTGTAGATTAAGACTAGAACAGAATAGTCTTGTCTGTGTGGTGGTGTTTGAATCGACCACAAGAAAAGAGACAAGAAGAAAATAAATAAGACTAGACAAAGCAAGAATAAACCGACAAGCCTAGATAGACAAAACTACGCCGACAAAATTAGTCAGAATAGACTAAACAAAGAAGATTAGATTACAATAGAAGCAGTCCGAATATCGAATGTGTATTAAGTCGTTGACATTTTATTTATTACCTATGGTATTTGCTACCTAGTCAGTATCTGGGGTAAGTATAATCGTGCAGTTCGTCACGTAATAAAATAATTAATCCTGTTATAGAGCAAGTGAGACATGTAGGTTGCAAATACACGGTTGATTGAATGAGATCATGCAGCAAGGATTACGCGTTCATGTAAATACCGTTAACGTGTTGAATTTGTTCCTGATCTGATATGCTAGAGCTACTGGAACTAGTCTTGCATGTATAGTGTTGTCAGTTTAGTCTGGCTTAATATGATCTTGATTGTAAATAATATGATATAACTAGGTTGGTCTTATTAATACAACCACAAACAAGCTTCATCAAATATGAACTTCTTGTTTCTTTCAGTTCCAATTTGTGTGTTCAGATTTTTTTTGCGAACCAGACTGATTAACGAAATTGTTCACGTGATCTGTGGGTAGTATTATTTAATTTACTGAGTGCTGACTAACTTTCTGTGCAGTTTTGTTTATATAGACTTGCCTTAAATGGAGTTAATGTTAATAATATAAGATACTAAAGCTAAAAGCTTGTATCTTCGAGGGTCCTTGCATTCGCAACTAAATGTCATATAGTAAAACAAAATCAGCATGGATTCCTTTAAGGGAGGGATACTGACATTGCAAGCTTCCAATTTATACGTGTGGTAATTGAGGATCTTGAAGCTAAAAACATACCTGTTGTTATGTTTTTGGATCTCTCCAAAGCTTACGACCTACTGGACCATAACATACCGTTCGATAAATTATTGCATTATGGTATACGAGGAGTCTCATTGGACTGGTTTAAATCATTTCTGTCTAATAGAATACTCATTACTAAATTAATTACCCCATCTGGTAACAACAAAAAAAAACTAAAATTCCCAAACCAGCTACAGGGGAACATCCAGTGGATTTAACCTAGTAGAACAGCTTAGAACCGAAGCAGGGCCAACAGGCCTAACTTCGGTTCAAGACATGATATTAGGGGAGGAGGATGTCGCTGTGGTTGACAGCCGCAGCCATAAGACTCCTTCCCCTAATGGGTCACCTCTGAGGCGAAGTGGATCAGCCACTAGACCCACAGAAGATGCCCCAAGAACTGCTACCTCGAGCTTGCAAACAACGCAAGAAAAGAGGTACAGAATAAGTGGGTCGCAACGCAGGAAGATGAAAAAGGAGGCCGCTAGAGCCAAACTTGATCCTCAAGCCGGCGGCGGTAGCGGATGCACCAACTGGAACTAGTGCCGGGAGTGGGTCGGGGACTGCCGTCGTCAAAAGGCTGAGGTCTGAGGGTAGTACACCGTCACACAGACGGAGCTATCCTTGGCCTCTGGAGCCTAAAAGGCCCAGGACGGAGGGGTCGCTGTGGAACAAACCTGGTGCTAGCTCACAGAGCAGGCCTAGGCAGTCCTACAGCGGAGCTCTCGCTGCCTGCAAAATGGCTATTGTTCCTCAGAAATATCTTGAGGAAAAGATGACAGAGGAACAAGGTAAGCTTTTGCAATCAGAGCTAATGAGGGAGATCTGGAGCTGCGAACTAGGCACAGGCCCCCAATTTATAAACAGTTTTGTCGACAAGGGTATAGTTTACGTTACCTGTGCCGACGAAGCTACAAACGTCTGGCTCCTGGAGAAGTTGGCCAAGCCTAAACCATGGGAGGGGGCAATTCTCGGAGCGGGTACTGCGAGAGATATTGTCCGTACGGCCAAGGTGGCGGTTTGGTTTTCAACAGAACTCCTTGGAACGAGGGAGCCAGCTAAAATACTCCCCCTACTTAAGACCTAAAACAGGGGCTTAAATGTAGAGGAATGGAGTATTGTCCGCAGTAATGCGGATCCTAAGGGAACCACTTTGGTTCTCTACATAGATTCCGCATTCGTGAGTGAGCCGACCAAAAAGGTCTGCAAACCCTATTTTGGTCTAAATCAGCTCACTTTCAGGATCATAGGGAAGAAAGCGGAGGGGCCCACTGGTGAAGGTACTTCAGATCAACCTTCAGCATAGTGCGGCTGCCTCTGATTCAAGAACTCTGGTTAAACGAAGTCAAAATAATGGGTCTGGGTGAAGCTAGGAGTAAGTTAATATATGACTACTCCTGTAACAATATCAGATCCTGCATTTATGCTAGGAATCATATTGACATATTAACGTTGCACGACCACTGTAACAGAAATCTTGCCACAGCAAAAATCAGGTCTCACATGGGGAGCTCTGCATACCTACCATACTGTCGGACCATCGATACATCTTTCTGGAGGTCAAAGTCGTTGACAGGACAGAGGATGTGTATCGTAATCCACGCAAAACTAACTGGGAGCACTATAAGGAAGTGCTAAAGATACATACAAATGTGTTAAATTCGAACATAACCAGTCCGCATTATATTGAAGAAACCTCCACTGTACTTCTGGAGGCTATATTAAATTCTTATCATGACAGCTCTCCTCAAGTGAAGCGAACCAGAAAACGAGAGGTTACCTGGTAGAGCAAGGAACTTGAACAGAAGAAAAACAAAACGAGAAAGTTCTATAACAGAGCTAAAAAGACAGGGATGTGGACCAAATATACGGCTACACTCACTGATTATAACAAATCTGTACGGAGGGCTAAAAGGGAGTCCTGGAGGAAGATGTGTGAGGATGTCGAAAGTACATCTGAAACAGCAAGACTCCAGAGACTTCTGATAAAGAACCCGTTAAATTAGGTTGGTACTATCAGAAAACCAAACGGAAAACACACAACCAATGGGAAGGAAACTATGGAAGTTTTACTCCAAGCTCACTTCCCAGGTTCCTATGTGATCGACTCAACAATGGATAATCCTGACTGTCATGCCGTACGCTCTCAAACAAGAGGGACGAGGTGTGACTGGCAGGTGTCAAGTGGGTTGTCACATATGAAAGAATTGAATGGACCATAAATACCTTTGGCCCATACAAAGCAGCTGGCCCGGACGGTGTCTTCCCCGCCCTTCTGTGGCAGAGGAGGGAAACGCTGGTGCCCATACTGATCCAGCTATACACGGCAAGTCTGGCATGAGGCTATGTGCCAACTCCCTGGAGGCAAGTAAAAGTGGTATTTATACAAAAAGCCGGGCGTCTAGATTACACCCAGGCTAAAGCGTATAGACCAATTAGCCTAACCTCCATTCTATTCAAAACCTTAGAAAAACTGGTTGAAAAGCATCTGAGAGAGACCTGCTTGTTAGACAGGCCCCTATACTCTAATCAGCATGCCTCTCAACCAGGAAAATCATGTGAATCTGCTCTACACCAATTAGTGGTTAGAATAGATAACACACTAGAAAACAAGGAATTGGCACTTGGTGCCTTCCTTGATATCGAAGGTGCGTTTGACATACCCGACAGTATAGCCAATGCAGCCCGCAGCCATGGTGCAAATAAAACATCAATCAGATGGATTAAGTCCATGCTAGAGGGTAGAAATGTTGAGGCTACAGTAGCGGGTGACACAATGCGGGTAGCTGTAATCAAGGGATGTCCTCAGGGTGGGGTTCTATCTCCACTCATTTGGGACATGGTTGTTGATAGCCTGCTTGTGTCACTACATATTAAAGGATTTTACACCCAAGGCTATGCGGATGACATAGTCATCCTCATCAGGGGTAAATTTCCTTCTATAATAGCAGCGCTTATGCAAGAAGCACTGAACGATGTAGAGAGTTGGTGCAGGGGGGGGGGGGTCGACCTTCGGGTCAATCCCCAAAAATCCACTCTAGTACCATTCACTAGAATGAGAAAAACGGATGGGCTAAAGCCTTCAATTTTCTATAACGAGCATCTAAAGGTGAGTGATGAAGTCAAGTATCTAGGTGTAATCCTGGATGCCAAACTGACTTGGAATCAACACCTAAAGAAAGCTCCCAACAAGTGTAAAATGGCACTGATGATGACCAAAAGAACACTTGGAAAATCATGGGGACTGAAACCAAGCATGGTATACTGGCTATACACTATGGTAGTTAGACCCATTCTGACATATGGCTCCAGAGTATGGTGGACCAAAGTGAAGCAAAAACAGGCCATCAGAGAACTCTCCTATGTTCAAAGACTGGCATGTTTAGCAATTACGAGAGCGATGAAAACCGCCCCAACTGCGGCTCTGGAGGTGATGCTAGGCCTTCCTCCCCTAGATATCTCTATCATGGGCGAGGCAAGGATGGGAGCTTTCAGATGCATATGCAATGGCACATGGGAATCTCTGGCGAGGTCAGGACACACCATGATAACGAATGTCATATCAGAATCGTACCTCAATATAGAGGGGGATTCGATGCCCAAAAAGGCTGTCATTCGATCTGCCCTTCAAAACACATCTACGATGGACAGAAGGCAACCAAATAACCACTTGCCAAGGAGGACTGGATTGGTATACAGACGGCGCCAAGAAGGACAGTGGTACTGGCGCAGGAATCTATGGACTGTCCCTGGGGTGCAGCCTATCTGTTCCCTGGGGACACATGCCACAGTATTCCAAGCAGAAATACACGCTATCATGGTCTGTGCCCGTGAAAATTTGAGAATGGACTACAAAAGTAGAAACATCCGCATTTTCACGGCCAGTCAGGCTGCGATTAATGCTCTAGCGTGTCACGAAATCAAATCTAAGACAGTTTGGGACTGTCTTTAGGACCTAAAAGCCCTGGCAAAGCATAACAAAGTCACACTCGCTTGGGTGCCTAGCCACACGGGACTGGTGGGTAACTAAATTCAATCTACTATCAGAAACGCAACATGGATACACAAGAGGTAAAAATATAAATACTGCTTGTTTCTATTTTATAAATAATGTCTTAAAATACTTGGAGACTCAACAAATACCAAGTGGTATTCTATTAGGTCTTTCCAAAGCATACGTCACCGTAGATCATAAAATCCTTGTAACAAAATTAAACAAATACGGCATTATAAGAATTGCTTTAGACTGGTTCAGATCTTATCTTACTGGAAGAACTCAGCAAACTACATTAAGTACAAAAGACGGTTATGCAAAATCGAAGGTTGTATCAACGGCATTAGGTATAGCACAAGGGAGTATACTAGGTCCTTTGCTTTGCACCATATATCTAAATGATCTAACAGAAACTGTAAACCAAACGTCATACAAAATGGTAAACTTCGCAGACGACACCAGTTTGCTCCTAGGAACCAAAAACATAGAAGAAGTGTCATTACATGTAAACCGGGCAATAAACATTGTGAGGGATTGTTTCCATACAAAGAAACCAACCATCAATGAAAACAAAACAAACATAATAATATTTAAGACCAACAGATCTACAATAAATTACCCACAATTTCTTCAAGTTGGAAATAATGAGTTAATTATTCAAGAAAATGTACGGTTATTGGGCATCCATATAAATTGTTGCTTGAACTGGGATACTCATATTAATCTTGTAGTAGCGAAACTAAACAAAACAACGTATGCACTACGAATCCAGCAGAAAACTGTAAACCCTGAAGTGCTAAAAATAGTCTATATCGCAAATTTTGAATCTCATCTACGATTCGGAATAATTTTCTGGGGGACTGGCAACAGCATTCTGAATATATTCCGAGTACAAAAACAGGCGGTCAGGATTATATTTGGACTATCATACAGACAAACGTGCAGAGGAATATTCAAAGCAGGCAATATACTGATAGTCGTTGGATTAAGTGTATTCGATTTACTAATCTTTATTTTTAAACACAAAAATTACTTTGAAGAAAATGAAAACCGTCATGACAGAAATACAAGAAAAAAAAACGCATTACATCCCGCCTATGCACAAACTAACTATGACAGAGAAGGGGCCATATTACAATTGTATTAGGCTATAATAGTCTGCCCCATAAATTAAAAGGAATTACACAAATAACAGCATATAAGAAGCAAGTTTACGAAGAATCCCTCAAACCCAACTATACTATATAGTTTTTTATATCTATTAGGTCACTATATTTAACTGTGATTAACAAATTTCTTGTAGCTATGTGCTTGAGTAAGGAAACAAATTGATTTTGATTTTGAAATGGCGGATAAGCTAGCAAAAGATGGAGCCTGTAAGGCAAACATCATTGCTGAAAGCGGACCCTACATTACCAAGACCACGACCCAAAATAAAATCTGTAAATGGGTAGCAACTAAGCACCGTCTACAGTGGGTCAATTTGAATGGTCTGACACACAGCAAACGAATGTTAGCAAACTTATCGGGAACTCTAACTGCTGAAATCCTGCAACTGCCAAGGAAGCAGATCGCAATTGTGGTAGGCCTACTTACAGGACACTGCCCTCTACGAGAACACCTGCATAAAATGGGTATCTGGAAGGATGAACCTTTATGCAGGTTATGCTACGAGGAGGACGAAACCGCCGCCCATATAATCTTCCACTGTGAAGCAATTGCACGTAGGAGACACAAGCTTGATATACCAGCTGAGAGAGTCCCCGGGAAAAACACGGCACATAGAATCCTGGACCTAATAGAGGGACTGGATCTATTTGCATTAACGAAACAATATGGGGAAATACAATAGGCCAATGGGCCGCAGTGTTTTAAGGGCTAACCCCCCTGGATCCACATTGGTTAGAGAAAAAAAAAACCATCTGGAATATTTAAATCACCTCCTAGGGTATTAAACGTCGGTATCCCACAAGGAAGCACTTTAGGCTCACTTTTATTCGTTGTTTTTATTAATGATTTGTACCAGCTTCGTGCGGCCCCTCGTCATACCATGATAAATTATGCAGATGTTACTACCATCTTACTATCAAACAAACCTAAGGAGGACATTTCTCATAACGTGAATCTTGTCTTAAGTCCCGTGTTGGAGTGGTTTGCTGAAAATCATCTAATAGTCAACAAAGATGAGATCAATGCGATAATATTTCTTGCTTTTGCTTTTGCTTTTCAAAAAGATGTACAATCAAAAGCTTCCCAACAGAAATTCGAATTGAACACGAGGTAATCCAAATCTAAATTCCGCGAGGCTTTGGGGAATCCACCTAGACAAACACTTAGATTGGTTTACACATATTAAAAAACTCTCAATGAAACTAAGTTTATGCACTAAGATTATAGAGTAGAAATTTTGACACTGATATCTTGAGGATGGTATGCTTCGCCAATTTTCAATCATGTTTGAGATTTGTAATTATGTTCAGGGCGAACGGGAGTTGTGTTGTGAGCATGTCCAGCATGTTTTTAGAATCCAAAAGCGAGTCTTGCGGATCATTCTTCATCTACCCTTCAGGGAATCATGCCGAGGACAGTTTAAAAATGCTAAATAAAAATTACTACACAAACGGTAGAATTCGGGTAATACGATTAACAGAAACAACTCAAATTCTTCACCACCATTCAACACCAACGACACCAACGGACACCAACCCGATTCCTCGTGCTGTGCCGATCGGGTTGGTGTCCGACATTTTGTAAACTAAATATTAAATTTCAAACACCGAAATTAAATTTTACCATGGCTCGCTTTACAGCAGCGATTATGTAACCCACATTGTTGGTCAAGTTATATGATGTTATACGTCTTAATTAATTGTTCATTACTTTCCTAGTAAGTAACTAAAAACATCTTTTACTTTGTATTTTGTAATTTTCTGCAATAACCTTGTAGGTCTTGAAAAAGATTTAATCAATAAATCGAAACGTCGACTTAAGAAGAATTTGAGTTGTTTCTGTTAATCGTATTACCCGAATTCTACCTTTTGTGTAGTAATATATATATATATATATATATATATATATATATATATATATATATATATATATATATATATATATATATATATTTATATATTGTATTTGAGGTTTTCGCGGATAGATACCTGTGTTGTTTTCTTTCCTCGGGGCCGTTTCGGCGAACTAGCATTCGCCATTTTCAAGAGATATATGCGTCCGTGCGGGTCAACCGTTACGCATTAGACGCATACTGAGAGCTCGTTCGTGGGATGCGACTACTTATAGCTGTCTGGCTTCGGGTCATGCGCGTAGTGTGCGGTACTTCGGTTCGGTTGTTTGTTTGTCTTATTGGTCGTACATGAGTCTGGGGTGTCTGGGATTGCATTTTGAGGGTGGATATGATCGATCCCCATGCTGGGAGCAGTCTTAAGGAATCGCCTCTCGTGATCATGCAGTAGTCTCGTTTTACTATCTCTATTGCTTCTCTGTATACTAGTGACATTTCGTGGCTAATCTGTGCAAGAGTCCTTGAATTTCTAAAGTCCATCCAGTGAGCGGTGTTTGTGTGTTGGACAAGAGCCGATGAAACTTTGTCTCTGTGTCTGACTGAAACTACATGTTCTTGAATCCTAGCCGATATTTTTCTATTGGTACGTTCAATGTAGGTTCGTTCACATGTTCCGCAAGGTATTTCTTAAATTCCATTTGATTTTAACGAGATGGTGTCTTTAACGCTGCGTAGCATGGAGGATATTTTCTGGTTAGGTTTTAAAATGGTGTCGATGTTGTGTCTTTTAAAGATTCTGGCGATTTTTTCAGTTGATCCATGCACATATGGTAGGTATGCTGTGCTAACGGGTTTCTGGCGTTCTTCAGATCCTTGGCTACTGTTCTCTGTACGACGGAAAGCTCTGGCTATTAAGCTGTTTAGATATCCATTGGAAGAAATAGCTTCTCGTAAGTTCCTCAATTCTTTCGGTAAGTAAAGCTGGTCGGCTAGTCTTTTGGATCGGGTAGTAAGAGTGTTGACTACAGATGCTAGTTGTTTCGGATGATGGTGCGAAGAAGCGTTCAGATATCTGTCCGTATGGGTTGGTTTCCGGTACACAGTGTGACTCAAGGTGCCGTCAGGTTTCTTCTGTACCAAAACATCCAAGAAAGGAAGTCGTTGATGCTTTTCTATCTCCATTGTGAATTTAATTTGGTCGTGTTGGGAGTTAAGATGGGTAAGGAATTTGTCCAGCTTTGGTCTGCCGTGGGGCCAGATTACAAATGTGTCGTCAATAAATCTTAACCAGAGTGTAGGTTTAAGTGTGGCTGATGAGATTGCCTTTTCCTCAAAATCTGTAAGAAATATGTTGGCTATTACTGGAGATAGAGGTGAACCCATTGGTGCTCCTAGAACTTGTTTGTATATTTGACCATCGTCCCTAAAGTATGTATTCTTTAAACAATCTTCTGCCAGATCTGATACATACTTTTCTGGTTTTAATTTCGATCTTATGATGTTTAAGGCTTTGCAGACAGTGTTCAGCATTGCGGACATAGAAATCACAATCTTCGGCGTATGGTTTTGCTAAATGTTTCGCAAGAAGTTGGACCGGTGACCCAACGGAGCTTACTATTGGTCGGAGTGGGGCTCCATCTTTGTGGATCTTTGGTAAACCATATATCTTGGGACACCGTGAAGATTTCTCCCTTGGTATAAGATAATTCATTGTTTCCTTGTCAATGCTGGAGCTTAGGATCTTTTGTCTGGTAGTTTTCTCAAGATAGGTTGTGGGGTCCGTTGTACTGGGTAGATAAGCTGGATCATCTAAGATTGTGGTCATTTTTTGTTTATAGTCAGCACTGTTCATGACTACAGAGCAATTTATATATATATATATATATATATATATATATATATATATATATATATGTGTGTGTTGTATTGTTTTCTCGGGGATTCCGCGTTGATGCTGAGGGTTGGCTCTGAAAAGAACCGGATTCTCGACGTTTCGGCGAACTAACATTCGCCATTCTCAAGAGATATATGCGTCCGTACGGGTCAACCGTTAGACGCATACTGTATGCGTACTGTATGCATAAGTATGCGTCTAACGGTTGACCCGTACGGACGCATATATCTCTTGAGAATGGCGAATGTTAGTTCGCCGAAACGTCGAGAATCCGGTTCTTTTCAGAGCCAACCCTCAGCATCAACGCGGAATCCCCGAGAAAACAATACAACACAAGTATCTATCCGCGAAAACCTTAAATACAACATATATATATATATATATATATATATATATATATATATATATATATATATATATTAGGGTGGGCCAAAAAAAAGTTTTTTTTTTTAGCTACTACGAAAATATCTTCCATGATGACGAAAAAAAAAATTCTGGTAAAGTTTCAGCCCTTAATATTAATATTTAGAGGTGGCTCATTGTGATTTTTGATTTCCCATTTAAATAACATAAGATTTTTTTTTGTTTTTGTTTCGATTTTTAATGCACTCGAACGAATAAATGTCTCGTGGAACTAAATACATATTCTTGTAGGAAATTTAACGATCTACAAAAAAAGTCTGAAATGATTTTTTGCTAAGTTGACTCGTTTAAAAGTTATTCGCGGTTAAAGTTCAACCTCAAATAGTTGAGGATAACTTTTACAATTTCTTATACTCTTATCACAAAATAATGACTCAAAAACATAAAATATCTTAGTCAAAATCAAACTAATTTTTTCTTGTTACAATTGGGAAATTTTTGCCTGTGATTTTTAACTACTTGCAATAAATATTGCAACTTATTTATTGCAAGTAGTTAAAAATCACAGGCAAAAATTTCCCAATTGTAACAAAAAAAATTTAGTTTGAATTTGAGATTAAGAAAATGGCAAGTTATAAAATAAACAGTTTTACAGTTTTAAAAATAAAAGAAACATGATTCTTAATATTTTACATAACCTAATAGTCAAGTGCAAATAAAGCACTTATTAATTTTTCAGGGAATGATGCTCTCAAGTAAAGTACAGTTCCGAGTATTTTTATTTTAATTAGGTATGAAAATATCGATTTTTCTTACGATTATCGATTATTTGTAAAAATTTTATTGTTTTATCACGAAAAAACTCGATAAGATTTACGAAAACTAAGCTATTTTATGTTTTTGAGTCAATATTTTGTGATAGAGTATAAGAAATTGTAAAAGTTATCCTCAACTATTTGAGGTTGCACTTTAACCTCGAATAACTTTTAAACGAGTCAACTTAGCAAAAAATCATTTCAGACTTTTTTTGTAGATCGTTAAATTTCCTACAAGAATATGTATTTATTTCCACGAGGCATTTATTCGTTCGAGTGCATTAAAAATCCACACAAAAACAAAATAACTTCTTATGTTATTTAAATGGGAAATCAAAAATCACAATGAGCCACCTCTTAATATTATTATTAAGGGCTGAAACTTATGAAAAGTTTTTTTTGGCCCACCCTAATATATATATATATATATATATATATATATATATATATATATAGATATATATATATATATATATATATATATATATATATATATATAATATAAAACCCACCCAAAGGGATACAAGATTTAGTAATATCTGCTATGAGCTGCCAAGACATAGCTTGACGATGACCCTCCCTACAGATAGCAGGAGATAGAGAGATACCCTCCCTACAGCAATTTAAAACTTTTCAACCACTTACCATTGGCTATCAGGACAATGGACATTTTTAACAACTTTAAGTGGTCATTGTATGATCTCTTAATCGAGATTGAACCCTATAATTTAGTAGAATATTATGTTCGAGTTAAACATGTTTAAATGTACATTTACTTGTATTCACATTTTTGTTAATTTTCTCTATTTAGTTTCTTGTATTGGTTTGTAACATATTTCATTTAGTTCTCTTTTATGGTGTCTTAAATAATGAAATAATTAGATTTTTATTTGATTTGATACGCCGACGATAGACACCTGTAGGTATACGATACCTGTAGGTACTCAATTTGGCTTAAAACTCAATGTCAACAAAACAAAATATATGGTCATCAGTAAAGCACGGGACTTTAGAAGTTATGGTATCATTGTCGAGGGCGCACATCTATAAATTGGTGTATCTGGGTAGCAACATCAACGATCAATGGGACCCGAGCATCGAGATCAAATCCAAAATAGAAAAACCCAGAGCCGCCTTTATAAAAATGAAAAAAGTGCCAACCAGTCACGATCTAACTTTAAAATTAAGAATGAAAATGGCACGCTGCCATGGCATGGAGGCATGGGCACTCACGAAAGTATTGATTAAACGCCTCGAATCATTCGAAATGTGGGTGTACCGACGATTACTAAAGATCAGTTGTGTGGACAAATTCAACAACAATAGAGTTTTCAATCGCATGGAAAAAGATCTGGAAATAGTCAAAACTATCAAACAGCGAAAATTAGAATATTTTGGTCATTTTATAAGGCACCCGAAAAAATATGAAATGCTACACCTTATTATAGAGGGAAAAATACCAGGCAAGCGGGGCCCAGAAAGAAGGAGAACATCGTGGTTAAAGAACTTGAGGCAGTGGTATGGCAAGTCTACGGTTCAGTTTTCCCGGCCACTGTCAACAAAACAGTCATCGTTAACATGGTAGCCAACATGATAACCAACGATCGTTGAACGGTCATGGTACCAGAAAAAGACTTTCCTTGTTTGTTCTGATAAATCTGTTTACCTAGTATCGTTTGTCTGGTCTTGCCTCCGTAACTTCATATGTCTATTATGTCTGTCTCATCCTATTTTTTATATTGTGGTTTGGGGGAACTTCTCACTAAACCCCCTTTTTTACTTGACTTTTAATATGCGCCAACCCGGTATCGCATATTTCTAATACGTTCAGATTGGACAGCCCGGACGGTTAGTGCCGCCCTGGTTGAAAATGCCTTCTCGGCGGGGAATCAAACCCCTGTCTTCCGTTTGTAAGGCGGATATTTTGTCCACTACACTACCGAGGAGGACTGTCTTGTCCAGTCTATTTAGTAGTGAATGTCTGTCTATCTAGTTTCGTCTGTCCAATCTGTCTATAGTATTTTCCGCTTATCATTTTCTCACGTCATTCTCAACTCGACGATATTCAGCATTTATTTTAGCCTCCGTAAAGCTTCTACTCAAAGTAAAATATTTATTTTAGTCCTAACAATAGAGAAATAAAAAATATAAAAGAATAGCAGACAATATTGTTGATAGTCGCGAGACGGAATTATATATTTATAAATGTGAACCTATCCACTTAGTTGTGAATGTCTAATCTTGTCCATCTAGCTTTGTATTTCTATTCTTTTCTCTCTGGTCTTGTCTGAATAATATTGTCTGCCTAGTCATCTTTTCACATCATTCTCAATTCGAGCATATACAGCACATATTTTAGCCTTTGTAAAGCTTTCACGCAAAATAAAATATTTATTTTAGTCCCAACAATACAGAAATAAAAAACATAAAAGAATAACTGATAATATTGTTGATATCCGCGGGGCACCATCACGCATTCATAAACGTGCGCATTTTTACATACGTGAATTTCCGCGCAAATTTTCATATTACATTTACGTTTTTTTTTTGTATATCGGCATACATTTTATGCGGCTGCAAATTTGCTAGATTTATTTTAATAATGCACGAGGGCCTCAATGACTCGCGCCACACGTGACGAACCATCAATGAGCTTATTAATACGAATTGCGAATTTCACGGCACACCCGCCCTACATTATCACCAGATTACTCGCCATTCACCCATTATTTAAATTACATGTTAAAATATAATTAACTTGTTCAATAATTAATACATCCGGGATCAACCTAGTCTGACAAAACTAGATAGATGCAGATGTCTTGTTTTGTCCGGCTTTCTACTTTTCTCTGTTAAGTTTATTTATTCTTCTCTGTAGTCTTCAAATCAAATCAAATTTATTGTTATAAAGCATATACTCATGTACATATATAACTAAAAATAAGATATTTACACATACACACATGCATACACACATACACCTATATACAGTATGTATGTATATGTACAGTATATCAGTATATGTACAGTGTACAGTTCAGAGATGTTTATTAAATCATTTTGTTTATAAGGTATTCTTCAACGCTATAAAATTCTTTTGCAATTATAATATACTTTAGCTCCCTCCTAAAGGATTTGAAATTCTTCTTGCCTTAGCTTGTACAGAATACATTTGCAGAATATAGATGCGTATTCAAATTCTGTCGGGTGCTTTGCTGCAGCATTAAGTTCGACCTATTCGCTACCCAAATCATTATTCCATATGCTAATACAGAATATATCTCAGCAAAGTAGGGCCAGGATGCTCAAGTCGTACCCCTTAAGAAAAGAACTGTATAAAACTTAAGATTTATCAAATAAACTAAAACTAAATATGTTTTTCAACACTTTCTTAATATTGGTATTATTTATTATAACGAAATTAGATAATCTATGTTCTCTCACGTAAAAAAATAAATCTTTATAAACATACATCGGTACGACTAAAGCATCCGGATGTTCGTAAGTCTTACAACCTATAGCCTAAATCGTACCTAAGAATTCAATTAAGGAACAATAATAATTTCAACGTATTTTTTATTATATATTTACAACTACATACACAATAGGTACCTATTCAATTACAACAATCATTACATACATATCTTTTTCTTCTCTTGTCAACTCTAGCGCATACATCGTGCACCCATGATTTGCATTTCAAGCATTTATTCATGCAAACTTGAAACAAACGGAACACAGCCTGAATGTATAAATATAATAATAATATAATGTTATTTTATAACTTTCAGTCCACCTTAGTGGCACTCAACAAAAACCATAAAAAAAACATTGTTTTTAAGATCATTTCGATATCTTATGTCACTTATGTGCATAGCCATCTGTGGACGCGTTTCGAGATTTATCTCTCATCAGCACAGCTTTGCTTCTATGAACGACAATTTGTAAACCACTTACTTAAAAACCCATGTGGGTAATTAGGGTTCTTCTTCTTAGGGTGCCATACTAGCGTAGGCAACCTCTCGTGCATACTTGTGGAACGCATCGTCACACTCATATGCGGGACCTTCAGTTTATCGCCGGTTCCGAACGGCACTATTTGAGAGGTTCTCTTGGCAGAATTACTCGTGGTAGTTTGCCATTGCTTTCCACGAGGTGGCCACAGCATAGTTCCGTGATAAATTTCACTGTTTGTCCGGGGATCGAACCCGGGATCTCGGTGTAGCGAGCGGATGCGTTCACTACTACACCACTGTGACCTTAATTAGGGTTAGATGTTATTAATTTGACATTTTGTGAGAAACATGAACTTAGCAGATTATTGATGAAACTGATATCAGTTCAATCAATTACTTACTACATCTACTTAACAACATATCTACTTAACATCTTACTGTTACTCTTACGTCGTGTACTTAATGAAATGTGCCAACCATTGAACAACAAGTGCGAACGTTATCCATCCGTTTTTGGAGCATCCAAATACAGTATCCCGGGGTGCTCCTTTGTTTAAGCAACCCTTAATCTGCAAGCGTTTAAACATTAACATAGGATGTATCCATTCACATGCAGCATTCATCCAACGCACACCCTTCAAAAGTGGTCAAACCCTTTTCACCGCTTGTAAGTGCACCAACTTGAAGTTTGCCTTTCCGAGCAATTATTTTGGATGATTTGTAACAGTGGACAATTCTGTTTCGTCAAAGTTATATATCTTGTTAGCAGTGAAATTGTATTCATCTAATGTGGATTGGTATTTATCAAAGAATCCATAAACACCTTCTTTATTGAAATCCCTGGCCCTGGAATTTGATGTTGCCCAATGTTACCAAATTATATAACACACTGTTTTATAACACACGTATGTAACATTCCGCGATTAATGATAAGTTATGATTGATAACACACATGTGCGTTTGGTTTACGATTCGTTGATTGGTTGAGAGCTGCTACTATGTGCTCATATGTTCAGCGCCCCCCGTTCCGCAATTCAAACTAACGGAAACTGACATTGCGTACATACAGGGCCTATATCTATGAGCACTCTTATTCCAGTTTAACCCAAACAAGTACTAAATAATAAGGTATGTAACCATTAAGAATGTATAATCTTTCCATATCAAGTTAAATAATTTCGAGTAACAGTTATATATGAAAATACAACTCTTTGTTTATTATAATGTTAAATATTGTACCTAATAAGAAATAAGTTTGTTACTTCAAACATATTTTTCTTATTAAACAGGAACAAATTAGTGTGGTCGTAGATAAAGTATAATACATAACTCGAGTTGTAAGGCAATTACGTACTCGCGGAATTATGCACTCCCCGCTACGCGGTTCGTGTGTAACTGTTCCGCTCGTACGTAATATGCTTCTTAAGGTATGTCCACACTAGGTAACAAAGTGGTGGCAACATGTTGCCAACACTTTGATATGGCAACATGACAACAACAAGTTGCTTCAATTGTATCTGGATACATGTTGTCTGTGATGTTGTGCGTCCACACCACAACCAGTAAAATGTTGAAAATAGACGTGAAAGCTGCTGGTGTTTGTGCTGCTTATGTTGTAATAGCTGCCGGTTCACAAAAACGAAATAGACGATATTGGCATAGAGAATTTTTGAAAAATGGAACGTTCCATGGCGACAAATTGATGTCAGAACTACTATTAAATGATGGTAGTTTGTTTCGAAATATTTTATTTCTTCACCACCATTATTCTCCATCACTTTTTAAAATTATAAACTATAACTATAATTAAGAATTAATGAAGATTATTATAACAAAAACAAAGTAGGTAGCTAACCTGCACAAATGAAACCTAAACCACTGTGAATCACACAAAATGTTGTCAACACAGTCCACACTGAGCGATGTTACCCATATAAGAGCGATGTTACACGAATAAATCGGGATACACGGATACAAGCAAGAAGCAACAATTTCTGCTGTTGACGAGTATCCTTTAGCATGTTGCCTGTTTACAGCAACATGTTGTCAAAATTGTTATGACAACATGTTGCCAACAATTTGTTGCCCACTGTGGACCTAGCTTTACAACTCTCGTTACGTAATATACAATTAGCGATTACAGATTCTAGAGATATTGACCAGTAGTTTTCAACTTTTGTTTTGCCACCCTTTTTGTGAACGGAAATAATCACGGTTATTTTAAGAGCTGTTGAATATATCTCGTTAGTAAATGAATAATTTAGGCAACAAACCTTGTATCTATCTAGTCTTGTGAGTCGAGATTTATCTGTCTAGTCTTGTCTGTTTAGTCTTGCCTGTCTAGAGTTGTCTGCCTAGCTTTGTCTGCCTAGTCTAATCTGTCTAGCATTTACCCTCTTTAGTATTTTCTGTTACAATTTGCTCTCTAATTATTTATGCGATGAAGTGACTTTCTCTTCCTTTGGTGTAGAATGGAAAAGTTTTTACTTATATAATTGTCGCTGCTAAGGGACTGACGAGCTAGATCAAAGAAGTTCGGCGATCGTTGAACACTCTGATTACGAGATTTTCTCGGGACGCGTAATTAATTAACGGAGAGGGAATTAATTGCCTCTGGATTTGTTGCTCCGGCGACTAAATACCATGGCGAGAGCTCAGAAAATCTACAAACAAGGTTTACTGAATAATTACACATTCATCGTCAGATTTCAGATTCGAAATATTAAACTGGTTTATGGAGATAAGAATATATAAACAATATTTAACATACAAGACCAGATAGAAAAGACTAAACAGGCAAGACTAAATATAGTAGACTGGAAAAGCGAGACAAGGCAGAGAAGTGTGGACATACAAAAATAGACAGACATAACTAGAGATACAAGACTAGAGAGGGAAAGACTATATAGACAAGACTAGACGCCCAAGAACGAACAGACAAGACTTAGCAGACAAGATTCGATAAATAAGGCTAAAAAGATAAGGCTAGATTGAAAAGAATAGACAAACAGGACTAGACAGGGAAGTCTAGAAAAATAATACTAGAAAGATCAAACCAAGAAGAGAAGACTAGACATACAAAAGTAGATTGATAAGACTGGACGGATAAGACCAGACAGTCAAGACTAGTTACACTGGGCCAGAGAGAAAATATTAGATAGGCAAACCAGGAAGATAGAGGAATGAATCAAGGACAAGATCTATTAGTCTACTGTACAAGAGAGGATTAGTGATGCCATTGAGACAAAACTAGATTGAAACCAGGCTAGATAAATTATTTAATGTTCTTTGTTGCCTATAAACTTTAATAAAGGTTAGCTGAATACCCGGCGCCTTCACCAAATATACAAGAGCTGTACAAATTTAATGTTTGCATAGACAATAAAACCAATTGATTGACACAAAATAAATTAGTTTGGGCCAACGATGCGCAAACTATTTTTAACTGCGACCCAACATTTAGCGAAAAATTTTATCGCGACCCCTGGATTCAAAGTAGACGTTTTTTAAATTTGTTTATATATACATTTCACTATTTTACTAAAAAAAGTAAAAAGTGCAACTTTTATGCATTTTTGGCTTTTTTACAAATCACACTGAAACTACAAATCCCAGCGAAATCATTTTTCGCACACTGAAACTTTCGAGAATTTATAATTCATAAGCCCATATCTCGAGAATGGTTGCATATAAAATTTTAACGGATTTAACGGATTATGGCATCGTTTTCAGGAGATCATTTCCTTACAGATACACTTACATTTCTTTAAAAATATTAATCTGTTTCAAAGTTCTCTGCTCGGGCGGCCAAATTTCGCGAAATTTTGTTTTTTTCCTGCAGGGAATTTCCTGTAGGGAAAACACTTTTACACACACTTAGAAATTTTCCGTTCACTTATATAACATAAATACACCATACATAAATAAACTTTTTACGAAAATACATTTTCTCGTATTTTCCGCAGATTTCACAATGTCAAAAATTCGGTATATCACAGAGACTTATAGTAATTCACCCATTGATTTACCACCCCAAAATTAGTCGGAAAACAAAAAAAGTCGGAAAAAATTAGTCGATCATATTCCTAGAAATTTAAAAAATTAAAAAATACCATACTCGTTAATTTTAATTCACTCCTCGGGCAATTTTCAACTGAATTTCTTAAATTTGGTCTCGAAAGATGCGTAAGAAATTCGGCTAAATTATTCTGTGGAAAAAACTTAGAAACTTAGCAAGTTAGAAGAAATGGCTACAAATTGGAAAATATTCTATATCTTGTTTTGTTTTTGAACTTTTGAACCGAATAAACTGGAAAATCGTATTCGGCAGTTTCAGTTTCGTAGGGTAAACTGAGAAAAAGTCCTAAAATTTTCCGAAAAAAACGCCAGAAAAATCTCTGAAACTACTAATCCCCCCAGCGAAATCATATTCGGCTCCCTAAAAACTAAACGACCAGAGAAGCAAAAATTCTGAATTAAAATTTTTCAGAATTTCGAATTCATAAGCCTATACCCATGCGTGTAGCTAGGGATTTTGTCTAGGAGGGGGCAGCCGTACAGCTGAACCAACCAGTCATTTAATGAGAGATCATAAATGACGCCTAGTAATAAATATTAATGCACTTCCTTCGCTATGTTTTTTACCACGTGTCATCTTAACTCCTCAGTAAAATTGGCAGTCTAATAGCCAAATCTGTATTAATATTATAATTAAAAAAGGAATTGGAATTTGGATTAAATGAAAAAATGGATTTCGATAAAGGTTGGCGTTAATGTTTGGCGATAAAATTTTATATAGCGTGAGGGTGGATTTCTTTTTTTTAATTGCTTGTAGGCCCGTATTTTTCCCTGACATAACACTGGCATCGTCATAAGATTGCGCAGGAATTGGAACATCCCAAAGTTTCTTTTTGTTCAGTGCTTCCAAAATAAGCGTTGCCATCATCATTGAGCGTCCCTGGACATTGAGCAATCGATGAAATCGATAAACCTTTCTTTCACTGTTAATTGATTTACGTATCGAATGATTATAGACAACTGTTCTTCTTTATAGCACCTTGCTTCATCGACACTCAAGGAAAAAATACCACATGCTTTCACTACTTTTACAATTGCCTCTCTAGCTAGGCATGCCATTATTTCAACAATTTCATTCTGAATATCTGGACTGAAATAATTAAAATGTTTTTCAAGGCTTTTATAAAATTTCGAGAAAAGTTGAGCTATTTCCAAAAAATTACCTTTATTTTTAGATGATGTTCTCTTAAACCTTGACGGACAAGGATCTGTATTGTATCAATTAGTTTCAATAGTATTCTCTAGTATTCTCTATTTTGAATAACATTTTGCTCCGGTTGCTTTAAAACTTGTTGATGGACATCTCTGATGGTTTGTTGTAGAGATTGTTTGTAGGATACATATTTTTAGGCACTTTTAACATAAAGCGAAGACTTTTATTTGCTTAATTCACTTTTTACTTCGTTTTAACATAGTAAAAAATATAAATACTGTTGAAATTTTTAAAAAACTAAATAAATTATTTTTTTAAAAACTATATAAAATACCGATTAAATTTGACCTGTTTGAACGGTCCCATTTTTCGCGCGCTTTGGATGACGTCACAGCTCTCCTGGTCATTCAGTGTTGTATACTATTTGCAATGTTGATAGTTACTTACACTATTGACAGTTAAGGATTTTCAGTTCGAATCGCTATTTCGATCTTGGAAAAATCTATAAAACCATGTTATAGATATTGTTTTATACCGGAATGCAAAAACACTGTTATAAGTACACTAGATAAAGTATTTTTTTTTGTTCCAAGAAATGCGAAAAAGAGTAAAGAATGGTGTAAAGTTATAAGAAGAGATGAAATATCTCCAAAATAGTGTTTATATTGTTGTGAAGAACACTTTAATGTAAGTATTTTGTATTTCGATAGTTTACATGCTGTGAATTTCTTAGAGGGTTTTACTAAATGTTGAATTTATTACAGATTGAAGAAGATACAACAAATTATGTTCAATACATCATAAAACAACAAGGGCAAAGTTACACTTCTGTTCAAGGAAATAGTTGTGCCTCATATATTTCAGTGTCAAAAAGTAAATATGCCACCACCACAAGAGAGAATATGTGCTATTAAAAGACAAGGATTGTCACTAGTAGTTGTCAAAAGTACAAATGCTTTAGAAATTGAAACACCAAAAACAAGTTACTATGAAGCCGGACATAGTAGTTTTCATATTAAAGGAAGTGATTATCGAACAAGGCCCAGTACCTCTCGCATGGATGTCTCTGAAACAGAGCAGATTGAAGCCTCTAGTAACACAAATGACAAAGCTCTGCAAGTAAATATTAAGTCAAAGTTCAGAAGTAAAGGTGTTCAAGTAAATTTAAGAATGGAAAAGAAAAATGTTGCTCTATCTCCTCTCCCTCTTTCATTACAAAATATTGCAACGTTACCAATAAAATCAGCTAGGAAATTATTTTTAGATAACCTTGTTGATTGCCATGCCACTGGCATCTATTTCTTCTGATTCTTCAGTGATATCCCCTGATTATGCATCATATAGCTCATCTGAATTAAGTTGGACGCAAAATGATTTAGAGGATGAAAAACATTTAAAAAATGTAATGCGAATTGGTACAATAACTGCTATAGGAAAAGAGCCTAAAATGTTGATTACCCAAACAATCATATCATTTTATAAAACTTTTAAGTGAAAGCATCCCACTTCCAACTATAAATACACTACTTACATTAAAGAAATTACAATTAAATGAATCATTTAACATATTAGCAATGCAGTTTGGTTATTCTCAAAGCACATCATAAATACATCTATTTTTGGTAAATTGTCCGATTGTGCTTTAACAAAACCACTTTCCATCATTGTTCTTGATAATTTATAATGTCACTATAGACCAAAATGGCATTAGGTACTAACACACAAGAAAAACACTACAGTAATATTGCATAGCAAAACAGCACAGTGAACATTGACGTCGATAAATGTCATAACGTGCCCGTTACAGGCCTTAGTTTCGGTTCGACCTGGTGATGCGTTTCGCAAATTTGAATTTCGCTCGCATATTTTGGACTTTTTGATTTTAATTTTTGGAATTAAATACAAACTAAATAACAAAATAATGGTATAGGTGTAATTGCAAGATCATAAAGTATCGGTGGTAAAAAAATCAAGTAAATCTAAATTTCTTGCATATTCCCTATTGTTGTAACTGTCTTTTTTTCAAATTTTTCGTATTTATCACGAAATTCCTTTTATAACGAAGTGCATGCAAACAAAACAGTAGACCTTATTTTCTTCAGTGTTATACTCCAAACAGCTGTATTGTTCATAATATTTAGGTACTAAAGATCTTAAGTTGTTACCAATGTTTGTTTTAGGAAAATTTATATGGGGCTGTGATGGTTCCACTTGCAAGGTGCCCAATTTGTACTATATTTCACTACTAACCGACTCTGAAGTCTCAAGCGTAACTACTTCCGCTTTTGTGAGTAAATCTGCTGATTTGCCTGTGGTCATCGACTGAGGACAGTTTTTGTCAATGGTGCAGAACAATTTACTTCAATTGTCATGCGATTTTCTTCAGATGAACTTGTTAATGCTTTAGACTATATACAAGAACAAGAACTACTTGTTTTTGAGAACCTCTTTTCATTATCATATATCTCGAACAAATCGGGTTTTTTAAAGAATGTTCTGATATCTTTAGAATTTTCTTTTTTATCTAGAAGAAAAAAAAAGTTTGTATTAAACGTGCGGCGGTGCAATAGAGTGCATTCGGCTCCTTTTGTATAGACGCACTTTTCGCGCGTGGCCAACCTCAGCGTTGCCAACCGTACGATAATTTTGTACATCGTACGATGTTCGATAGCGATTCAAATATTATCTATTCTTAAATAAAGAAAAAACTATATTTTTTATTAAACAAAATGTTTTATTACAAATACGATTTTCAATATTTGTAATATTACCTGGTACAATCTACCTTTCAGGTTGCTAACACTGGTGGTAAGTTTAGCATACCTACTTGCATACTGTGACAGAAACGAGAGACGATTTTTATAATATAGATTGTGTATAAATTAATTAGGCGAGGATTGGTATTGAAAAACTTTAATAAAAAATCGATTAAACGGTAAGTAATACTAAAATATTGTCGATTTTGCTAGGATGGGCACAGAAGTTTTTAGAAAGTTTCTTCTAAAAAGTCTATGTATCTGAAAAAATTACACAATCGCGGAAAAGTAAGAAATTTTACAAGGGCTGAAAAATATATACAAGCTACGAGCCGGACTTATAGCATTGCAATATTATACGGGAATTTTGCAATGTATTGGTTGAACAAATAACTGGTATAATAAATTGTTCATTTAATAACGAGATATTCGCCCCGTGCATAACCGCGCTTAGCGCCACCCGTGTCCAAAAAGAAAACTTCGTGTGTAATTATTGTGTATAAAAACTACAGGAAAAAACAAAAAATAATAAATTTAATAAAATATAAGATTTTTGACAGCAAAAAAATATAGGTTTTGTAATACGTCATTTCTGTAATAAGATATTACCGAGATAAGAATTAAAAATTAAATTCATAATGGATATGCGTTTCTCAAGCATGCGGAAAATGTAAACATGTTTATGCACTGATTGATTTTATTAACAAGGGCAAAAGTGAATAGACGATTTCTGATGAGAAAAATGTCAATATATTACAAAATAATCCAATAAATCCAAGAATTTCCAACAGCTCTTAAAATATCTGTGATTATTCCCGTCCGTGAAAACGGCGACAAAATAAAAGTTGAAAACTACCGGCCAATATCTCTAGTATCTGTAATTGCTAAAATACTGTATTCCTCCCGTTTTCGAGAGGTCATTTCTCTACGGGTGCACTTAAATTTCCTTAAAAATAATTCTCTTATCGGGCGAAATTTCGAGATATTTAGCACGACTTTCCCAATTTTCACCAAGTCATGTTTCGCGTACAGAAACGGCTAGCAAAATGCATTTTTATATTTACAACTAGCAGGGCAAACACTTTTAGACAAACGTTGAAACTTTACATTTACTTGATAAATAAGGCTTTTAAGAAAATACATTTTTTTCACATTTTCCGTAGAGTTTACGATGTCAAACATTTTGAACGGCGTATCACAGAGTGTTTTAGTTTTTTACCAATCGATTCAACATCCAAAAATTAGTTAGGAAAACATATATCATATTCCTAGGATGCGTTTAATTAAAAAATGCCATTGAACCAGCCATCTATCCTCAGGAGCAGTGGTACGCAAACTATTTTCATTTGTGTTTTGTGTAACATTTTGTGTGAAATTTTATCGCGACCCCTGGCCAACCCAAAAAAAAACGATCTCTCCCAGAGTCGCTACTCACGATTTGCGCACCACTGGTGTAGGCAATACTGCATCAAGTTATTGTCAATGCAAAGTATCTGTTTGATAAGATTAATTAATAAATGTATCTATATACCACTCTTCTCTATATACAAATCGTCATTTTTTTCAAAGTGCCTGGTCTTATTTCTAAATTCGTCATGCAGCAAACTGATGGAAAAAAATAGCCCTCTCAAAGTTGGATTTTGTGTTTGTGAAATGAAACAAATTTCGTTTTACATTTTGGTCTCAAAATTACAAAAAAAAAACCGGCCAAGTGCGACTTGTGACTCGCGCACCGAGGGTTCCGTACAAACTTGTAAGTAAGGTATCTTTAGGAGGACCTAACTGTATGCAACCCATATGCTTCTGGTGCCTGACAATACCACGCAACACATTAGTGTATTTTCATAAGTTTCTAATAGTAAATTCGAATTTTTCTTGTAATTAAACTACATATTTACGGTATTTAGATTTTTCCCTTTGCATGTGCTGTAAGACCGCTTCTTGCCAAATTTTATGATTCTAGGTCAACGGGAAGTACCCTATAGGTTTGGATTCCCTTGTGAAATCGCAAAATATGCGACATAAACGGTCATATCTTTTGATCGCGTTGACTTACAAGTTTGATTTTATCACAGCTGAAAGACACCGCAGATCCGAGTATTTGATACAAATTTCAACTTGTTACCTCTACGCGTTCCTGAGAAAAATGTTCTTGACAGACAGACAGACGGACGGACGGACAGACGGAAAGACATACAGACAGATAGGCGGACAGACAGACAGACAGACGGACAACAAAGTGATCCTATAAGGGTTCCGTTTTCGGTACGGAACCCTAAAAATAACTAGTAAGTGAAATTTTGAAAATTGTTTCGAATAAAACGTGAAAAGAATAATATTTTCTACAAGAAACTTTGATATTTTGTGTCGGTCTCTAACTTGACTATAAATTTTGAAATAAAATCAAATTTTGTTTTTGTTATACAGTTTTCTTATCTCAAAGATTATTTTCTTGTCCAGAAAAACTAGAAAACTAAACAAAACTTTGAAAACAATTTCAAATAAAACTTGTAGAAAACTAAATTTTCTATGAAAATATATTCTTTCATAGAAAATTTAGTTTTCAACAAGTTTTGTTTGAAACTGTTTTCAAAGTTTCGTTTAGTTTTCTAATTTTTCTGGGCAAGAATATACACTAAAAAAAAGTATAATATATAAAGTAATAAAAAAAGTATAATATATAAAGTAATATAAAAAAAATGTATTTCTGAATTTTCTTTGTGGGAAGTTGGTAATAACCAACCTTGAGCAATGTCAAAACAATGTATTATTTTAATTTGATAGTTTTTTGCCCCAAAAAATCACGAATAACAATAAAAATAAACGAAATATTGAAAACCTGTAGAGTCGAGAGCAGTGACAAATAAAACTAAATTTAAATATTGCCAGCGATTAGAACTAGATAGTGCGTACCCGAAACATTTAGTTTGATATGTATGTTATCTAGTTTAAAAAAAAATCTATTTAAGAAAACTAAGGAAAGTATAGTAGTAAGAGATCACACAGACAATGCTAGACAACGATAAAGTTACACGAATGAAAAACAAGACCAGATCGCGAAGAGTAGATATACAAAATTAAACAGAAAAGATATATAGAGAAAACTAGAAAGAGAAGAGTAGCGAAGACCAGATAGGACCAGGCAGAAAAAATTATGCAGACAATGTTAGACAGTGTTGTAAAACTTTTATTTTCCTTTATTAACTTGTTCTTAATAAAATTAACTGTGTCTAATAATAATAAGTAGTAAGTATGTAACATACATAATTATGTAACATACTTTGCTTCTATTTAGAAAATTCAATTTCCCAACATTTACAATATAATAAATTATGTTACACGCCGACGATAAAATCCATTAGAGTTTCCTCCCCCGACGTTTAAGCTAAATTCTAAATATGAAAGCGATTTTTTTTTCTCGTTGTTACCATTTTTAGCAAACCACGAAAATGTTTATTGTTTATCGATACCGCCTGGAAATACTGTCGACACAACACAAAAATATGCACAAATCGTTGAGAATTTGAAAATCGATATTCCTTCAGTTAAACTTAATCTTATGCTATATATTTTGAGGTAATTATACCCAATCGGCAAGAGTAAAGAGACAAGATTAGACCGACAAAACATTTTTTTTACTCAGAAAAAAGTTTGTTACAATATAAAAGACACAGTGTAACCAAACACATTTTCCTCCCACTTTCCCCTGAAAACAACCGTAGTATTACTTCAGGGAAAAGCTGTGTCGTCTATAGTCTATTTTTATAGACCGACAAGACTAGATATACAGGACTAGACAACATACAATCCTTTATTGGCATAAATTAAAAAAAACATAAACCTTTCCTCTTACAATACCAAAAAACAACAAAAAGAAAACCAAAACCAACAAAATATAAAAAAAAGAAAACTAAATCAATTATCACCATAAAAAATAAAGTCCAAGTTAAAAGAAAGAAAAAAAAACTACACTAGACATTGTCTCTGTTTCCGTTCCCTTCAAGAACCTTTCTGCCGCCACCCGCGCTTTTTTTGCCTAGGACTAGACAATCAAAACAAGGCAGGCAGACTTAAATCAAAGAGATAAAAATGGACAGACAAGACGGTACTACAGACAGAAATAACTAGGCAATGCTGTAGTAGTTATCAAAACTATATGTATTTATAGATAAAGTTAACAGGTCAAATGAAAAGTCAAGAAAATTTTTATCGTAAATATGACCCGCTGACTTTTACAGTAAGCCACACGTTTGACTTTTCCTGTGTTTGTAAGTTTGTAATTAATTGGCAGAATGCGTTGTGTCAAAATTCAGCAACAAAATAATTAGGCCGATCAAAGTTGCCGCGGCGGTGTGCGAGAATTAATTAAATCATAAGTTATCGCTTTTAATTAAATTCGAGAGTCAGTCATGACGTACAAGCAGAAGCCGGGCTTGACCGCGCCGTCCCCGTCCCCCTATGACCTTTCCTCTAGCGCAAAATGCCCAGACGAGATTCAAAGGTAATATTGTGCAAGGAAATATTAGAAATCTTATCTGTCTAGTTTTGTTTGTCCCAATTTATCTCTAGAGCAAGAATGAGAAGCCTTTTAAAGCTTTTCTAAATCTGTCCATAATTCTATCAAAGATTATGGTGCTACCAAGGTTTGGTAGATCCAATGTTATTTTAGACAGTTAAACAAAAATCATTGTGATTTGTTAAACGCAAATCATCGAACCTTTTGATGTAGTCCACATTTTTTAAATATGGCGAAAATGTTTCAAATAAATTATTGTTCGGCGAAAAAAGTCAATATTTAATAAAAACTGAACTAAAGAATCACAATTGTACAAATGTATATGCAACCTATATTCACCATGTCAAAAACCCATTATCATAAAGTTGTTTCTGATAATTAAAACTATCATTATCTATATGTTAGGATAAAAAACTAGTTGAAATAAGTTAGTTGTCTCTGCAGGGACGCTCGCAGGCATTAGTGGGACACGCTTATGGCGTCGTAAAACTGTTAACGGCGTCGGTCCTGCGTCGATTTTTATTATTTACCGAATGTATCAGGAACAGTAAAACATTATGTGTTTTATCCGCAGGGGGCAGACCCGTCCCACGAACATCTTAATCATAATCTTATATACACAGTTTCCACATTATAGGATCCGTCGTAAAACCACGATAGTAATGTTTTAGGGCGAATACGACCTAAATGACCTTTTGTTTGACACACATACCAGCACAAACAAAAAGATATTTAGTTGGTTTCAATTTGGTTCGCTTTCCCAAAAATCTAATCACGGCTATCTAGTCTTGTACGTCTAGTTTTCTCTGTCCAGTATTGTCTGGATAGAGACTAGATAGAAAGGACTATACAAACAAGGCTAGATAGCTTTGTCTCTGTAGTACTTTATATCTAGTCTTGTCTGTTTAGTCTAGTCTGTCTAGTCTTGTATGTCTAGTCTAGTCTATCTAGTCTTATGTGTCTAGCCTGTCTAGTAATGTCTGTCAATTCTTGTCAGTCTAGTCGTGTCTGTCTAGTCGTGTCTGTTTAGTCTAGTCTGTCTAGTCTTGTATGTCTAGTCTGGTCTGTCTAGTCTTATGTGTTTAGCCTTGTCCGTCTAGTAAAGTCTGTCTATTCTTGTCAGTCTAGTCTTGTCTATCTAGTCTTGTCTGTTTAGTCTAGTCTGTCTAGTCTTGTAGGTCTAGTCTAGTCTGTCTAGTCTTATAGGTTTAGCCTTGTCTGTCTAGTAATGTCTGTCTATTCTGGTCAGTCTTGTCTTGTCTGTCTAGTCTTGTCTGTTTAGTCTTGTCTGTCTAGTCTTGTCTGTTTAGTCTAGTCTGTCTAGTCTTTTATGTCTAGTCTAGTCTGTCTAGTCTTATGTATCTAGCCTTGTCCGTCTAGTAATGTCTGTCTATTCTTGTCAGTCTAGTCTTGTCTGTCTATTCTTGTCTGTTTAGTCTAGTCTGTCTAGTCTTGTATGTCTAGTCGTATGTGTCTAGCCTTCTCTGTCTAGTAATGTCTGTCTATTCTTGTCAGTCTAGTCCTGTCTGTCTAGTTTTGTCTGTTTAGTCTTGTCTGCCTAGTCTTGTCTATCTAGTCTTGTCTGTCTAGTCTTGCCTGTCTAATCTTGTCTGGCTAGGTTTGTCTGTCTAGTCTTGTTTGTCTAGTATTGTCTGTCTGGTCATGTCTGTCTAGTCTTGTCTTTTTTTTATGGGGACGTTGGAAAGCCCGTACATTCTGGAACCGCTCTTCGCATTATTTCAGGATGGTGGCATATCACATTCTGTGTTTCGACTGGTTAGACCTATGGGTAGCCTTACATCCCCCATCCACGCAAAGTGATTAAGGGTTCAGATGATCTGTATGTTCTATGCATCTACCTTGGTTCTGTTTTTCTGTCTGTCTGATTCGTTCGTCTCTTATTACAATCACGGTTTTCGTGGCAAGCCAGCCTTCTTCGGACCTGAGCATTACGTCAGTCATTGTTTGAAGTCTTTCATTTGTTTTGGTTGTCCATACGTGTCACTCTGTCGCCCATCTCTCGCATACGAACACCGTGTGTAGAGCACTATCGGTAACGCCGCAGTATTCACAGCGATTGTCTAGGGCCCTGCCGATTTTATGCAAGTACTCTTTGAAGCACCCATGTCCAGCTAGCGCCCTAGAGTTAGATGATAACCCACTTCTCCGTGCTTTCGTGTCATCCATGGTAACAGATTTTGGATTAGCTGTCTGGTCCATTGGCCTTTGTTAGAAGCACTCCAGTGTCTTTCCCACTTCTCGTACATCTGGCACTTCGTTTACTTTTTCTGTTCCATCATATTTCTTCCATGCTTTTTTAGCGTTATACAGGTCGGTCCTTTCCTCCGCCCTGAACTCTATGGGCGAGCCAGCGGTCACGAGGACGGCGTCTCGCGACACCGTCCTGTATGCATTGCACACCCGTAGAGACATTTTTCTTTGTACCGTGGCAAGTTTCTGTCTTATGCTTGCCTTCTTCATCGCCTTCTCCAACACAGGAGCCCCATACAACATTGCTGAATGTGGCGAACCGAACCGAACATATTAATTTTCTCTTGGTGCTTGTTGGACTCTCAGCGTTTGGCATTATTCTACCCAGTGCTGCTACCGTATTTAGCGCCATCGCCGCGGCTGGTGTGACGTGTTTATTAAATGATAATTTTTTGCCAGTGGTAACTCCTAGGTATTTAATCGAGTCTTTAGGTGTAACTGCCGCATTTTTCACTTTGAATATAATTGGGCCTATGTGTCTTCCTCCGGTGAGCAGGACCGCTTCGATATTTTCTGGCGCCAGCTTCAGCTGTTTTTCTTGTAACAACGAGTCCACCAGTTCCATGGCTTTGTTGGCTCTTAGCATCAATCTGCTTTCGTTTTAACCCGTTAAAACAAGAGCCAGGTCGTCCTGTCCAATTCCAGCCTGAGAACCCTGTCATATAGGATATTCCACAGGGAAGGTCCTAAATCTCTAATCTTGTCTATGCAGTCTTGTCTGTCTAGTCTAGTTTGTCTAGTCTTATCAGTCCACTCTTGTCTATCTAGTCTTGTTCGTCTGGTATTGTATGTCTATTCCTCTTTGTCAAGTTTTCTATGTCTACTTTTGTCTGTGTTGTTTCGTCTGTCTAGTATTGTCTGTCTAGTCCTATCTCTCTAGACTAGCCTCTGTCTAGTACTGTCTGTCTAGTCTAGTTTTCTCTGTCCAGTCTAGTCTGTCTAATCTTGTCTGCTTAATCTTGTTAGTCTAGTTTAGTTTATCGAGTCTTTTCTGCCTAGTCTTGAGAGTCTAGTGTATTCTGTCTAGTCTTCGGTTTAGTCTTGTCTATTCATTCTTGTCTGTCTAGTCCTGTCTATTCGAAATTTTCGTACGATGAAGTATATGCGTCATATTACATTATATTTTTCTGTAACACTTTTTTTATGGCAGTTTGTTCTTTGCCGGCAAACATTAAAAGCAGCTGACGGAGGGTCAGTCAGTTTTTCACACACTAACTAGGCAATTAGACCTTTTAAGCCGTGAAACATGGGGGGGGGGCGCAACTGTTTTGTATTCCCACTTACACGCCGCTAGGAAGAAAGTTAACACAGTACAAAAAAAATTAGGGAGTATAAAGCTAACTTTTCCTTCTAGTCCTTACCCCCTATTCCACTTTGGCTTTTAGTATGTGCCACCCCGGTATCGCATATTTCGCCGCTCGGGATGAAGCTGAAGCTTTTCTAGTCTAGACAGACACTACTAGACTAGATCTTCTTATTCTTAACCACCCCCCTTAACTTTCGTTAGTTTTGAAAATATTTACGGTTTTAATTAAATGTCTAAAATGAAAATAATTAAACTTAAATGGGAATTTGTCGCATTTAACACCAGCTTTTCTCTTAACTGGAAGGAAAAGGGTTTAAAGCGCAGGGTTAGGATTAAAATCGCACAAATCTTTATGAGAATTCAACAAGATGATAATCTTGCCCAGCAATTGCATAATAAAACACTGCGTGAATTACAGTTACTGTAAGAACAAATCTTTCTAAAACAACCTTTGATAAATGATCCATAATAGACACAATATGATAATCAGAACTTTGTAAATCTTAATTGATAATCGATACAAATTTGCGAAATATTTTGCAAAATAAACATAGGTAGAGAAGAAAGTATAAAACATAGTTTGATGACAAAACTGGGGCAAAGATTAATAAACATAGTTTTATAGGACAAAGCTAACTACACAAAAACAACCTTTTATAGACTAATCTCAACAGACACAGCTTCATCACCAGAACTTTGTAAGATAAACGTTAAGAGATACAACTAAAACTGGAAGAAGCTAAATTAGTTAAACCTTGATACTAATATCCTCAAGAAATAGTAATTTATGACACAAACAATGATATAGAAACCTTGATTGACATAATTTCATGAACAATATTTTGTGAATTTAGACATTATAAAACAATCCTTGATGGCAATTACTTTTTAAACAAAACATTATTATGTTATTGAAGTTTAATAGACAAAACTTGATGCACATTTTTTTGCAAAACATAAAAGTATATCATTAGATAAATCTTTGTGAAACAATATTTTATAGAGATATCTTGGACCAAACAGACGCAAACAGAGATTGAAAGTTAATATTACCTGAATTAAACTGAGGATGACTTTGTAAGACAAAACCTAATCCAATGAACTTTGTAAGACAAACTTTGATATAGAATCCCTGAAGCGTGCGAGGGTTCAATCTCCGGCGGTGGCTCTCACTGTTTAGGGGAACATTCTTATTATAGGTGTAATAATTCAGGTGTTGACACAAACACCCACACACCTTTCAACAACCCTTAACGAAAATCCTTCACACCCAAGTGAATGCTACATAATGAAATTAGATTTACTAAGCTAAAAAACGTTAACCTACGATAGGGATAGATGTACAAGACTAGACCTACAAGAATAGAATAGAGACTACGCTAAAAACTAGAGAAACAAAATTAAAGCAGACAAGTCCATACAAAACCGGACAAGACCAGACGAGCCCAGACAAGACCAGGCAAGACCAGACAAGATCAGACAAGACCAGAGAAAACCAGGCAAGACCAGACAAAAACAGACAAGACCAGAGAATACCAAACTACACCAGACAAGACAAGACCAGACCAAACAAGACGAGACAAGACCAGACAAGGTAATACAAGATCAGACAAGGCCAGATAAGACAAAAGAAGACAAAAACAGACAAGACCAGACAAGACCAGACAAGACCAGACAAGACCAGACAAGCCCAGACAGGACCATAGAAGACCAGACAAGACCAGACAAGACCAGAGAAGACTAGACAAAGCCAGACAAGACCAGAAAGGCCAGACAAGACCATACAAGACCAGACAAAACTAGAAAAGATCAGACAAAACTATACAATCCCAGACAAGGCGAAACAAGACCAGACCAGATAAGCCCCGAGAACACCAAACAAGACAAGAGCAGATAAGAACAGAAAGGCCAGACAAGACCATACAAGGGCAGACAAAACTAGAAAAGATCAGACAAAACTATACAATCCCAGAGAAGACGAGACAAGACCAGAGCAGATAAGCCCAGACAACACCAAACAAGACAAGAGCAGACAAGACCTTGCAAGACCAGACAAGATCAGATAGGACCAGACAACACCAAACTAGACCTTACATGACCAGACAAGATCATCAAGAACAGGCTAGACTAGACAAGATCAGACAAGACCGGATAAAAGCAGACAAAACAAGGCAAGACCAGACAATACCAGATAGGACCACACAAGACCAGATAGATACCATGACCGCACAAAATTTGACCGTTCTATTCGTTTGTCCTATTTAACTTGTATTACCTATTAGTTTGGATATTCTATATCGTTCTTGCTTCTTATTAAACACTGTTACTAATTCCCTTTGATGCTCCACTAACCCTATATAATTTATAATTACAACTTATAATTCTGCAAGAGTTTTCTCAATATGGGCAATAAAGCTCACATTAGGTGGGTCGTGCGGACGTTGGAAGTGGGCCATAGGCTCTATTTTTCGAATTTGTGCATCGAAAGGACCTGAAGCTCCGGGCTCGGGGGCGTCCGAATGCCGCCGAGGAAGAGCTGTGAAAGCTCGCGCGCGCCGCTGACGCGAAAGCTCAGTTACATCTGGGACTCCGGTGGGCTTGCCTCGAAGCTTTTCCGGACCCGGACTCTGATACCGCGCGTAATATTACATAGCGAACGTGAGAAGTTTTTTTTCTGTTGTAGTTGTCGTCGTATCAGGTAAATCTTATAGCATAGAGTTAGCGGAAGAAGTTTGGAAGTTTCGAAAGGTAAGTTTTGTAATTAACAGCATTTTTTTGCGCATTTTTGTTGGGGTTTTTGAAGTTGATCGTAAATATTCACCTGTCAAGCACAGATGTGTGCACCCCCTCGAAACCCCAACCGCTTTTTTAATAATTCTTCAGTGTTTTTCTTTTTAATTAAATCTCGGTCAGACGTTTTAAAAGTATCGATTTTATAGCAACCTCTTTTTTTATTTCAAATTCGCATCATTTTTTCGATTTTTTTGCACTGCTTTTTGTATCTGTGGGTTTTGTGTCAACAAGTTGGATTCACGTGGGTCGGGTGGAATTTATGGTTTTTTAATGGCCCAGGTTGAATATCTAAGGAAAGGTGAAGAAGATTATTGCAGGGAAAAATGCGCAATAAAAAAGAAATAGCTCAATAAAATGAAAAATCTTTATATTTAATTAAATGCTTTACTTTTAAATTTTCCTTCTTAGTAGGCAACTGCAGTAGTTTCCACTTAACTGCTCCAATACAACTAATTAATTACGAGTTAGACAAACAAAATGGAGAAGAAATTCTACCTATTGCTGTATGCTTAGGTTTGCTGTTTTTGCTATTCTTGTGTGTTCCTAATCTTGTCTGCCTGGTCTTATCTTTCTAGTATTGTGTGTCGCAAGATGAACAACTATAAATAGGTACAATAAGATTAAATGTGTTAGCATGTAATTAGAAGTTATAATTATCTAGTACAATATTTATTTAATTTGAATTGTGTGCAGCTAGCAAACTAGTTTTATCTTGGCTAGCATGACAATAAATTCATGCAAAATTAATAAGTAAATGTTTTCATAGGACAAGCTGAACATGTTGAATCGTGTTAGTTTATTACAGGTGATACACGACCATTTAAAAAATTATATCACATTTAATTTGCTTACCAATTACTTTTATTTATTGGGTTGCTGTTAATAAACCTCGTTGTCTATAATTTTTCGTTGGGTATAATTATAATATCGGAATAATATATAATTCCTTTGTAGAATCCGCTTACAGATTGGAGAATTTAGCCAGCTTACAAATAGTTTGAAATCGGCAGGAAAGAAATAATTTTCACAAGTAGTTTACAAGAATGCGACCATATCAATCGTTTGATGTCACAAACATAAATTAAAAAAGAAATACCTACATCCTTAAAATATATCTACAATAGACTCCAAACTTTGATTAAATGTCATAACAAAACTTAAAAATTCTTCCAGTTCTGTCAACCTTCCTATACAGTCTTCACTGCCTAGCCTTGCCTGACAAGTCTTGTCCGGCTAGTCTTGTATGTCTAGTTTTGTGCATATCTCTAGTCTTGTCTGCCTAGTTTTGTCTATCTACTCTTGTCTGTCTGATGTTTTCTGTCTAGTCTTCTCTGTCTAAGCTTGTCTGTCTAGTCTTGTCTGCCTAGTCTTCTCTGTCTAGTCTTGTCTATCTAGTCTTGTCTATCAAGTCTATTCTGTCTGGTCTTATCTATCTAGTCCCGACTGTCTATTCTTGTCTGTCTAGCCTTGGCTGTCTAGTTTTGTCTGACTAGTCTTGACTGTCTGGTCTTGTCTGTCTAGTTTTGTATGTACAGTCTTGTCTATCTAGTCTTGTCTGTCTAGTCTTGTCTGTCTAATCTTGTCTGTCTAGTCTTATCTGTCTAATCTTATCTGTCTATTCTTGTCTGTCCAGTCTTGTCTGTCCAGTCTTGTCTGTTTAATCTTGTCTGTCTGGTCTTTTCTGCCTAGTCTCGTCTGCCTATTCTAGCCTGTCTAGTCTTGTCTGTCTAGTCTTGTTCTTACCTCCCCGACTGGGAATTGAACTCAGGTCTCCCGTTTGCCAGGCGGACATGTTGTCAACTACACTACCGAAGAGGACGTCTAGTCTTGTCTGTCTACTTTTGTCTGTCTAGTCTTGTCTGTCTAGTCTTGATTGCCTAGTCTTGTCTGTCTAAACTGTCTGTCTAATCTGTCTGTCTAATCTGTCTGTCTAGTCTTGTCTCTCTAGTCTCGTCAGTATAATATTGTCTGTCTAGTCTTGTCTGTCTAGTCATATGTGTTTAGTCTTGTCTGTCTAGTCATGTCTGTCTAGTCTTGTCTATCTAGTCTTGTCTGTCTAGTCTTGTCTGGTTAGTCTCGTCTGGTTAGTCTTGTCTGTCTAGTATTGTCTGTCTAGTCTTGTCTCTTGTGTTAGTCTCTTTTTCTCTTGTTTTTTTGTTTAGTTTTCTCTAAAATGAATTCTGTGAATGAACAATTTTTTTAAATATTTGCAACTGTTCGAGATAACTGGACCGAACTGAAACGCATAAATTATTTATGAACTGTGAACGCACACAGGGTAGGTGGAATAAACCAGAAATGTGTACAAAAATAAACACAGACCCATGAAAAATCGTCCATAAATATCTTTTCGGTGGTATTTTCCAGTGAGGGAGGAAAACATTGCAAACGCACCTCACAGATTTATACACCGTTTGACAAAATAAATTAGTTCAACAGCAGCTTTTTAATTGATGAATGCACGCGAACCAAACAAAAAATTGCAAATTCAGCGTTGGTTTTGTGCTGTATTTACCGGAGAGAGCTCAGCATTTTGTACATACAGAGCGTGCCGGCAAAACGTAAAATATACCTATGCACAAAACAGGCAAAATAAATTGCAAAACAAGAATATTTCAAAAATAATTCGTAAGGGTTTCATAAGACTATAACTGTTAATATCAATAACCAGATATTATAATTTTTAAATTCATACAAATTTTTTCGGAACATATGCTGAAACTAAATGTTTTTATTTACGACCACTATTGCCCATTATTGTACAGTTCGTGGACTATGTAAATACATCATAACACAGACGTATGTAACAGTCTGCGATTGATGATAAGTTATGATTGATAACACACACGTGCATTTGGTTTACAATTCGTTGATTGGTTGAGAGCTGCTACTACGTGCTCACACGTCCAGCGCCCCCCGTACCACAATTCAAACTAACGGAAATTGACATTGCGTACATTGGGTTGCCTATATCTATGAGCGCTCTTATTCCAGTTTAACCCAAATAAGTACTACATAATAAGGTATGTAACCATTAAGAATGTATTTCTTTTAATTCCTTCCAAGTTAAATAATGTCGAGTAACAGTTATATATGAAAATACAACTGTTTGTTTATTATAATGTTAAATAATGATGATTACATACACATAACCTAATAAGAAATAAATTTGTTACATGAAACTATTTTTCTTATTAAACAGAAACAAATTAGTGTGGTCGTAGATCGAAGTATAGTACATAACTTGAGTTGTAAGGCAATTACGTACTCGCGGAATTACGCACGACCCGCGTAGCATAATTCCACGTAATATGCTTCTTACAACTCTCGTTACGTAATATACTATTATAGTTTTCTCAAAGGAGTCCCATGTATATATCACGTTATAAAATTATGTTCATCCGATTAACAAAATTTGAAAAATTTCCAATACTTTAAAACAAAATATATATATGGACAGTTTGTCCTAATTCCATTCCGGCCAGAATTTAAAATGCAGTTTAACCCTCGTAAAGAACTTGTCCGCCCTCGACACACAGACACTGTCCGTGGATGCTTAAGCGACCGTGAAACTTTCGGTTCCCGGGTAGGAAACGACGTGACATCGTCGGGACTTCGACAACTTGTTTTTTACTGCTAGCCGAACGACAGGACTAAATTCACTCCCAAGACACTTTCAATGCATAACATTAATTCACGAGACTGTTTTATCTTTCCACTGAACATTCATTCAATTTTTTTATCATTTTTTATTTTTACTGACAAACCAGATAAGACATATAATATATTAGATGATTTCGATATACAAGACTAGAAAGTAAAACTAGACCTATCAAATGAAACAGTAGAAATTAAACAGACAAGGCTTGAAAACAGAAGTAAACTGATAATACTAGTCAAAGAAAACTATAAAGTTAAGACTAGCCAGAGAAGATTATGCACATAAGATAATACAGACAAGGCTAGACAGATAAAGCTAGACAAACGAGGCTAGACAAGCTAGACGAACAAGTCTAGACAGACATGTAAGATAATAAATGTAAAATCAAAATAGAGAAAAACTAAACATGAAATAATTTAACACATTATAACTCAATTAAATATTAAATTTAATCTGCAGGGGGTAAATAAAACGCTCACTCGCCTAATATTTATCACCCACTGTTTATAGTTTGCATATTACCTTGTGGTTATTACACTATTTAATTAGAACATTAATTAAAAAACATTTATTACATTGTAAAATAACTAATTAAACTGGGTTTATTAGACAAAAAGAACAGAATTGATAGAATTAGATTGATAAGTCGTAGTAAACAAGATTTGGTAGGCAACTAACAAAGACTAAAGACTAAATTGTTTGAACAAACGCATAACGAGATAGACAAGTTAAAATGTTTATTTAATATCCTGGATTATTTCATTTGTTGCATGTGGTGGAAACTGCGGAGAATTTTCATGAAAAGTATATGAATGTTGTTTGTATTCAAAGCTTGTACATATGAAAATCGGATAATACTCGTCTAGAAAAATATTATAAAAAATTCATTTATCTAGTATAGTTTAGTTTAAGATAAGTTCTCGTATATCTGTAAACAGATATTTCCTCTCCGTTTTTATTTCTACATTACGATTTAACTACTTACGGTTAACCTTTTTATCTTTTGGAGAAGTTTCAGTGTGCGATAGTCGAGTGGACAGGACTAGATTAATCGTCAAAGTGGATTTAATTAAATTGGGAATATGTGAGGGATAGTTGCTTAAACAGCAGGCTCGAGGATTAACTGGAGATTGACTAAACCCGATATTAGTAGGCAGGACCCAAGAAGATTTTTCAACCGTCAAGTGTTAAATTATATAAACTTCACAAACACTAGAATTTTTAAGCTACCAACAAGATATCTGTATTAGTTTATGAAACCAAGACTAAATCAGATTATTTGAACAAGACAGACCAGATAATCCTGAAAAATGGGTAAAAAACCAACCAGATTGTTAACATAAGAATGCATATTAGACTTATGAAACTAGTCTAAAAAGTCTTTTTGCCTTTTTATCAAGTGTAGATCTACTAGTCAAGATAATTACATTGAGATTAAGTGGATTTATTTGAAATATAACATCTGGAAAATCGGGAAAGTAATCGTCTTTTCCGATAGGATTCGATTTCCGTATCATACTTGCAGTCTATTAACTCAACATGAGCTAACCTGAACGTGAAGATATTGATATCAGTGCTTATATGAATATTAATAACTTTCCACGTTTCCGAGCCGAATTCTGCTTGACTGAAATTCTAGTTTTAATTTAAATCTTTGAATAAATTATTCCCGTCGATTTTGAAATGAAAATTTGAATTCTATTGAATATTACGCAATCAATTTAGCATTTTATATTTGTATTAGTCACCTTATAGGGATTTTTAAAATTGTTGGACTATTTTACAAGATTTTTGTTATTTAGCTAGTTCACGTAGAAAGTCGGACAATTAGTTTGAAACAAATTAATAAACAAATGTTGGAGATCTTTTAGCATTTACTACGAAGTATCAGATGTTTTGTTTCCTAGTTTTTTGTCTATTTTTCAAAATTTATTTTAAATTAGTCCACTATATTGGCGTATATGAAACCTATTTCATTTCCCATTTATCCTCTAAATTTATTATCTTACAATTAGTTAGTTCCCATCAGTTTTATTTAACTTAGTTAACTAATAACAAACAGAGTAGTTTTGAATTAATCAACAAAAGATTAGTCAGATAACATTAGATAGAGAGAACTAGACAAATAAGCCTAGACAAACAAGACTAGACAAACATGAATAGACAGACAAGACTGGATAGTCAATAGTAGACAAAAAAGTCTAAAGAGACAAGACTTAAAAAACAAGTTTATACCGACAAGACTACTCAGACAAGATTGGAGAGACAAGAATAGACACGACTATACAGACAAGACTATACAGACAACACTAGACAGACCACACAACAATATAAAGACAAGACTGAACAGACAAGACTAGACAGATAAAACCTGACATATAACACTAGGCTCGCAAGACTAGACAGACAAGAGTAGACAGACAAGACTAGACCGACAAGACTAGACAGACAAGACTAGACCGATAAGACTAGACAGACAAGACTAGACAGACAAGACTAGACAGACAAGACTAGACAGACAAGACTAGACAGGCAAGACTAGACAGACAAGACTAGACAGACAAGATTTTTCAAGACAAGAAGTTGGGGTCGTAGTAAGCACCTCACGGTTAACTTAGCAAGTGGACCCTCCGGAATAACACAAGCATTTTGGGACCGCTTTTCGCATAAATTTCAAGATGTTGCTGCATAGTGCTGCCCTTACATCCCCCCTCCACTTACAGTGATTAGGGATTAAGGTACTGACATTTTTTATCTTTTCGGCTTCTTTCCCTTTCCGCTCGTCTAGAATTTTTATTGTCATGATGTCTTGGATCATGCTGGGTCTAGTATTTGTCCAGTCTTATCCATCCATTTATCCCTTTCAGGTATCCACCTGTCACAGTCAAAAACGCGCTGTCTGTGAGTCCACAGTAAATACAGAGGCAATCTGTGGCTCTACCGATGCTATGGAGAAAGTTCCTGAAACAGCCATGTCCGCTCAAAACTTGGGTGACGTAAAAATTTGTTTTGCCGTGTTTTCTACTTGCCCAACGCTCCACATCACGGATTAGGATTCTGGTCCAGTATCCCTTAGTGGATAGACTCCATTGGTTTTGCCAAGCCTGGTACATTCGAGCCTTCGCTAGAGCCTGTTTGTCGGCCTGTGTGCCATCGCCATTTGATTTGCCATTGTAGACTTCTACCCTCTCTTCTGCCATAAGTTCTATGGATGGTATGCCGGCCCACACGAGGGCAGCATCCCTAGAGACAGTCCGGTAAGCACAACATACTCTTAGCGCTATTTTCCTTTGAAGGGTTACCAAGTTTTTTCTAATCACATGTTTTCTCAAAGCCTTTGCCCAAATCGGGGCTGCGTAGAGCATTGTGGAGTGAACCACCGAGCAAAGAAGTTTTCGCTTACTACTGCGGGGTCCTCCTACGTTGGGCATTAATTTATCTAACGCTGCTGCAGTTTTCAGTGCTTTGGCTGCTACTGTGGTGATATGGCGATTAAAGGATAGGCTCTTGTCAAATTTAACACCTAGATATTTTAGCGATTCCTTTGGGGTTATTTTTTCTCCTTTTATTTTAAATGTGATGGGTTTTGTTTTTCGTAGTCCAGTTAGCAATACAGCTTCTGTCTTTTCTGGTGCAAGCTCCAGGTTCTTGATTTCCATCCATTTGTTCACCTAGTCAATGGCCCTGTTTGCTCTCGACATAGTTTCCATTTCCGTCTTCCCCGACACTACAAGTGCCAAGTCATCAGCGAAGCCTACGATGTCCACTCCTTCCGATAGCTTTCCTCTCAGTACTCCGTCATATAGGACATTCCATAGTGTCGGTCCCAAAACAGAGCCCTGCGACACCACACTACAGACATCACGCTCCACTAATTTGTTGTTTTCTTGGAGAACAACTTTCCTATTATGTAGGTAACTTCGTACCAGACGTAGCAGGTATGGTAGGATACCTCTTGCTGAGAGCTCCTCAAAAATCTTTTGCCAGGCAGCTGAGTTAAAAGCATTGCTTAAGTCAGGAGTGATAAGGGCACATAGCTTTCTAGTTCTTTGTGTGCCCGCTTGCGATTTTTTTGCTACTTCAATGACTTGCTATAGATTATACTGTTGATTTTCCATTTGTTTTTCTGACTGTTGTTTACCTGACCTAAGTTCTAGTTTTAGTCTGCAAAGTATCAGGTGTTCCAAGAGTTTGCCCGAAACATCTAAGCGGCAGAGGGGCCTATATGAGAAAGGTTCCTGTGGTGCTTTATCACCTTTATAATTAGCACCGGCTTGGCTTTTTTCCAGTCGTCGGGAAAGGTCCCATCGCTAACTATATGGTTCATTACGTTTAGGACATATATTGGGAACTTATCCAATGCGGCTTTTAGAGCCTCATGTGGTAGTTCGTCTAGTCCTGGCGCTCTACCATTACGAATACGTTGGCTGGCTCTTAGCAATTCATCTTATGTTAATGGGACTACCTCCGTCACGTTGGGTTGCTCCCAGCTCGGATCATCATGAGTGGGGAACAGTGCGTCTACCACATCCAACATCTTTTCCATCGGAACCTGTAAAATTGGGTGCCTTATTTTCAGCCCTCGCCCTCGAGACTTTTTGGCAGTTACATATTCTTGTCTGTATTTTTCCCTGAGAGCTAGGTCTGAATTCTTTCTTCCTTTGCGCAGATATGTGCGTCTAGACGCAATGCAAGATCGTCCATTGCCTTTTGTAAGTTGTCCAGATTTTTGTTGGGCGAAAAGTAGCAGCTATAGAATATCATTTCTGCAGTCTCTATCCAAACTTAGCCCGTTCCACATCCACAAGACTAGACAGACAGGACTAGACAGACTAGACAGACTCATACAAGACTAGACAGGCAAGAGTTGAGAGCTGACACTGAACGAGTGCACCTCGCGAGAGGAATAAAATTTATTAGTGAATCTCAAAATCTATAGTTTAACCGCTTTACTTTATATTAATTCTATTTCTTATTTATGAAGAACTTTAATCATGGGTGGGAGGGAGTTCTAATATACCTTACGATAAACATTTTGAAATCTAAGGCACTTTTTTAAAGAGTAGTGAGTTCGAAAATTTCATGACGGAGATTATAAAAAAAAAGGTTCAACCATTCTTGTCAGTTATCTGTGAGTTAACTAAGAAAGTGGAAGCCCTAACTGAAAAAAAGAGAAGCTATTGCACCTTCAAGTTGCTCCTGAGCGGGAAAATCAAAAAATTATTATAACATTTCTAGTTTTAATTTAAATCATTGAATAAATTATTCCTGTCGATTTTGAAATGAAAATTTGAATTCTATTGGATATTAGACAATGAATTTTGCATTTTATATTTGTATTCGTCACTAATATGTAAAATATGTCACAAAAACAAAGTTCTACACCGAATGTGGATGATATCGGGGAGTATTATCAGCAAGATAACTCCGAAATACTAAATGCTGCCCTGGAAGGTCTTGACAGCTCAAAAAAGTTAATAAAACACAAGTGAGAAATAAAACACAGATCAAGGATGCAGCCCAGGCAGAGATAAATAAAGCCACCGACACATGGGAAATCCAACGTCGCCGATCAAGAGAATCCACCAAAACGAATGCAATTTATGGTACAAACAATGACGCAACAGAAATTATTGCGGCCGTGCTTTATCAACACCTCCACGTAGGGTTTCTGATTCGGATATATCCGAGCCGCAAATCCGCGGTTTTCTGTGCATAAACCGAAACCGCATAACCGTTGTAAAAAAACCTCGGTTTTCGGTTTTATCTAAGGATAAATAAAAATAAAGTACATTGAATTAGTGCTCTCAAACATTGCCAACTGCTGTTACAAAAAATGGCAACCATCAATGGTATATGTGTTCGAGCAATTTCGAAATATGCATTTATTCGGAAAGCAATAGCTGGTCGGTTTCCCAACCAAAGCTTGCCAAATTGTTCTTCAGGTATTATGACCTTAATTCAAAAGGAATACGAAAGAAAGAAAGAAATGGTTTTAAAATTTCAGGAATTAAAAGCAAATCTACAAAAAAATAGTTTGAGACGCCGAAGATACTTAAACATTATTATTCATGGAGAAAACAATTTTTATTGAAATTTAGGCTTTCTGCGAATTGAAGAAACTTGTTCTGCAAATAATATCGTAATAGGTGTTGAAAAACATTTATATTCGTTTAGTATCAGTTTCAGAAATGATATTGTGTGTGACTTGGATTAGAAAGTTCGCGGTGAGGTCGCGATGCCGTTGTCAAAAATTTCGCAATGTGGTTTTTAGTCGCGCTTTACCACAAGCTTTCCCTTCACTAAAACATAAACTTTTTAATTGTTTCGCTATCTGCAAAATTGCGAAAACTACAGCGGAAAAATCACCGCGAGTTCCCGAAATTCTACCTAGATTAGCAAGTTGAATTATGCGGCGACGTCGCGACGCCGCTATCAAAGATTTTGCAACGCGGTTTTTATTACCGCTTCAAGCTTTCCCTTATCCCGTATGACAAAACGTCATACTTGTTTCGCTAGCTTGAAAATTACGAAAACTACGGAAGAAAAACCAGAAAAACAAAGATTTGCAACGCGGTTTTCAGTCTCGCTTTCCCACCCCGTTTTTTTTTTTAACAAAACATCGAATTTGTTGGCGGCAGTTGCGAAATTTCGAAGAAACCAATGCAACCAATTCTCGGTAGATCTAACTTTGATGGGCCGTCGCGGCGTTAGTTAAAAAAAGATTGATTGAGTCTGGGATTTATTGCCGTGGGATTATTATTGAGAAATATACGACACATGACGATGCCCGGGTAATTACAAAAATGGTACAGATTGTCCTGCTGAACCAAAAATTTGCACTAACCATACAATTCATTTCGCTGGGTGCGACACTTTTTACAAGAAATCATCTCAAGTAGAAAACAGCTGCAGCAGTAAAGATGTAGATTTATTTCCTGAAAAATCGCACGAAGAAGATGTGGATTATGAATATTACGTCGAAAAAGATGCTGAAATTAAAAGTAATTTACAAATGGTAAGAAAACAAATTATTTTCGTTTATCTCCGATAAAATCAGTTTCCTACTACGAGACGTAAAACTCTTTTTGAAAAGGAAATTGAATTAGCAATGGACATCAAGACAAGGTGGTCTTCTATTGAACCAATATAAGAAAAATTTATTTCTAAAAATCGTAATATTACAGATTCTACAAGATTTTAATACAGTGCATTTAATTGAAAATGTTAATTTTCAATTGTTATGAAACTTTATCTCCAGTAAGCGACGTAGTAACAACATTAATCAGCGATGATTCTAACATATTTACGGCATAAGGTGTAATAGTATTCTTGGAAGAGAAATTATTTGGTTCTGATATAAGCAAAGCTTCAATGAAAAATATCATGGAACGTTTGAAGACCCGTGAATATCTGGAATTATCAAAATTGGCTAGATGCTTACTAGATTCTTCGAAAGTTACAACAAAGTCTGTTTTAATATTGGCGGAAAATCTTTTTGAACGACCTTATCCAGACAACAATAAGGTTGAAGTCGAAGGTGAATGTTTGATTAGAAGAAGTGACCAAACCAAACTATTCGTTGCAAGACGAAGTATAAAAAGCTATTCAAGAAGAATTAAATAAAAATACTTATATGCAAACAAATCGCTATCCTAATTATATGAACAAGGAGTTTGCTAAATATAAAAAAACTTCCGAGAGAACAAAAAGTATAAATATTTTGTTTCAAGCACTCTCTACAATTGAAGCTACATCCACCTACTCCGAAGGATCCTTTTCCCTTAGCGGCAACTTTTGTACAAAACTAAGATCTCGATTAAATATCAGGCACTACCACCAAAAGTTCTTAAAAACCGAAACCGAAACCGCGGTTTTTAATTCTCAAAAACCGAAAACCGCGGTTTTGAAAAAGTGCGGATATTCAGAAACCCTACTTTCACGTTTACCGTCTTCATCCGCAGCTTACTGAAAAAGATGTGATCACATATTTAGAAAATAAAAACTTTAAACAGATAATTTGTAAAAAACTGTTACCGAGGCACCCAGAGGAGTACTCATTTAAGGTCTCGGTACCTTTCGAATATTTTGAAAATGTCAAAAATCCCGAAATCTGGCCACGACATTCTTGTGTTAACAATTTTTTATTAAGACTAGAAAATACTCCACAGAAAATTGAGGAACTCAAAATGGAGGAGGTAAAGCTATTTGGGCCAAGGCATCTTGCCTCAATAGCTGCCAAAGGATAGGCATTGCGAACAAGTCGACTGAGAAAGTTTTTGAAGTATGTGGAGCCTCCCGGAAATCAGGAAGAATAAGGCAATAATAACTATATATAGACCACCTGCGGGTTGTCCTACCCTTTTCCTATTAAAACTTGAAGAAATCCTAGACCAATTATATTAGAAATATCAAGATATCCTTATTGTAGGTGACTTCAATATGCAATTTTAACATGAATCTATTGTAAAAGAAAACGTTATAAACCTACGTCAAGCGTATGGGCTGTATTACAAAGTTAAAGTGCCAACCTGGATTACTAAATCATCTTCAAGTACTATTGACAATTTACTGACGAGGCTAAACTATACAGCTCCGATTACTGTAGAGCAGGGGTCTCCAAACTACGGCCCGAGGGCCACATCCGGCCCGCGGACAGATTTTGTCCGGCCCGCGGAGAGCTAGCATACTTGAAAACTCCTTTTGGATAATATCTTTTTTATAGCAAATTAAATTTAGTTTACTGAAGTATTCTAATTTTATGTTGAATAATTATTAATATGACATCTACATTGATATAGTCATGGGCTAACTACTCATAACATTGTTGTAGGCTTATTGTAATTGTTTTTGTGATAAGTTGGATAAAGAAACACAGAATTGTAATGAGTAAAGACATGTATAATATGCAGAAAATTTAACTTCAGTATATAATAACTAACAAATTATTGAAATGAATCCAACTAACATTTTATACATTTTAAATAAAAACATAACTTATAACAAGCATAATGACATATGAAATACTAATGAGATTTATGTAATTGAGATTTTCCACTGACAATAGTTTGTAGTTGTGGACTAATTTTACTTGTACCAATTATTAAAAGAGATTTAAGATGCTCATCAGTTAATTTAGATCTGTAAACATTTTTTGTGTACTTCATTTTGGAGAAGGTCTTCTCACACAAATAAGTAGTACCAAAAACAGAAAACAGGCCACGAGCAAATTTATGCTTTTCATTCAAAAAAATTTCGATCACTGCTCGAAGTTCAAACAAGCGCTGAAGGACTTTCCCACAACTAAGCCAACGTACGGCAGTATGATAAGGTAAGTCATTTTCTCCAATCTCTTCAATAAATTGTCGGAATTGTCGGTGATTCAGCCCAAAAGATCTGATAAAATTAACAGTTGATATGACTGGTTTCAGAACTTCAGAAGGACCACTTCAGAACCAAACTTTTTCCGCACAAAGACTGTTGATGAATGATACAATGTAAGACTAATGGTTTTGAACCACCGTCATTTTCTACAGCCTTTGACACAAGAGCGACCACTCCTTTATCTTTCCCACTCATGTTTTTGCCTCCATCAGTTGTAATACATTTCAAGTTTTTCCATCGAAGGTTCTTTTGATTAATGGCCATATTAACTCCTTTAAAAATATCTGTACCAGTAGTTGTGCCATGAATACTATATATATATATCAAGAAGTTCTTCATGCACTTCATAGCTTTTATCTACTCCTCGAATATAAATCAACACCTGAGCAGTATCTGACACATCCGTTGACTCATCCAAGGCCAAAGAAAACCACTCAACATGTCCATTTTTGTCGAACAGTTGAGAGGATATATTTTCAGCGATGTTTTCTACCCTTCGAGCCACAGTGTTTGCTGACATACTGACAGTTTTTAATAAATTTTACCTTTTCAGGGCACATTTCTTCGGCTACTACAATTATGCATTCATTGATCATTTCTCCATCGGTGAATGGTTTTCCACGTTTTGCAATTTCAAGAGCCACACGATAGCTGGCACGAGTTGCAGCCTCTTGTTCAGTTTTGAGTTTTGTAAATGAAGATTGCTGCGATTGAAGATCAATCCGCGCTTCATAGCTTCGAATTTTTCTGTCCGCAAACTTTCTGTATATTTTGAGTACTTTTGAAAATGTTTTGTTTCATAATGACGTTTAATGTTATATTCCTTGAGAACGGCTATGCTTTCATTGCAAATCAAACATAGCGCCTTGTTACTGGACTCAATTACGAAATACTGAATGTTCCACTGATCTTTGAATTTTCTGCATTCACTATCAATTTTTCGCTTCTTTTCCATACTACTAAATCACACCCAAAAGCAACAATTCAAATCAAAATACTGTTACAAAGATGTCTTAAACTTAAACACGCACAAACACGTTTTAAGGAGGTACGCACTATTTTATTTCACAACAGTGTCATAGGAACTGACTTGTGGTTGCGCCACTAGCCTTCTTATATATTCCAATTACTGCCATCTAGAAGTGAGTGGAAGACACCAGAACTTTCTCGAACCAACGAGATTATTCTGTACGTGCTATTAGCGCCATCTGTAAGCGATAGAAGGTACTACCTATTTCGGCTTGTGTCCTCCAGATGTCGTGTCACGTTACTCCTCATGGCTCGTACTCTACGACTAATCTAGAAATTACAGATAATGACACGAAAATTAATAATATGCAGTGTTGCCGTTTTGCGGACTTTATTCCGATTAGCAGCCTTTTTTAAACGTTGCGTACTTTTTCGGACTTTTTTTTCATCAGTGGACCATTTCACTTTTTACCACCGGCAACAATGATAATATGGTTTTGGCCCTCGGAACTTACTGGAGTAATCAGTATGGCCCTAAGGCTGGAAAGTTTGGAGACCCCTGCTGTAGAAGACTGCACATTTTCGCACCACAAATATTTATTGATAGGTGATTCTTTAAACGGTGTCAAACAAAAACAATTGTACCGCCACGCAACAAACTTCTGCGCAGAAAATAAAGCCAATCTACAAAAAGCCCTAAAAAGAATCATGGACAAATATATACAATGTAGCTGTGTATACTGTGATGATAAAGTAACTGCCTTTATACAACTAATGCAGTGTTATATATACAAATTTTGTTCAATTAGGAAAATCAAAATCAAAACCAAATCGTGGATAACAACAAAAGTTAAACGGTCTAGTAAACAGCTAAAAGAACTGTATGTTATCATCCAAAAGCAACATCTTTCATTAAAAGATCTATACATCGCACAGAAAAAAAAATGCATCAGAGTCTGCTGCTTACAACTAGAAGAAATTTCTCTAAAAATAAAATAGAGAAGTCATCAAATAAACAAAAAACTATGGCAAGCGATTCACGAATTGGATAATAAGGAAAAAACTATTCAACATAATTTCATAAAAGATCAAGATAATCTAATAAAAGATCCTGGCTCAGTTGCATCGCTGCTAAACGAACATTTTATTACAGTGCCTGAATTCATAATCAAAAACATTCCCTCAGTTGATATAATTGATGTACACATAATGTATAAGGACAAATCTATATATTCAGAGGAGTGTAGCACTTAGAGCTAGCACTAGAAATGTCTATTATTTAAAAAAAAAACTAAAAAATAAATCTAGTTGCGGTACGGATTCTATTTCAAGTAGTTTACTCAAAGAACTGGTCAATGAAGTTAATGAGCCTATTACTGACATTATTAACTGCTCATTTTCCAAATATGACATTTTAAAAATATCAACAATTATTCCCATTTTTAAAAAAGAAGATCGTACTGATAGAAATAATTATAGATCAATTTCGTTAGTGTCATGTCTGTCCAAAATTTTAGAATATTGCATGGAATACAGACTAATGTCATTTATTTTCAAATGCAATTTAATTCCACAGTAACAACATGGGTTCTGTAAAGACAAATCAGCGACTACTGCTTTAACTGAGTTCTAGGAAAATATTATCAATGAAGTTGATGATGGAAAGTGTCCTGTCGGTATTTTCTGCGACCTTAGCAAAGCGTTTGATTGTGTTGATCACGAAAAATTACTAGAAAAGTTAAATTCATATATTCATAATATAAAAGTATTATTATATTCATAATATAAAAGTTATATTCGTATTAGAGGAAAGGCAGTTCGCTGGTTCCAAGTCTTATTTCAGCAATAGACAAAAATATGTCAAAGTTGATAATGCCGGAAAAACAGGTTTTTCAAAACCTAAACCTATAAAAATTGGGGTTCCGCAAGGCAGCATTCTAGCACCCATATTATTCTCTTTATATACGAGTGATCTGGTTCAACATATCAGTGGTAATCATTGCACTTTGTATGCTAACGACACTACCATCGTAATCTGGAAAGCTTCTCTACTATAAACTATACTTGAAGCAAATAAAACAGCTACATAATCTACATCTAAATTTGGCAAAGACCAGTTATATGATTTTCAAATGTCACCGAAGGAAACCTACCGATCCCATTACAAATTGGTAACGTTCGATTAAAGAGAACTAATGTAGTAAAATTTCTAGGCGTCCACTTAGAGGATCACATGACATGACTTACCTAATTAGATAAGTGCATCAAACGGTGGGGCGAAGAGGCCCTTCTGACTGTATACCATGCCGAAATCCAGTCGGTTTTCACCTATGGCATATTATTTTGGGGAGCCTCCTCATTTAAACAAAAGGTTTTCTTGTCGCAAAAGCGAGTCAATAGAGCTCTAGCTAATATCAATGTAGACCACACAACATGTAGACCATTTTTTTTAACTAAACATTTTAACGGTAACCTCCACATACATATGGGAACTGGCGTGCCACATATTTAAAAACAAAAATAAACTTTCCATCACAGAGGAACAACATAAACACAATACGAGATATTGCCATAATCTAAGACCAATAAGAAGCAACTTAACTATATGCAAAAGTGCACCAAACAGATTGGAAATACAAATTTTCAATTGTATCCTAACTGCAATCCGTGAAGAAGAGAATTATAAAGCGTTTAGAAGGCAACTTAAAATATATTTAATTGGAAAATATTTTTATACTTTAAAAGACTTTTATTCAATCCCTAATTTCTGTATATTTGCAAGTATATATGTATATATGTGAGTGTATTTGTTTGTCTGTAGGAGGATCTATATATGTACTAAGTTTCAATTTTGATTTTTAATTATAAGTATTCACTTTATTTGCTATCTTTTTGTGTCGTGTCCTATATGTAAATTACTTATATCTGGGGATAAATAAATGTATTTGATTTGATTTTACTAGACAGACAATACTAGACAAACAAAACTAGACAGACAAGACTAGACAGGCAACACTTGACAGACAAGACTAGACAAAGGAGACTAGACAGACAAGATTAGACAGACAATACTAGACAGAAAAGACTAGACATACAAGACTAGACAGATAAAACTAGACAGACAAAACTAGACAGATAAGACTAGAGAGACAGCACTAGACAGACAAGACTAGACAAAGAAGACTAGACAGAGAAGATTAGACAGACAATACTAGATAGAAAAGACTAGACTAAGGTGACCACACGTCCCGATTTTGGCGGGACAGTCGTCCAAAAAGCGGGACTGTCCCGCGTCCCGCCGATTTTTAAAAATGTCCCGCTCTTTAGAAATCTCTTATTTTTAATATACTGTAATATATAATATAAAACTTTTCCATATATTCCCATAAAATCTCCCATTTCTACCAATGAAATTTTTGAATATCCTCCAAATAAACTGTCCATTCTTCAAGATATTTCAAGCAGTTACTATAAAAATTTCTCACTTCTTTCAGAAAACCCGGCCATTTAATGCCACCTTGTTCTGCAATTTACATTTGGTTACATTAATAAAGGAGATTTTATGGGAATACGTGTAAAAATCTTTTGAATATATTAATGTGGTGTTATTGGTAAAAAGATACGTTACTGATGAAAAAAATTAAATGAATAGGATGGTTGCGACAGTTACTACGTGGTAATTCATATCAATTCAATGTAAAAAATTAAATGTTACTGGTCTGCAAATGTGAAAACCGACCAAAAATGGACGGAGTAATTGCTTCATTTTAAACAGAATAATATTCTTTATCAATATATTTTGATAGTTGTAGAATACTCGCTCTCCCTTTCATGAACAAATGCAGCAACAACCAGTGTGTTTCCAGTATCAATATAATATGGACAACTGAAAAAAACGCAGTTGAACATTAAACTTTAAAATCTATATTAAGCGTAAAAATAATTTGACCAAATTATGTGAGAAATTTCACATGAACTTTAATAAATGATCCGAGTATTCACAAGAAAATCATTTTTTTTTTAAATAAAAAATTTAAATTAATTAAAAATCATAATGTTCAAATTATGTTTTTTACAAATATTTTTACCAATATGTTAACAATAATTAATAATAAATCCATTTTTGTATATTTATAGACAAGTATACGAGTAATAGTAGTTTATGATACTAGTGTTTAAAGAAGGGCTTTTGCGCATGAGTGCATCACATCGCTGACACAATAAGGTTAGAACGTTTAGCGCCTCCGTGGAAAAAATTGACCACCCATATTTAATCTAGAACAGGTTATGGTTAGGTTAGTTATACTAGAACCAGATAAATCCAGACTGAGAGGCCGAGAACTCTTGATTCCAAATAAGAAAAGTTAATTCAATTCTAATAAACTTCAGAAAATTTCGTCAGACGCAAGTTATTGCCATAGTAACAACAAATAGAAATCGTTTAATAATGAAACTCAATTTGATTTACATTGGACTCTTACGCACGATTTGGATACTTTTACACACGATTATAACAATGGTATACTTCACATACAATAAGGTATATATTAATGTGTTGTGTGTGAGTTGATAAAAATATTTTTCTTTAATTATTGGTCCGCTTTCGAAACTAAATTATAATTCTCATTTCATCCCATTTGTCCCGCTTTGTCTCAAAGAAAATGTGGTCATTTTAGACTAGACAGACAAGGCTAGGCAGACAAATAAGACTAGTCACACAAGATTAGACTAGACATATAAAACTTATTAGTCTTTCTGTTTAATTTAGTAATGGAGAAACCTGTCTATCCCCCTACTTTCCAGCCCTAGATCAATTTCATTGCTCACATTTGCTATTCTTGTGAGCCGCGTTGAGATCGCCAATATCCATTAGTGCTATGGAGGGCGAAATAAAACGTAAATTTTTATCGATGTGATTCACCTCGCCGAAGAATCCTCGAAATGGAGGTGGAGGAGATAGCAAAAAAACTCGAATAAAAAGTTGGTAATTACATCACATCCATGCCATAAAATCGCTCGCCCTTTGTTTTGTTGAGTTGAATTTTCGCTATCATATAATCGAATGACATGTGAAACTGTGCGTTCCTTCTGGTTCCGATATTAATTTGCCCGGAAAATTTATTAGCAAAACGGCTATAAATATTTATAATAATTATGGTGGAAAATCCACTGAACTTTCCATATTACATTATATTCCGGCGGTAATTTAATTGCATGAAAGTTTAAACAAACATTCGCCCATTACAACGAACTTCGGCTCGGTCGATAGACCATAAGCAAATATACAACAATATAATCATATAGAAATGGTTACAAACTTCATTCACAGACACAGTATAACATTTTTCTGCTTGAATTAAACCGTAATCCTGTTTCCTTTCTTAGTTGTGTGTTATGTTATTGTTAGTCTTGGCACTGAAGTTTATTAAATAATATATAATACAAGTTAGAATGCAAGTTGATTAACTTCGTTCCAAGTTGGAAATTATTTGCGCCTGTTTTTAGTTTCCGCTCTAATTGCAAGCATATTTGACTTGGAGACTTGTAGACGAGAATATAATATGATACACCGTATAACAATTTTGTTTAAATTAGATTTTGTGTAAATCATGGGCGTTCGAAGCCTTCGAACAATGGGCCCGCCCATGTTACAATATAATAACCGATGTGATAAATAAAATTTTAATATACTAAGATTTATACATAGGTTACTAACAAATGTTAACCAATATTAAACAATTAATTGCAATAAAAACAATATGAAACAATATTTGCCAATTATCGTAGAGGATGAATATTATTCCTGTAAATAATTGAATTACTCTTAACTAAATTCAACTTCCCCAAATTAAAAATGCGAATACCAAAATAAACACATTTTTTCTTGTTATTGATGTGTACTGTTTGTGGACTTCAATCCCATTTTGCCGCCTGTTGAATTAAACATCCGTTATGAACCATTCGCGGTTTTATAAATTTTCAAGTAGGGTAAGCCAAAGAAGACTGAGGTAAATGAAAAAAATCTGAACAAGTTTCAGAAGATTTAAGATATCGAAACTCAACGCGGCATGAAACAAATATTTAGTTACATTGAATTGAAAAAACAACACTTAATATGTAAAAATGTTATTTAATTTGTTATTCACAGTCACTTATATAAATTTAAACATTCAACAAGACTCCAGTTTCGCCGTATGAAAGTTTATGTCTTATAGAACAAGCATGTTTATATTAATAATCTATAATAGGCAGTTTTGTCCATTATTCTAGACTTTTATGACTGTGAAATATTTTTGTTGTTCTAAATTTAATGAGAAATTTGTGAAAATAACCTGCAAAATGTAATATAATATGCGCACGTTTGCAATTTATGTAGTACCTATTTGTGTCGAACACCTGTGACGAGGCGTGACATACGGGAAACGTGAATATTTGAAATTACCTCACCTGAAACTAACAAAACCATTTCAAATTCAATTATAAATCTACATAAACACAACAGTAAATCTTGACAATCTAGTCTCGTGCAACAAGTCAGTCCTTGTTGTCAAGTCCTAGAGTTTTATTTTTATCTCATATCTAGACCTATTTGTCTAGGTTTGATTGTCTAGTCTATTTTAATTTTGTTTTCTCACTTCTAATCTCAATTTTTTAACCGTCTTGTTTTCTTTTATTAGACTTATCGGTTTAGTATTATATTATTATTTTCTGTACATTTTGTCTTCAATTATTAGTATCATTATCATATCAAGCACTAATAGGCTATCAGTAAATCTCTTACCCACTTTGACTTGACTGGAAGCTTGCAAATTATATTAAACGTCTCGTTCTCGATGATAATTTGTTGTAATACGTTTTAGAGTTTGAAATTTGGCGCTTAGGTTGGTGTTGCCGGCCATGCGCCGTCCACAGTCATATTTGTTCGTTGTGTTTGACGTTTCAGACGTACTCTAAGCGCAAAATCTGTATTATCTAACGCATGGTAACTCCTTCTTTATGATTTCCAGTCATGTAACATGATAAATGAATGAGTTTTCTTATACGCTATCAGTCTACAAATTATCATCGAGAACGAGACGTTTCGTATAATCACGATCGAAGATGATCAATGTCCCTCATGTACCCGTTACATGTACTTATACAACTACAAAAATCGCAAAAAATATGACTGTGGACGGCGACACCACCGGCAACACCAGCCTAGGTGCCATATTACAAACTTTAAAATGTGTGAAATGTTAGCAATGACGAGCAGTGCTACAAATTATCATCTTGAACGAGACGTATCGTATAATCACAATCGGACGTCGCCCGCCTCCGGCGGGCTCGTTTGATCGTTTAATTAGTTCCAGTCGGCTCAATTAAGAAACGAAAAAAAATCCAATTTGTCTCTCAACAATTACCTTAACTAAATACACACTATAATTGTCTGTCTAGTCTATTATCTTATCTGTATAGTCTCTTGTCTGTCTACTCTCTTGTAAGTATATCTAGCCTCTTATCTATCTAGTTTCTCGTCCGTCTAGTCTCTCCTCTGTCTAGTCTCTTGTCTGTCTAGGCACTTGTCTGTCTAGTCTATTGTATGTCTAGTCTCTAGTCTATTGTATGTCTAGTCTCTAGTCTATTGTATGTCTAGTCTCTAGTCTATTGCATGTCTAGTCTCTAGTCTATTGTATGTCTAGTCTCTTGTCTGTGTAGTCTTTTGTCTGTCTAGCCTCTCGTTTATCTAATCGCTTGCCTTTCCAGTCCCTTATCTACCCAGACTCTGGTCTGTCTATTCTCTTCTCTGCCTACTCTCTGGTTTCTCTAGTCTGTCTAGTCTCTTATCTGTAGCTTCTTGTCCGTCTAGTCTCTAGTCGATCTAGTCTTTGTATGACTAATATCTTGTTGTCGTAATATCTTGTCTGTCTATACTCTTGTCTGTCCAGTCTCTTTTCTGGCCAATCTCTTGTCTGTCTAGTCTCTTGTCTGTCTAGTCTCTTGCCTGTCTAGTCTTTTGTCTGTCTAGTCTCTTTGTCTGTTTAGTCTCTTGTCTGTCTAGTCTCTTGTCTGTCCTGTCTCTAGTCTGTCTAGTCTCTTGTCTGTCTAGTCTCTTGCCTGGCTAGTCTCTTGCCTGTCTAGTCTCTTGTCTGTCGAATCTCTAGCTTATCTAGTCTTATCTGTCTTATTTTGTCTGCCTGCTCTTGTCTGCCAGGTCTTGTCTGCCAGGTCTTGTGTGCCTCGTCTTGTCTGTTTAGTCCTGCCTAACTACTCCTGTCCGGCTAGTCTACTCTGTCTAATCTTGTCTGTCTAGTTTTGTTTCACTAATAGCTTGTTTGTCCAGTCTTTTGTCTGTCTAGACTCTTGTCTGTCCAGTCTCTTGTCTGGCTAGTCACTTGTCTGTCTAGTCTCTTTTCTGTCTAGATTCTTGTCTGACTGGTCTTGTCTGCTTGGTCTTGTGTGCCTAGTCTTGTTTGCCTCGTCTTGTCTGTCTAGTCTTGCCTGTCTAGTCTACAGTTTGTCTTGTCTCTTGCCTGTCTAATCTCTTGCCTGTCTAGTCTCTTGTCTATTGAGTCTCTTGTCTGTTCAGATTATTGTGTGTCCAGTCTCTTCTCTCTAGTCTATTGTCTGTCTAGTCTCTTGCCTGTCTAGTCTTATCTGTCTAGTTTTGTCTGCCAGGTCTTGTGTGCCTCGTCTTGTCTGTCTAGTCTTGCATATCTAGGCCTGTCTGCCTAGTCTACTTTGTCTAGTCTTGTCTGCCTAGTTCAAATCAAATCAAATATATTTATTAATTCACAGAGGTACATTCGTACTTATTGAACATGTCATGAGAGAACAAACAGGATATACAAGATAATAATACTTCTAGTAACAGCAAAAAAAGAGACAATAGTACCAGCGATTATATCAAAAAGGTCGCAGGCATAATTGCGTTCTTCACAGCTGCACTTTGTCTTCGAAGTATTCCTCCGGACTATAGTAGGCTTTCTCAATCAATACATTTTTTAATTTTTTTTCTGAAACTCTTCAGTGAGTTATCTGATTTTATATTGTCCAGCAAACTATTCAAATGTCTATTTTATCCGGAGCTTTACTACTTATTGTCAGATTTATCTTGTGACAATAGAGGTTTTCACGATTTCTTATATTGTGGCTGTGTAGATCTTTGTTTGTGGAGAATTGAGTTTTGTTCTTGTGAATGTAGCAGGCTAATTCCCAGATATACGTGCAAGTGGTCGTTAAAATTCTCAATTTTATAAAGTGTGGTTTACATGAATTTCTAATAGAGATGCCCGTGAGACATCTTATGGCTCTCTTTTGGGCTTTGAAAATTTCTTTACTGAGTGGTGATGAGCCCCACACGAGTATTCAAAAACCCTATAACAGATTGTATTTCTGCGTGGAAGATCTGTACTTGTAAGGGTTTACTGATTATGTGGCGTATATATCTTAGCAGATACGATACTTGATTTATTTTATATATAATGTTGTTCGCTATTGTGTTCCATGTTAGGTGCTCATCCAGGTATATTCCAAGGAATTTCACTTGACTTGCTCTCTGTAGCTTATCCTGCCCAATCTGTAGTTCCAGGTTATCCGTGATTGCTCTTCTTGCCGTTTGAAATATGATGTATCTTGTTTTGTTAACATTTAAGCACATGTTTCCACTAAACCACTCAAAAATGCCTTGAAGCAGCCTGTTGATCGACGCTTCTGTAATTTGCCCATTCTCCTTAGATACAATAAAACTGGAGTCATCAGCATATAGGACACAATGATCGGCCAATGATTTTGCCTGTCTAGTCTTGTCTGTCTAAACTTGTCTGTCTAAACTTGTCTGTCTAGTCCTGTCTGTCTAGTCTTATCTGCCTAGTCTTGTTTTCTTTTTTTTCGTAGGAGAGGGAATGCATTATTGCACACTGGGGCCTTCGTACCCATGTAATGTGGGGCTCTCTCATCGAGTTCTTCAGCATACCCACTAAAACCCCTCCTCTGTCTCTTCACTACACTCCACCTGGAACTGCGTGAGCATTACTTCAGGTGGTTGGTGGTGTTTGTTCTAATTGCTTCCGTTTTCTTCTTCTTGTTGTCCTTTCCTCGACTAGATTTCGTGTTTCGTCTTCTGTCGTATTACCTATGTAGTCGTGTACTTAACTATTTTTCCGTCTTTTTGTCAAATGTCTAGTCGTCCATGTTACCTTCCTTGTGTGTCGTGCGATACTATGATCGCCTTCCATTCCCCCTCTATTTGTTCTTTTCCTATCATAATTTCGGTTATTTAAGCTTGTACTGCATCCCAGTTATGCTCACTTTCTATCATAACTTCCATGATGTTCTGTTCTTCTAGTTTTGTACCGCCTAGAATATCCGCGAGTCGAGTTGTTTCGTTCTCTGATTATGTACAAATGAAGATAGTGTGTTGTGCGTCGTCTGGGATATGACCACAGTAGAAGCACTCCGCAGTGTCTCTTTTTTTGAACCGTTCGAGGTATGCGTTGAAGCACCCATGACTAGTGAGCGCCTATGTAAGATGATAACTCATATGTCCAGGTGACCTGTCGTACCATGTAGTTACGATAGAGATAAAGCTGTGTGTCCACCATCCACTAGTGTCGCTAAGCTATCTTGTCTGCAATCGGTCCATGAGTTTCTTTCCTTGGCTGCCGCCCTACCATGCTTTACTTTGTTTTTCGCTCTGTGTTGTTTCAGCTCTTCGTAGACTTATTGTTTCTCGCGAATCAGTAAGTCTATTGGGGGAGTGCTTGCAAGTACCAGCGCCGCGGCCTCCGAAACCGTTATGAAAGCAGAAATTACTCTTAGAGCACTTCTTCTCTGAACTCCTGTAAGTTGTTTTCCCTCTCTTACCATTTTCGCTACATCGGCCCATATTTCCGCCGCGTAGAGAATTTTTCAGTGTACCACATTGTTAAGAAGTTTCCGTTTCGAATCCCTCGGTCCTCCAATGTTCGGCATCAACCGTACCAGAGCTGTCACTGTAGACGCTTCCTTTTTCGCTGTTTTGGCTATATGCTCTGTGTCCCGTAGACCGCTATCGAGTTGGACGCCAAGGTACCTCAATGATTTCGATAAAGGGGTATTTTGCCTTTCCAGAACGAGTTTCGGTGGTGCAAACAGCCTCTTATCCGTGATAATTATCGCATCTGTTTTATGAACTGCCATTGTTAGACCCTGGTCTTTTAACCAATTATTTGCCCGCCAGAGGGGTTTGTTAGTTGCTAGTTCCAGTGTTCTTATTTCCTTTGCAGTCACCACCACTGCGGCGTCATCTGCGAACCCAACTCTTTTCGCTGTTCTAGGCAAATCCAGGTTTAGCAAGCCACCGTACATTATGCACCGTCCACAATAACGGTGCCAGGACCAATCATTGTGGGACGTCCGCCGTTTCCTCATACTCAACTTGACAAGTATTCTGGTGTCTCCTTGATGCTAATGCCTTCATGATTACATCCCATCTGGCTGATGTCTAGTCTTGTCTAAGTAGTCTTGTATGTTTAGTCTTGTCCGTCTAGTCTTTTCTGTCTAGTATTGTCTGTCTAGTCTTGTCTGTCTAGTCTTTTCTGTCTAGTCTTGTATGTCTAGTCCTTTATGTCTAGTCTTGTCTGCCCAGTCTTGTATGTCTAGTCTTCCTTGTCTAGTCTTGTCTATCTAGTCTTGTTTGTCTAGTCTTGTCTGTCTAGTCTTGTGTGTCTAGCCATGTCGGTCTACTCTTGTCTGTCCTCTCTGTTTAGTCTGTCTAGTCTTGTTTGTTTGTTTAGTGTTTATATCTAGTATTATCTGTTGATTTGTTTTTATTGCGATTGTGTGTGATACTATTTGATGTTATTGTGTATGCCTTGGTGTATTAGCTGATCATGTCTGCATATAATGAATACACTGGGTAGAAATAAAAATGTAAATATCGCATATAATTCGCAGTTGATTTATTACTAGTGTATTGAATGTGACAAGAAGTGGATTTCGGAAAACCATTAATGTCGCCGATCTTTCCGTTATTTATGGATTTGAAATGGTGAAAAAAAGAATCGTCTTTTTTGGCACAGTGAATTATTGGATATATTGGAGGGATGGTTTCGAGTGTCGTAAATCTGTTCATATATATTGCGAAATTTAATTGATTTGGTGAATTAACGAAAAAAGTTTTATTACCATTAAATTTTATACACAAAAGTGGGTAATCATTATACAAGAAATGTCAAATGGATTGTGATCAAGGTATCTAAACTAAAAATGAAACGATTTATCTATTTTTTTGGACCCAAAAACGGTTAATAAACGGAAAATAATTACGAGAACGATATTGCTGAATGGGTAGGCGTTTCTCAAAAAGAATTATACCTGAATTTCTGGTATAATCATTGTGAGTTTGTTGCGAGCCAATAGCGGCACGCGTACAATCTATTTTCCAGTTGTTCAGTCCAAAAACACAGATTCAATATACTTTCCAATTGGTTGAAAACATAACATTTGCTACTATATCTAACAGTGATAATGAAATGAAATGAGTGGAATGACTGAAAACATTGGGATGTCTGATCTTAATCTTGAAAAAGTAAGTCTAAATCTAGAACAAACCAGCCTATATAGCCAAATACAAATACATCTCAAACACCAAAACATCAACCAGCCAGATACATCTCAATTTTGAATTATCTAGGCTAGAATTTGAGAAAGTCTTAATTTTGAGGCATCAGGTCTGAATTAAATACGAATAAGATACATTTGAATTGAATATCATTGTCTGAATTTTAAATTACCATGTCCATCCAAAGTTTGCGACATGCAGAACAAACAGGTATATCCAAGATACGACCGCGAGTCAGATCTGTCCCTTGAACTTAATTTGATCAAACCGTCGTAACAATTTTCAAATCTTATTAGGCTGGACCTTAGAAACCCAAAATATTATTTTATTTAACATATTTTATTTATTTATTTCACTAATCATTAAAAAAATCGAAATCAACATCTAATTTGTGTGTGTAGACTAGTTTTCATCTTTAATATTTCAGATAATCTAGACTTTTAATAATCTAGTCTATAGTAGGCCTAGTCTAGTCTGCCTAAACTTTTTGTCTAATCCTGTTTGACTAATTTAATCTGTTTGTTTAGTATACTTAGTTCGGTCTAGTCCAGTGTATTTCAAACTTTTTCATACCGCGACCTCCTTAGTGTGGAAACATATTTCGCGACCCCCTACCCTACCCTCCGCTGTTTCTAGCTTGTATTTTTTTATGATGCAAATATCGAATCTGTACATCATGTTTACTTAATTTTATAATTAGAAATCGGCTAAATAATTGAATATTGAATCTAATGAGAGATTGATGGAAGAAATACTGTTTTGTACAGCTCTTACTACGAATACCTTGAAGCTACACAAGACTTAAATATCGATTGCACGAAGAAATGCATAGCTATTTGTAGTGACGAGCAAAACCTATGACTGGTTAAAAAGCGGCTTTATTACTACTTAAGGCACTGATGCCAAACGCTTGTTTGATGCATTGCTTTCTTCATCGCCAAACTCTTGCGTCCAAAACCTTGAGACAGGAATACAATGTTGTTCTTATTATAATTATAAAATTAGTAAATTCTATTAAAGGAAAAGTGTTAGAGTCACGTTTATTTCAAACAATTGTTTATTTTTATACGTTTACGTTTATTTTACATTAACATTTGTGAAGATATGGGTTCACTGTACCAAAGTTTGCTTTACCACACAGAGGTTAGGTGGTTATAGAAAGGCAAAGTACTGACAAGAGTTTTTGAACTTTGAGCTGAACTTTTGGTGTATTTACACCAGGTCAAGTCCGAATATACCAAATTTATTTGTGGCCCGCAGCTACAGATGCTACCAGCTACAGACGCGACAAGTTTTGGAACCAATCTAAAGGAAATCTGTTGGAATTATCTGCTGATGGAATGTTACACATGGAATCACGTCATGTTTATCACTTTGGATAGCTTTTGGCTAAAGAGGAAATCAGAATATCAACAATTAACCAGAGAAGCTTTGAAGTGTTTGATTCTATTTGCCACTTCCTATTTGTACGAGTTGACGTTTTCGTCGATGGCTCAAATAAAAGGCAAACTGCCTAAAAGAAATTGCCTAAATTTAGAAAGCGATTTAGTTCTATGTGTAGCAAAAACGGATTCGCGATGGTAAAAATTGATTAACAAGGAACAAGCCCAACCAACCATCACATTAATGTGAATATGTGCCTATTCCTCGTAACATTAATGATTCATGTGACTCCAAGGTATTTGTTGATTTGTGTTAACCTAATTTTTGTTTTACCAAACCTTTAATCTACTTTTTCATTGTGTTGTTGTCAATTTCCGCTATGTTATATGTCAAAAAGTGCCCGAACTTTTTGAGGTATAACTAAATATGTGATACATTATACCGATACATTCATATTCGCGCCTTTCTAACTTGGCGGATGCGCATGTGCTTAATTAACCGTAAAAAGGTATATTAACTCTTTCTTAATAAATATAACATTTTGAAATAGAATGATTTTAGTTTTTTTTTTTTACTTTGAACGCTTCTTTAAGGTAGTTCGCTCGTAAAACGGCTTTGCTTGATAATTCAACTATAGACCACTCAATATAAGACGATGTTCTTGTCTACTACTGTCACGAGTAAACTAACTACCTTAAGGGCTCTTTATTTTAAATTTTAAAATAAGTGCGATTCCTTTTAAAAGCCTTCGCGACCCCCCAGGGGGTCGCGACCCCCACGTTGAAAAACACTGGTCTAGTCTTTCTAATCTAGTTTTCAAGCCTATTCTTTCAAGTCTAGTCTATTTGTCCCTGATTATTTGCTCGTCTGTGTCTAGCCAGCTTTGTCTATTCTCGTTTAGTTAGCATTTTGTGTATAATCGTATCTGTCTAGGCTAGCTCTTCTCTAATCTAGGTAGATCTAGTTTTTCAAGACAAATGTTTATATTGTAAATTTACGATGATGAGGTTGGGTCAGATTTATTAGAGGACCCTGTGGGCCGTTGTTATTACTAGTGCGTTCGAGTCCGAGTGCACAATACATTAATTAGTTTCGAATTGAAACAAAAGGCTAATTCCGTGCGTCGAGGTTTCGCGCGCCCTAATTGCATGCAAATTGTAACCTCCGGGGTGGCGATTCCTCCAGATCGGATCGCCGACCAATTATAATTTTTTTCTATAAAAACAGAAATTATTGAATGCTGATTTTGTTTGGGTATTGATTTATATAACCGTGGAAATGATTGTGCCCATAATTATGAAAGTGTTCTAACAATAAGTCAAAATTATAAAAAAAATAAGTAATCAATAAATAATAATTTATCAGTTATTTCACACCACATAATTAACACTAAATGAATTCCATAAATTGTTGAAATTACAACCACTACCTATTGGTTCATTTTTGATGATTCGTAAAAATTACATTGAGTAAATTTAGTTTAAAATAATGCTGTGTGAAATAACTGAACTATTTTTTTTTTAATTTCGACTTACAATTAGACCACTTTCATAACTATGAGCACAATTGGGTGTTTGATATTTATTGTCGATATCGCACTGAATAATTAAACTAGCCAATTTTTGCAAATTTGAAATTCCGATAATTGCAGGTATGGACGAACGCGATTCAGTTGATTCAATGGACTAATTGAATTTTGCACAAAACTGCATTATTCGGAAATTTCCTTTTATTTGTTATTGACAATCGATAATAATTTTTCAATAGCAGTTTGTTTGATGTGCAATTTATATTAGAAAAACATTACATGCAAATAATACGTCTAGCCCGTCCGATCCCTCTTGCCTCTCTGGTCTAATTTGACTAATCTTAATGTAATTTGTGCCTTAAGTTGTTAATTGTAATAGTCTAGAGTTTACTGAAAGCTTGTATGAAGTTATTACTTTCGGGTTTGACGAGTTGTTGAAGGAAAAAACGTTATGTAATCGGTGACAACCGGTGCCGCGTGCTCGGGGAATTACCGACGAAAATGGTTGTGTAATTAGGGGTCTTGTAATTATAAACCTTCTAGACAAAAACTGTTATTATAAAGAAAAGTTTGTTGTTTTTACTGTTATTTTTTTAGATGTTAAGTTTTCGCATGACTTTTTAAATTTTTATTCAAAAAATGCTAGATGTGTTATTAATCTTTATTTTGTTCTTCAGACATCAAATAACTTCAACTTTATAAATAACCACAGGAACAGTTTAAATATCATTTTACTATTTTGCGTCTGTAATGGACTCATAACAGCACTCATATGCGTGCGGTTATAGCTCGCCCAGTGCGATACAATTTTCCCAATATCTATTGACACAAAATAGAAAAAATACACTGCCGAGCATAAAATTAGGGTCACTCCGTAATTTGAAGAAAACATTTTTTAGTTTTTTACGTGTTTTTTCGATTGTAACAGTTTACTAACTGATTGCTTGAATAAAACAAAAGGTTTTTCTTTTTCAAAGTTTATTTAAAGTAATGAAAATGAACAATTTTAATTTTATGTGCTAAGTAAAGAAAACAACAACTTTGATATGTTTTTGTTGAAACAAAAGAAAGTTTATGGACAGCATAGCATTTGTTTCTATGGTGTCGTCTGTCTGTTGTAAATTGTTATCATTGTTAGTGTTTTGCAATGAGCATAAATCCCGTTGTTGCAGCACAAATTGTGGCGGCTTTAGAAGACGCTCGCGGTCAGCACGAAACTGCGAGAAACGTTAGTGTAAGTCTCTCGAGTGTGCAACCAGTATGGCGGCGTTTCGAAGAGACAGGTCTGCTCACTCGAGGACCTTGTTCAGGCCGAGGCAAAACTCCAACAGCTAAGAATGACCGCTTTCTAGTTTCTAGTGCTTTGAGAAACTGAACGGTCACGGCAGTTTCCCTGTGAAATCATCTGCAAGAAGTGAGAAATGTAAACATAAGTGAGTGGGCAGTTAGGAGACGACTTTATGCTGCTGGATTATCTTCTCGAACTAGAGCTACTGGACTGCCGCTTTCCCGTGCACACCGGATTGCGAGGTTGAATTTTGCACGAGAACACTTGACTTGGACAATAGCGGATTGGAGACGCGTATTGTTTTTCGATGAACCGCGATTCTGTCTTACGGGCTCAGATAGACATGTAAGAGTGTGGTGACGACAAGGCGAGAGATGTGCTCAAGCGTGTAATGCAGAGCGACTACCATTTGGCGGAGGATCAGTTATGGCATAGGGAGGCATATCTTTTGACACTCGCACGGAGTTTTTCACGAGAATGGGACGTTGACTGCGCATAGGTATCTGACAGAGGTTCTAGAAGACCATGTTTTACCATTCACGGTTATTCTTGGAGACGACGCAACATTTATGCATAATAACGCACGGCCCCATACTGCTCGGATAGTTACCGAGTATCTTGACGAGTGTGAAATCACGCATTTCAAATATTTTTCTTGCACCCTTTCCAGCCCTTCTTGCTCTCTCCATCCCCATATTTCCGCTCCATACATCATCACACTTTTCACCAGGCTATCAAATATCATCACTCTCCTTCTATAGTCGTGTCCAAATTTTGTCTCTCCTATTCCCCATACCGCTCCTAGTATTTTATTGACTTTCTTTACTAACTCTCTCACGTGTGCTGTTTCAGAATTTCTCTCATTAAACACGTACCCTAGGTATTTAAATTCTTTTACTTCTTCAATTTTCACCTTCTCCCATCTTCACTCAATTACTCTTCTCCTGCCACCCCCATTTCTAAACACCATCATCTTGAACTTCTCCCCATTCACTGTCAGATTTTTCCTCATATATTTCTCCATGTTTCTTATCATTTCTTTCATCCCTTTCTCGTCTCTCGCTAGCACCACCAAATCATCCGCGTAGGCTAGGGACCACACTTTTTCTTTGCCCACCACAACCCCACCCGTCTGCGCCTTGCTGAACATCTCCTCTATGTCACCAGTAAATGCTGCAAACAGGCTGGGGCTTAGTGGGCAGCCTTGTCTCACTCCCTTATGCGTATTAAAACCTTCGCTCACCCTTTCACCAACTCTCACTCTACTTATTTTTTCTTCATAAATCTCTTCTAATTTTGATGCTCCTGATGATCAGATGCTCCTTTATCCTTTTCTTTCTCAGGCATTCCCACAGTGCCTCTTTTGCCACATTATCAAAGGCCGCCTTCAGGTCCACAAATAATGAGTACATCTTACCGCCCCTTTTTTTATCTCATTCCCTACTGTGATTCAAGATGTATACATCATCCATAGTCCCTCTCCCTTTCCTAAATCCCGCCTGTCCGTCTGGTGTCACACCCCGCTCCTTCAATTCCTTCGTCAATCTCTCTTCCACAATCATTGCATATATCTTATATGCCGTATTGAGCATGGTGATCCCCCTGTAATTGCTTGCTGTTTCCCTTTCTCCTTTCTAATATATGGGGCATATTATCCCCTCTTTCCAATCCTGTGGGAAGCCCTCGATTCCACGATTCAATCTGAATACCGTCCCTCCCCGGTGCCTTTTTCTTTTTCAGTTTACTCAGTTGTTGTTCTAATTCTTCTCTTGTTATCTCTTCTATTTCTCCCACCCTGTGTTGACTCTTTTTCTTTTCCTGTCTGATTTCATCACCACCCAGCAGCTCACTGAAGTACTTTCTCCATTCCTCCATAGTAATTCTATTACTCACTCTTTCTACTTTTTTCTTTCTTTCCCTATTTATGTATTTCCATACCTCTTCTTCCGTCTGTATGCCTTTCATCTTTGGCTCTTCTTCCATCCATTTCTTTTGCTTCTTCTCCTTGCATACTAATTTGTACCTCTTGCGTGCTCTCTTGTACTCCTCATTACTAGCTTTTCCTCTTTTCCAATTTCTTAATTTCTTTCTTACTGCTTGTATTTCCCTTGCCTGTATTCTTTATCCCACCACTCGACCCCACCTTCACTCCTGTCTCTATCACTTTTTTTTCTGTTGCATTTTTTACGTGATCACCCAGTTCTTTCACTTTTTCGTTTATCCCTTCCTCTTCGTATCTAGCCTCCCTAAGTCTTGTTCTATAATTTTCTATTCCTTCTTCCGTCCAGATATTCTTCACAATTTTTCTAACATCCTTCTCACTTCTTCTATTTTTCTCTCTTCCTTTTGTCTTCACTTCCAATGGCATATGATCCGACTCGACTCTTTCTCCCACCTTGTATTGTTCTATTTCATCCCATGCTTCTTCATTCACCATAACATTGTCAATAACTGTCTCCCCTCTTGGTCCGATATATGTGTACTCTCCTTTCTCATCTCCTATACTGTTTCCATGAAGTATGTCCCACCCTCTTTCTTCTACTAGACTAATCAGTAGTCTCCCTTCGGCGTTTTCTGTTGCGTCTCTTGTTGGTCTTCTTTCTATTTTTGTTTGTTATTCTTCTAGCCGTATTCCTTTTTCCCCAATTCTTGCGTTAAAGCACCGCGCCTTGCTGTTTTACTCGCTCTTCTATCATTCTCTTCGTTTCTTTCATACTTCTGCTGTATATTGTTATAATTCTCCATTTTCTCTGTCTACTTTTCACCGTTCTTTCCATAATCCCTCTTTCTTCTTTTGCTTAGGTTCTGTTTTCTTCTTCCAAACCCTTTTTCAGTCCCATTATTATCCCCCCTTTAGCTCTGCCTTTCCTGCTTACCCTCTCTGCAAATTGACACTTCCACTTCCCACTTCCACTTCCACTTCCCACCCCTTCTCTTCCACCCACGTTTCTACCATTCCCACTAAATCAAATTTTCCCAAATATTCCCAAAACTCATTGTCTTTGTTTTTTATCCCCGCTGTGTTCCAGTATACTATTCTTAATTGCTCCGTTTCTTCCTCATTCCTCTCCGTGTTCGTTTTCCGTTTTCTGTCCTGTCGTCTTTTCCTTGTGCTCTTATTCAAAGATTTGTTGTGTTTAACTCCCCCTTTTCATCATCCCACTTAAAGCCTTTTCCGTCTATCCATATCTTTTTATAACCGACTTTCACCCACCGTCCTTTTTGTCGTTCTTCTTTGGCTAGCGCTCTTAATTCCTTCTGTATGTCTCTTTCCTTGTTTGTCAGATCGTCTTCTATGTATACTCTCTTTTCCCTTTTTTCTCTTAGTTTCCTCTTATTTTCCATAACTTTCCGCTTTTCACCCCAGGTTCCAAGTTCCGCCACCAACATTTTCCCTCCACTTACTTTATGCATCTCTTTCACCGTCACTTCTACCTCTAATTCTGCCTTTATCCATTCTTCCAGATTCTTCTCGTTCTCACATTCTCCTTCGTCCAGTCTCGTTACAACAATATTCTTTTTTCTCATTATTTTTTCCTTCTCTTCCATTTTCTCCTCCAGTCTTTTAATTTTTTCATTTAGTTCCGTCTTTTCTCTTTCCAACTTTTCTTCCTTTTCACGCATCATATTTTTCAAATATTCCATTTCCCGGCTCATCTTCCGATTCTCTTCCTTTATCTCCCCTATATCTTCCATAATTTTTTGCAGCATCTTCATTTCCTCACCCATTTCCTTTTTAGCCGGTGATCTTTCCAGTTTCTTACTTTTTAGAAAGGGGTTCAACCTTTCTTCCCTTCTCTCTTCCCTTTTATCTTTTATTTTTATAATCTTCGTCTCGGTCGCTTTCACTCCCAATTTTTTTCATTTTTTCTTTTTCTTTCTTTTTTTTCCTTATCGCGCGCCGTAAAAACACGCGTGGAAATAAAAAAACTCAATCCGTAAAACCCGCTTCACAAAACACGTCCGCTCCGCTCAACCGCTCGAATTGGACTCAGCATAGTATAAATTTATCAACATTTCATGGCTTAGAAAGTTCCTGAGATGTGGGTTTACAAGTGCCATCTGATGCAGCCTTTTTGAGATCGGTTTCTATATTCCAAGTTACAAATTCCTCAATGACTAGGTCAAGAAATTTTGTAGATATAACACTATTAATATTCATATTATTAACTTTTAAACTAACATTCCTCGCGTATATACCTCGTTGGGTTTGAAAGATTATATATTAGCTTTTTACGTATTTTTTAGATTTGACGATTACGGAGGTTGGGTCGTCTGAATAAAATACACATTGATTCATTGTAGGAAACTATATCCGCCATGTATAATAAAAATATAGTGGTTCCCAGAACACTCCCTAGCGGAAAATCAGTATTTATTTTAAAGTGGTTCTGGTTTGCAGATTTTATTATTAAAGACGATTGTTGTATATTGTGATTTATTTTTTAGAAAAGATTTAATCGTATAAAGTCTTGTCTGTCTAATCTTGTCTGTATACTCTTACTGGTCTGGTCTTATCTATTTAGTCTTGTCTCTCTAGAAAGTTATACTGCGGAATTAGGGAGAGGATAGACATAATGTGATGCTATAAATGCTGTAAGACGGGCCACTTTGCAAACTCTTGTACAGGACCAGATAGGAAGAAGATGTGCCTCAGATGTGGTCACGAGGAACATCAGGCAAAAGATTGCCAAGAATAATTTTACTGCCCAATCTGTAAGCTGAAAGGACACCAGGCATATTCCCGAACGTGTCCTGCATACAAAAAAAAACGCTGTCGGAGGCACTGAGATTGAAATCGGCGAAAAGTAACAAAAAATGACTAAAATCATCCAAATCAACCTCATGAAATATCCTGCCGCACACAATCTTCTGACTGCCACGGCAATGGAAACCGAGGCAGATATTCTGATAGTTAGCGAACCTAATAAAAAAATATTGAGCGCGGGTGGCTCTTTTACTGACCAGAGGAAATATGCTGCAATACTAGTTACAAATCGCAACCTACCGATAATAAAAACTGAAAAACTTACGTATGGGTAGAGATCCAGGACTATGTCACATATAGCCTAACGCCCAAATATACCAGATGGATGAATGCCTTGAGGCGCTAAACTAAAGCCTAAGAGAACAAGAATAACATTCAAAATTTATATCTGGCGACTTTAATGCAAAGTCCCCCTACTGGGAATGCCTACATATGGATATGCTAATGAACTTGGCAGCAGAAATGGATGTCGTCCTACTAAACCAAGGAGTGCAACCTACATTCATAATGGGGAACCTTCTCTCCAAGTTGTATTTCTACGAGATTATTGAATAAGGAAACAATGAGCGACCACCGATACATACCGTACAAAATAGAAAAAACGAGTGAGTAGAAACAAATAACTCCGCACAGAAATACAGGTTGGAATATTAAACACATAGATGAATTTAAAATTAAACGTGTACTGTCACAGGAAATAGCACGTTCAAATACCAAAAACGCAGATGAACTTGTAAATGTTCTGAGTAAAGTTTGTGACGCAACGCTAAAGAAAAGAGGGAAACCCACAAGGCAAAATTTAAACTGATGGAGCGAAGAAATTGCAAGCTTAAGGACTTCAAGTATCGCAGCGAGATGAAAGTGCCAGCGACAAATAACAAGAAAAGGCGAAGAAAAAAATACCAATGCACTATTAAGCATATACCAATATCTCAAAAAACAACTGAGGCATGAAATAAACATGGCCAAGCAAAAGCATTTGCGAATCTGCGCGAAGACCTGGACTACGACACATGGGGAGATGCCATCCAAATCTGCAGGAAAAGGCTGAAGGTCCAACAACCAAATATCAAAATGCATATGAAGGAAATCAAACGCATAGTCGAAGTACGAAGTACCACTTCAAGAGCTAGTAAGATGGCAACAACCAACAGTAGAAGAGGTACCGCTGAAGATCGCAGAAAATGCTAAATCAGGCACCCAAAGATCACGAAGACACATTAATATCACTGGACCTACGAAATGCTTTTAACACAGCTGTTTGTAAACTCATTATCGATGATCTAATTGCAAGAAACATTACTCCCTACCTGCTAAGAATTATTCAAAGCTATTTTACCTGTAAAACATCATTTTGCAAACAAATGACGAAACCGAGGAAATAATAGTTAGTAGTGTCGCACCACAATTATCGGTTATGGGCGCCACTCGGTGGAAGATACTTTATGATGCAGTCCTCAGGTTAAAACTTCCGGAAGGAGCTAGGCTAATAGGATTTGCGGATTATTTAGCTCTTGTAATAACAGCAAAGTCGGAACAGACGGTGATGCTAACTGCAAACCAAGCAATATCCCAAATTAACTGTTGAATTCAATCAAAAAAATTAAATCTCGCACCAGAGAAAACAGAAGCGGTCCTACTAACGGGACTTGCGCCCATAATTTTCCCAATAAACAACATTAGCATCGCCCCAAAAGAGTCGTTAAAATACCTAGGTCTCATCTTAGATAAAAGGCTTTCCTTCATTCCCCATCTTAACGAAACGCAGCAAATATGAGAGCTATGGCAGCAATGGAAAAACTCATGCCTAACGTAGGGGGGCCGAAGAGCAGTAAACGGAGAGCACTCAGTTACGTGGTCCAGTCAGTGATGCTATGTGGGGCCCCAATATGAGCACATCATCTTACACCTAAGCTATCGATAAACTCTCGATAGTCCAGAGAAAACTAGCACTAAGGATTTGCTGCGCATATAAAACAGTGTCTGGCGACGCTGCCCTAGTAATTTCTGGTATACCACATCTTGAGTTACTGGCCAAGGAGAAAAAGGACCTATATGAAGCAGGTTCTAGCTAAAATGACTGGAAAATTGCTTGAGATAATCTGTACGATGAATGGCAGAGCAACTGGTGGGCGTCAGATAATGGGCAATGGACGAGGCTGCTGATACCCAAAATTGTCCCGTGAATAAGCAGATAAGACGGGGAAATTTATTACCATCTAACCCAATTTCTTATTCGGGATGGCTGTTATAATAGTATATTAAAGGACGAGTACAGTAAGCTTGATTTTACGCGTAGTTTTAAGCACGCGTCCAAGTTTGGTTTCTAATGGTCAAGTGCTGAAAAACGCCTTAGGAACGAGTTTTTTATAGCATTTTTTCTATTTTGTGCCCTTTTATGCCATTTCTAAATAAAAAATCGCCAATACATATTGAGAAAATTGTATCGCACTCAACGAGTCATAACCGCACGCATATGAGTGCTGTTATGAGTCCCTTACAGACGCAAAATAGAAAATTATTATTTACAGCAAATACGAAGACCACCTGATAATCTATGTGAATATAGCGGCGAAGAAGACTCAGTTACCCACACAATATTTTAATGCAGTAGATGGACCACAGAAAGGGAACTCCAAAAATCAAATATGAACAAAAGCCTCGAACCCAGCAGTGTTATAGACGACATGTTAGAGAGCAAGGAAAACTGGGACAAGATACACAAACGTGTCTGCTTTGTTCCGATGTGCATGTATGACGTCAAAAAAAAGGCTTGTCTCTCTAGACTTGTAAGTCTAGTTTAGTCTGTCTAGCCAGCTTTATCTAGTCTTGTCAGTCTAGTTTTGTTTGTCTAGCCGGCTTTATCTAGTCTTGTCTGTTTAGCCTTTTGTACAAAGTGTTAGGTAAATATGCTGCAAAAGATCGATTTTAACATCAATTCTCCTTGAATATTTGACTTAGAATTGTGGGTGACTATCTAATTGGACCAGTATTTCTACCAGCAAGACTTACTGGGGAGATGTATCAAAACTTTTTTCATTCTTTTCTCTTTAGTTTCTGCAGAATATACATTGGCGACCAGAATTGCAATGTGGTTTATGCTCCATGGTGCACCACCACATTTCAGTTTGGTTGCTCGTGATTTTTTAACAGCAACATAACGCAGTGCCTGCTCGATTCCCGACTTATACCTATTGCATTATTTCTTATATTGCTATCTGAAGCCATTAGATTGCGCTACTCATTTGAAGAATTTGGACGAGTTGCGAAATTAAGATTGCGGATAATTGCTGGATGTAACTCAATTTCAAACTACCCTGGTGTGTTTGAAAGAGTTCGGCACTCAATGACGAGAAGATTGAATGCTTGTATCCAGGCTAGAGGAAGTCATTTCCAACATTTACTGTAGATTGAGCAACATTACTTTGTGATATTAAAACGTTGTTAGTGTCGCATTTTTTTTTCACACTTAATCTTCGAAACAAAGGGTTTTTCAGAAATCATCTTAGGACAAAATATTCTTATTGTTAGTATAGGCCAACCCCTTGAATTATTTGCCGCATGTACACCTAACACCCAATATATTTAGATTAAAATCTTCTCTCTTTACGGGAAATATACAGAATAATTTATGTTGAAGTGTGTGATGAGTATCATTAGTTCTTCAGTATGTAATGGAATTTTTGATCGATTTATTGCAAGTAATAAGTTTTCTTTACAAAAATGATTTAATAATTATGAGAAAAATGAAAGCAATAAAGAAAATAGAAAGCTCTGAAACGTCGGTAGTAATTTTCGTCAAAATATAATGACCATGCATTCGTCTTGTCTCTACGAATCTCACAGAAGAATGTTTCAATTAACTAAATTTGTTAGTTGTCCGCGGCCATCTACTCAAGCCCACATTTCCTTTATTTCCCACCAGAAAGAAAAGAACGGGAAAATTGGAATTGATACAGAAACATTTTCATTCAATACATAAATAGATTTATCTAACCGTTATAGCCACAAATAAAACTCAACAACAATATCAATATTATTACAAAAGAAGTAAGGATATTGGTCAACATTTTTCTAAGAGAAGAAAAGAACAGACGAGATCGGAAAATATTATAAAAGTTAATATTGCTAGATCAAACAAAGCAAAAGTTTACTCTAGATTCTCCCAAAATGCTGAATTAATTTTAGTATTTCATTGTTTAAGATCCCCGACGTAATAAAAATAAAATAAAAACATGTACATTCGATTTATGGACTAAGAAAATTCGCACGTGAGCGAGTTTTCGATAGACAAGTCGGTGATTCACGTCCCGAATAGAAATAAAATATCGCTTTTTCCTTTACTGTAGTTATTAAGAGAATCGAGCGGAGGTATTTTAAAATTCTGCTCGTAAAACTTCGGCGAAAAAATGTTTTATTTAAACACCTACATTCCAAAACCGCACTTACTACACCCTTTATTATTTCACACATAAAATCTTAAACAATTGGGCATCTTAAACTGCGATGAGCGCGACTAGACAAACACGACTAGACAGACAAGACTATACAAAGAAGACTATACAGACAAAGTGATTCAGAAAAAAATCTGAATAGTTCAATTACAATTTATGTTTAATGTATTTTAAATGCAAAATTACATGTAAGATTTACATAAAAGTCTCTTAAGTGAGTCTCCGTGGGCGAGCTTGAGTTATTTGCATAGTAAGTGGTTGTCCCGTCGTTGGAGGGATATTTTATGATTCTATTTATTATTTGTATTTTTTTCGTGCAATTATTCTTTTTCTTTGTTACGGCGCCAGCGCCGGCGCGGCGGAGCGAATCAAAATTAAGGCATTCGTCTTGCTAGCGCGAATATTTAATTAGTTTTTCTTAAAGCTTGCTTTCAAGACGACGTTCTGACGGGAACGCAATTGTGTGTTTTGGTCATTCGTAATGTTCTACATTTTAATAAATCCAAATAATATTATCAGTCTAGTCTTGTTTTCCAACTAAGCTATTTTTCAACTTTTATCTTATTTTAATTCGCTAGGTTTCGTTGATTTCTTTTTCGATACGTCGCGTCGGCATCGGTTCTTTTCCAGCATTTATATCATTCACTTCCGCTACTAATATACAAACGGACATGTTTTATTCACATGTGTCTGGCGTTTATCGAACCCGGACTAGGACAATTAATAATGTAATGCGCCGGGCGTCACTCGCTGACACAGTTACAGAACGGCCGGCACAGATACACAGACGACGTCGCGACGCTCGCGAACAGTGGCAGCCGTTTACATAGAATTATGTACGTTTATTTTTTATGTCAATATTGATCGGAGTTTAACTATTTAGACTTTAAATAGATCAAACAATACATCGGTCAATGACCACTAACCTGTCTAACCTCACTAGTTTTTTTATAACTACACTTGTCTCTCTCGATTAGTCTTATCTGTCTACTTTTATCTAGTCTATATAGTCTTGTCTGTCTAGTATTGGATGTCTAGTCTGATCTTTTCTCTGTTTAGTTTTGTCTGTTTAGGTACTCTTTTGTACGTAGATGTGTCTTTCCAGCTGTCTGGTTGCTTAATTCCTTTACGCGCTAATCGAAATCTAGAAAGTTCTCGCTGAAGCAAATTGCTAGCTGTAATAAATTGTGTTTTGGAAAATAAAAGACAGGACTGATATCGATATAATGCAATTATCGGCAAGCGTAAATAAGCCGCCTCCGTCGTACTGGATATCGAAGCGGCGACTCGCCTCAATGATTACAACTTTATTAGTAATTTCCCGTCTGATTACATCTTCCATGTAATGACTCACGCACATACACAAGCACCTCCAAGAGATGATTTTAGGTGGATACACAGAATTGTTTTAACAGAGACATAGAATGAGAAAATGTTTGAGAGACATAGATGGACGGAAACCTAAACAGGCATTAAAGATAGTTAGTGGAGACATAGAACGGCAGATTGTGAAGGAGTCGTAAAATTACTCGATACAAAAAGAGAAACATGTAGTGACTATTTACTCAGTAGGTGGAGCATGTGTTTATAGATATTGAAGTATCTAAAGGATTTTCAAATGAGAACTTGACGTGAGCTTTAATTGCTTCTGCACGGCGCGGGCTCGACGAAATTTCGTTACAACGAACGTTCGGGTGAACCACAAAACATTATAATTTACTTGAAGGGAAAACTTAAATTACGAATTTCAATTATATTACATGAGGCGAATATATTTGAAGTAAATGGTTTTGCTGCTCCTACTGGTACATGTCGCCAGATAATTGAAGCAGAAAAACTAACTAGGCCTTTAAAATTTTAATAGATAAGTATCTACAGAGAAAACTAGACAGAAACGACTAAAGAGATAAGACGAAAAGACAAGAGTAGACAGACAAGAGTAAACAGACAAGAGTAGACAGACAAGACTAGACAGACAAGACTAGACAGACAAGACTAGACAGACAAGACTAGACGGACAAGACTAGACGGACAAGACTAGACAGACAAGACTAGACAGACAAGACTAGACAGACAAGACTAGACAGACAAGACTAGACATACAAGACTAGACATACAAGACTAGACAGACAAGACTAGACAGACAAGACTAGACAGACAAGACTAGACAGACAAGACTAGACAGACAAGACTAGACAGACAAGACTAGACAGACAAGACTAGACAGACAAGACTAGACAGACAAGACTAGACAGACAAGACTAGACAGACAAGACTAGACAGACAAGACTAGACAGACAAGACTAGACAGACAAGACTAGACAGACAAGACTAGACAGACAAGACTAGACAGACAAGACTAGACAGACAAGACTAGACAGACAAGACTAGACAGACAAGACTAGACAGACAAGACTAGACAGACAAGACTAGACAGACAAGACTAGACAGACAAGACTAGACAGACAAGACTAGACAGACAAGACTAGACAGACAAGACTAGACAGACAAGACTAGACAGACAAGACTAGACAGACAAGACTAGACAGACAAGACTAGACAGACAAGACTAGACAGACAAGACTAGACAGACAAGACTAGACAGACAAGACTAGACAGACAAGACTAGACAGACAAGACTAGACAGACAAGACTAGACAGACAAGACTAGACAGACAAGACTAGACAGACAAGACTAGACAGACAAGACTAGACAGACAAGACTAGACAGACAAGACTAGACAGACAAGACTAGACAGACAAGACTAGACAGACAAGACTAGACAGACAAGACTAGACAGACAAGACTAGACAGACAAGACTAGACAGACAAGACTAGACAGACAAGACTAGACAGACAAGACTAGACAGACAAGACTAGACAGACAAGACTAGACAGACAAGACTAGACAGACAAGACTAGACAGACAAGACTAGACAGACAAGACTAGACAGACAAGACTAGACAGACAAGACTAGACAGACAAGACTAGACAGACAAGACTAGACAGACAAGACTAGACAGACAAGACTAGACAGACAAGACTAGACAGACAAGACTAGACAGACAAGACTAGACAGACAAGACTAGACAGACAAGACTAGACAGACAAGACTAGACAGACAAGACTAGACAGACAAGACTAGACAGACAAGACTAGACAGACAAGACTAGACAGACAAGACTAGACAGACAAGACTAGACAGACAAGACTAGACAGACAAGACTAGACAGACAAGACTAGACAGACAAGACTAGACAGACAAGACTAGACAGACAAGACTAGACAGACAAGACTAGACAGACAAGACTAGACAGACAAGACTAGACAGACAAGACTAGACAGACAAGACTAGACAGACAAGACTAGACAGACAAGACTAGACAGACAAGACTAGACAGACAAGACTAGACAGACAAGACTAGACAGACAAGACTAGACAGACAAGACTAGACAGACAAGACTAGACAGACAAGACTAGACAGACAAGACTAGACAGACAAGACTAGACAGACAAGACTAGACAGACAAGACTAGACAGACAAGACTAGACAGACAAGACTAGACAGACAAGACTAGACAGACAAGACTAGACAGACAAGACTAGACAGACAAGACTAGACAGACAAGACTAGACAGACAAGACTAGACAGACAAGACTAGACAGACAAGACTAGACAGACAAGACTAGACAGACAAGACTAGACAGACAAGACTAGACAGACAAGACTAGACAGACAAGACTAGACAGACAAGACTAGACAGACAAGACTAGACAGACAAGACTAGACAGACAAGACTAGACAGACAAGACTAGACAGACAAGACTAGACAGACAAGACTAGACAGACAAGACTAGACAGACAAGACTAGACAGACAAGACTAGACAGACAAGACTAGACAGACAAGACTAGACAGACAAGACTAGACAGACAAGACTAGACAGACAAGACTAGACAGACAAGACTAGACAGACAAGACTAGACAGACAAGACTAGACAGACAAGACTAGACAGACAAGACTAGACAGACAAGACTAGACAGACAAGACTAGACAGACAAGACTAGACAGACAAGACTAGACAGACAAGACTAGACAGACAAGACTAGACAGACAAGACTAGACAGACAAGACTAGACAGACAAGACTAGACAGACAAGACTAGACAGACAAGACTAGACACACAAGACTAGACAGTTATGGCTAGAAAGACAAGACTAGACAGACAAGACTAGACAGACAAGACTAGACAGACAAGACTAGACAGACAAGACTAGACAGACAAGACTAGACAGACAAGACTAGACAGACAAGACTAGACAGACAAGACTAGACAGACAAGACTAGACAGACAAGACTAGACAGACAAGACTAGACAGACAAGACTAGACAGACAAGACTAGACAGACAAGACTAGACAGACAAGACTAGACAGACAAGACTAGACAGACAAGACTAGACAGACAAGACTAGACAGACAAGACTAGACAGACAAGACTAGACAGACAAGACTAGACAGACAAGACTAGACAGACAAGACTAGACAGACAAGACTAGACAGACAAGACTAGACAGACAAGACTAGACAGACAAGACTAGACAGACAAGACTAGACAGACAAGACTAGACAGACAAGACTAGACAGACAAGACTAGACAGACAAGACTAGACAGACAAGACTAGACAGACAAGACTAGACAGACAAGACTAGACAGACAAGACTAGACAGACAAGACTAGACAGACAAGACTAGACAGACAAGACTAGACAGACAAGACTAGACAGACAAGACTAGACAGACAATACTAGACAGACAAGACTAGACAGACAAGACTAGACAGACAAGACTAGACAGACAAGACTAGACAGACAAGACTAGACAGACAAGACTAGACAGACAAGACTAGACAGACAAGACTAGACAGACAAGACTAGACAGACAAGACTAGACAGACAAGACTAGACAGACAAGACTAGACAGACAAGACTAGACAGACAAGACTAGACAGACAAGACTAGACAGACAAGACTAGACAGACAAAGACTAGACAGACAAGACTAGACAGACAAGACTAGACAGACAAGACTAGACAGACAAGACTAGACAGACAAGACTAGACAGACAAGACTAGACAGACAAGACTAGACAGACAAGACTAGACAGACAAGACTAGACAGACAAGACTAGACAGACAAGACTAGACAGACAAGACTAGACAGACAAGACTAGACAGACAAGACTAGACAGACAAGACTAGACAGACAAGACTAGACAGACAAGACTAGACAGACAAGACTAGACAGACAAGACTAGACAGACAAGACTAGACAGACAAGACTAGACAGACAAGACTAGACAGACAAGACTAGACAGACAAGACTAGACAGACAAGACTAGACAGACAAGACTAGACAGACAAGACTAGACAGACAAGACTAGACAGACAAGACTAGACAGACAAGACTAGACAGACAAGACTAGACAGTCAAGACTAGACAGACAAGACTAGTCAGACAAGACTAGACAGACAAGACTAGACAGACAAGACTAGACAGACAAGACTAGACAGACAAGACTAGACAGACAAGACTAGACAGACAAGACTAGACAGACAAGACTAGACAGACAAGACTAGACAGACAAGACTAGACAGACAAGACTAGACAGACAAGACTAGACAGTCAAGAAAAGACAAGACTAGACAGGCAAGACCAGATAGACAAGGCTAGACAGACAAGACAAGGCAGAGAAGATTAAACATAGAAGACTGGTCAAACAAGACTAGACAGACAATACTAAACAGACATGACTAGACGGATAAGACTTTTTTATTACGCAATAGGAGAAACAAATTTCTCAGACATCCGGTTATTTTCGTGTGTCTTGTACTACTATTGTTCTCCAATTGCTGCTATAGTTCTATCCAGTTCGGGATCACCTGGGCATAGCTTCGTATTGGAAGGCATTAGTTGTAGGTGATGGGAAAATCCTCTATCTATTTACTCTGGATTTCGCAGTTGGGCTACCATTTACATTCTCTTATCATCAGTTTTACATTCATTTTATGTTGTTCCAATTTTACTTGGATTGTAACATAATTTTAATAATGTTCCAGCATTAGCTTCTTCCCCAATATTTTCCTCTGTAAACATCCTTTTATTTGTTCAACCATATTAAAATATAGTGCAATCTGCGGTGTCGATTCAATGCATCCATATTAACCCACATCACCAGACTTTCTGTAAATCCATTGTTTGAGATCCATAATCAACCACTTCATCTAATTTACTTTTCCTGTATCACACTTTGCACTCCATCTTTTGACCATTTATCCTAGCACTGGAGTCCTATCTCATGTTTTCTTCCCCTATTTCCATGTCTGTAGTTTGTTTCCCTTTTCTCTATTAAAATATTGATGTGTATTATTTATACTCCGCTATTACCTGTACATCTTGTGTTGAATTTTTTCTGTATGAGCTGGTTATTCTGATTGCCATCTTACGTTGCAATGGAAAATTACCTACAGAGAAGAGTAGGCTTAAAAGACTAGACAGACAATACCAGACAGACAATACCAGACAGACAGGACTGGAGAGATAAGACTAGGCAGACAAGACTAGACCGGCAAGACTGGAGAAACAAGACTAGACATACAGGTCTAGACAGACAATACTAGACAGACAGGACTTGATAGGCAAGCCTAGTCAGACAAGACTAGACCGACAGGACACAACACACAAGACCATACAAACAAGACCAGACAGACAAGTCTAGACAGACAAGACTAGACAGACAAGGCTAGACAGACAAGACTAGACAGACAAGACTGGACAGACAAGACTAGATAGACAAGACAAGACAAACAAGACTAGACAGATAAGACTGGACAGACAAAAATAGACTAGACAGACAAGACCAGACAGACAAGACTAATCAGACAATACTAGATACACAAGATTACACAGACAAGACTAGACAGAAAAGGCTAGGCAGACAAGACTAGCCTGACGATACCAGCCAAACAAGACTAGACAGACAAGATGAGACAAACAAGATTAGACAGACAAGACTGGACAGACGAGACTAGATAGACAAGACTAGACAGGTAAGACAGGACAAACTATCCAGAAAAAATTAGACAGACAAGACTAAATAAAACTAGATGGACAGCATTAGGAGACATCGAATGTAATTTTCATTGATTTCAGTGATAAAATTTGATTAAGGCGAACATTACCTACGCCGAGTGCGAAGTTAATCGGGGAGATAAACTTGCAATGGAATTATTTACCAGTTAAACAATTGATTAATGCGAACAATTTGCAAAACGGTTTCAATCAAACTGCACCCCTTTGCACCTCCCGCGTTATTAAACTGCGCGTCGACGGACAGACGGACGAATTACGCGAGTCTGAAACGCGCCGCGACGCTCTTGGATGCATGAAAGGATTGCTAAGGACGTCCATTAAAGCGACGCCTAATGGCTGTTCCTGCCCGATTGCATCGCTCACTATATTGTCTGCGTTTTATTATGCAACTACGTAAATAGGACGAATGGGGAGTCACAATTTAGATTGGCGAAAGGATTTTCATATTAACAAATACATATTTTAGGATTTTCTCTTAATCAAACGACATGTTTTATACAGCTTTGTTTATCTAGTCTCGGTCGTCTTCAATATATGTGCCTTGTATAAAGTTTGCTAATAGCATTCTATAATTAAACCTGTCTCAAACACCAATTAGATATTATGTTTGATTTACCCCAATTAGTCTCTTAGAGTTAATTAAATTTCCTGTTGTTTTTTTGATCTCCATTCACATGCCAAAATATTTGTGTAGTCCATTGGTCAAGGCTAGTTAAGCTAACAACAAACAGAGGTGGGTTAGATATTGAACCCTAGGTTTTGTCTACGATTAGTAAATAATTTATTGGTTTTGCGGGATTACGCGATTCCCTTGTTTAAGGTCCGTATAAGCCGCCCCCAATTGTTTCCCGCTTGAACACAATCAATTTTAATTAGGCCCGTGATCTTTGTATCGTGTCAGCCTTTCGCGATTTCTGTGCTGGGATTAGTGTGCGGATTATATGAATGTGTGGAGGCTCTAGGATGGAATTAAAAACGGCAATCGGAGGGAAGCGAGACGGATACGAGTCGCAATTACGGCTGGGCAAATCCGCTCTTTTCGCACTAATAAATACGGCCGATAATTGGATTAGCTTTGAAAAATTGCGAGGGAACGATTTAGCCGAAAATAGCTAGTGAAATGGTGATTCTTTGTTGTTTCAGTTTTCAATGGTAAAAATTTATATATTTTTATTAATAGGATGGTTGCAACTGTTACTACGTGGTAATTCATACTTACATTGAATTGAAAAATTCACTATATTTTTACCACACTTATACTATGTAAAAATGTTTTATAACTTATTATTCACGGTTATATAAATTTCTACACATGTGCATATAACCGTGAATAATAAGTTATATAACTTTATACATATTAGTGTGGTATAAACATAGTGAAGTTTTCAATTCAATGTCTTTCTATATTTTTGTTTACGGGGTGGCTTTTTTGTTTTTCAACAAAATAAAATTGTGGTTGAAAAGTCACTATTCAAATCTGTTACTAGTCTTGCTTCTCCTGTTAATTTATTCATATCTGACAAAGAATTATCATCAACTTAATGTAATATTCAAATTTTTAAATTTTGCTTTAATACGTCGCGCGTCGGTTCAATATGAAAAATAAAAATTTAAACATAAAAAATAATGGTAGAATGGTCAACAAAGGAGCCTCGCAGGGCCAATTAAGGATCAAAGCCGCGGGACGAGAAAAAATACATTGGAAAGGAAGAAGAACATGAAAAGGAAAAAAAAAACATTGAATTTATGGTATGTACAAGATAAGTTGCGTAAGCGGAAAAACAAAGGGTCGGTTTTCTTATGAAAGAGCAGACAAAAGGAATGAATAAGGGCATTTATGCGGTTTTGTTCCTGAAAACGAATGAAAATGATGAATTTTCCGGAACAAAAAATATGCGCAAGAATATACAAATAAGAATAGATGGACAAGATTAGAGAGGAAAGAGTAAGCAAACAAGACTAGATGGACAAAACTAGAGAGACAAAAGTACAAAAGAGAATGTTTTGACATTATTCAAACTATTATTTTCAAATTGTCAGATGAAAAATCTGAAAGAAGTTTTCTGATAAAAAGTTAAATTTCTAGGAATTATATTTAAAACATTTTTCAACTTTCATTTCGATATCAAATTCATCGATATCGAATCTCTGACACCATTTTGAAATGTAAAACGGCTACAAAATTTGACTTCGATTGTTACCTACTTTACAAACAAAAAGCCACTAAATAGCTAGGTCTCTTCAATACAACCTAATTTTCTTCAAGTTTTATTCGAAGCATTTTTTAAAAATTTTGTCTAGTTTACAAATTTCGCAGTTTTGAGATAAATTTCTGACAAAAATATGAGATAATGTAAAAGAAAATTTATATTATTTCTACCAACACAACAAAATCGAACTTTTAGCGGGATATGGACATTTTTCCATCATCTTGTCATCTATAAAAGTCATCTTTTTTTATGTCTTGTCTTGTCTGTCTAATCTTGTTTGTCTAGTCATGCATGTCTATACATGATTGTCTAGTCTTGTCTGTCTATTCTTAATTATCTGGTTTCAACTACATGGTTTTTGTTTCCATTGCAGGTCATCTACTCTAGTATTACTTTTATAGTACTTTAGTATTTTTACTTTAGTCTCCAAGTCTTCCATATCTACTATTGCCTTTTAATAAATAAAAGTAATTTATCTTAACCTAACTCTTGTTATCTAGCCCATATGTTCTTAATCTGGGATCCGCCATTACCGGGGTTCCGCGAGATTATAAAAAATGGTTGCAAACAGTTCAAGGAGACGATGATATTACCGCATTTTTTTTTCTCATCCCAATGTGGGTTCAGCGACATACACCCAAAACACTGCGGCCATATAGGCCTATAGTATTTTCCCACATTGCTCCATTCAAGCAAATAGATCCCGAGCATGTATTAGGTCCAGAAGTCTACGTGACTTGAGGTTCAGCGGGAGTTCTTCAGCTGTAATATAGGGTTTCATTCTCCAACGCGCCATCTGCATAGTGGTTCATCTGTTCAGATTCCCATCTTCTGCAGGTAACCTCTTAGTGCGCTGTGTCGCGTTAAGAGATCTGCCACAGTTGCGATCTGCTTTCTAGACAGTTGCAAGATTTCAGCTGTTAGGGTGTTAGATATGGGACCTATCATACGTTTGCTGTATTTCTGGCCATTTTTGTGGACCCATTGTATTTTGTGACTTTTTCTTTTTTATGACATTGGTTCACTCTGTTATTATTTTACGGGCCATGGTTTTGGTGATGTAAGACCTCTCCATTGCAATCCGGAACGCTGCAAAAAGAAAGAGGGCTGCATCTTTTGCAATTGCATCCGCCTTTTTATTTCCTTCCAGACAAATGTGGTCGGGCACCTACGCAATCGCCTACGCTGTTTTGCTAAGCCAGGCGTTTTAAAACGTTTCTGAATGTACTCCCAAAGGGTTCTTGATCCCAAAGCGAGTGCAATAAATAGTGAGTGAAAATAAATATTTCTAGTTATGTAGTACATTCTTAAGTTTTCCTGCACACATATATCCATCTAGAATTTCCGTTTCGAAGGCAGTAGTGTCTCTCTAGTGGCTCAAGTATGATTCAATTAGAAGACAGACCATAGACTCAAGCGTCGGTTCCACTGACTTTCTTGGATTTCTGACCTTTCCGAGGTCTCCTCGGTTTTTCTTGTGGTAATTCCCTTCTGTTCACTGTAGTTGAGCTTTAAAGTCTCTTTAAAGTCTTTCGAGTCTCCTTCCTTGCAAAGGATTTTCTTTTTTATTACATCCGTTATTGAGGTATGGCCCGACAGTGCTAGGGTCTGCCATGTTTTGTTTTTTTGCACTTGAACCTGAAAGCTCCTATCCTAGCCTCCCCTGTGATGTAAATATCCAAAGGAGGGAGGCTTAACATTGATTCCAGAGCTGCTAAAGGTGCGGCTCTCATCGATCCCGTGATTAGTAAGCAGGCTAGTCACTTTACACTGAAGTGTTTGTTTATAGCTTGCTTCTGTTTTAGTTTGGTCCACCAAATTGTGGACCCATATGTAAATATACGCGATATCACGATTTGCCAAGTATTCTGGTCAATATCAATGCCATTTTGCATGTTTTCTCGAATTCAGGGACCTACATTCCTTGAACATACTGCGGCCTTGTAAACACATTGCATTCGCCCACATTGCTCCATTCAAGCAAATAGACCCAGACCATGTATTAGGTCCAGAAGTCTAGGTGACTTGTGGTTCGGCGGGAGTCCCTCGGCTGCAATGTCGAGTTTCATTCTCCAGCGTGCAATCTGCATAGTGGTTCATCTGTTCATATGCTCATCTGCTGCAGGTATCCTCTTAGTGCGCAGTGTCCCGTTAAGAGACCTGCCACAGTTGCGATCTGCTTCCTGGACAGTTCCAATAAATTGTTGATCGCCCGTGTGAGGTGTTGGTTCCAGGTCAGTTTTGCATACAGGACCAAGCCTAGATACTTGACCTCGACACTTGCCTTTAATTGATCATTGTATAAAATTGGAAGCTTTAGACCCTAAAATTTCCTCATTTTCGTAAAAGGCACTATGGCGGATTTGTGGAAATTAACACGACGGGCTTCTCCCTTACAGCATCCTTCTACCTCGTTCAGAGCTTCCAGCATAAGCTCTGAAATAATGCAAGGAAACGTCCTCCTTATGAGAATGAATATGTCATCCGCATAGCCCTGGGTGTAGAATCCTTTTTTGTTTAACGACACAAGCAGACTGTCAGCTACCAGATCCCAGAGGAATGGCGACAGGATCCCACCCTGTGGGCATCCTTTGAGGACCGAGACTCGCATTGTATCGCCAGCAACTGTAGTTTGTACAGTTCTGCTTTGCAACATGGATTTTATCCATTTGGTTGATGAAATTGTTGTTCATGTCAACATCAAGGCTACGGGCTACACTAACTACGCTATCGAATAACGAATAGTCAAGCGCACCCTCGATTTCAAGGAAGACTCGAAGTACCATCTCCTTGTTGTAGAGTGTTTTCTATCTTCACCACCACTTGATGGAGGGTTGATTCACACAATTACCTGGTTAATAGGCATACTGATTTGGATATAGGGGCGTCTTTATCAGAGAAGCCCCCTTCAGATGCTTTTCAACTAGTTTATCTAACTTTTTCAATATGAAGGATTTTATATTGATGGGTCTGTACGCTTTTGCCTGGGTGTAATCTAGACGCTCAGGTTTTTTGTATAAATACCTCTTTTACCGTCTCTAGGGGGTCGGAACGTAGGTTACCCCATTAACGTGTCAAGCAAAAAAGAAAAACCCAAAAAATTAATATAATGTACATATAGAAATCACTACAAAATTAATAATTAATAACGAGCTGATATCACAAGCAAAGGGAGTTTATGTGTTTTTTGAGATTTGGTGACCATTTAACGAATCTATATTGTGATCACTTATTGTTATTTAATTCTTTTTTGGTGTATTCATTTAATTTCCTCAAGTTATGGGCAGTCCCATATAACCAAAATAGAACCGTAACTAATATAGTATTGCAGTCAAAAGAAAATAAGGTGAAGCCTAAAAATTTCCATACAATGAGTATGTCTAATCTTCAAAAAACGAAACTCGCCGGCAGAGAAAATTATTCTAGTTGGAAGTTTGCAGTCAGGTCATACTTGGAGCACGAAGAATTATGGGATTGTGTTGATCCTGGAGGTCAAGATAAAGAGAAAGACACAAAAGCCAAGACCAAGATAATTTTGTTGGTAGAACCAATTAACTTTGTTCATATCAAAAATGCATCGTCATCTCGAGAAGTATGGAAAAACCTTCAAAATGCTTTCGAGAACTCCGGGCTATCAAGAAAAGTTGGCTTACTAAAGGACCTAATTAACACAGCGTTGGATATTTGTGCCAGTGTAGAAGAATACGTGAACAAAATTATAAGTACAGCTAATAAGTTACGAAATATTGGTTTCGAAGTAGGAGACGAGTGGCTGGGAACTCTCATGCTGGTAGGCTTACCGAATTATAAGCCAATCATAATGGGTTTTGAAGTTCAAGCGTGAAAGTGTCATCAGATTTTGTCAAGATAAAATTGTTACAAGAAGTTAATGTTTCAGAATCCACAGCATTCCTCACAAAGCACAAACACAACACCACCTCATAAAATAGCAAACCGAAAGGAAAAGGCCCACGTTGCTATAGTTGTAATAAATATGGACACTATAAAAGTCAATGCCGAAACAATAATAATCAAATGAATAATCACAATTTTTGCAGCAACTTTTTCAGCTTACTGCTCATTGAATACAGGTGATTGGTACATAGATTCAGGAGCAACAATGCATATGTCTAGACGCTCAGACTGGATGTATGCTTTACAGACACCTCCGATCCTAAAGATAATGATGGCAAATAACGAAGCAGTCTCCGTGCAAAACATGGGTAAAGTAAACATTCAGACCAAAGTATGTAAATATTTACATCAAATTCAGGTGAAACATGTTTTATTTATTACTGACCTGAATGCAAACCTGAATCAGTCAGTCAGTTAACAAAAAATGGCTGTTTATTGGAATTCACTGATTAGGGCTGTAACATTTATAATATGAATAGAGCACTCATTGAAACAGCAACATTGTCTGGTAACATGTTCAAACTCAATACAGCAACCGGTAATGCATATGCTACTACGTTTGAAAGTAAGACAGATTTGATGACATGGCTTAAGAGAATGGGTAACTTAAATATTGCTGACGTTAAGAGGTTAAAGTCATATGTCACAAAACATATTGGGCTGAAGCTGTTGCTACTGCAGCCTATATTATTAACCGATCACCATCACGTGTTTTGAATGAGGTAACACCATACGAAAAATGGACTAGTAAGAAATCATCAACATTTCACATTTAAAGATATTTGGTTCCAAGGTTCCAATGGTACATGTTCCTAAGCAAAATCGTTTGAAAGGGGATCGCAAATCAGGTGATTTAATGTTTGTCGGCTACTGCGAAAATACAAAGAGGTACAGAGTGTATGACCCGGTTATTAAAAAGATGGTAATTAGCAGGGATGTGATTTTCATGGAGAAAACAGAGATTGCGAAAAATATTACACAGGAACTTGTATCAGTGCTACCGCTTGCATCAATCACTCTTAGGTCCAACAAAGATGCATTAGAACGCGACAAAAGTATTATTGTTGTAGACAGCCCAGAAAACATTTCACAAGATGAAACATTGACACCCACGAGTGATACAACCTTTGACAGCAGTAATGGCGCTGATCCCACATAGTATCCAAATACGAGATCACATCAAGGATATATGCATGGAAATAATTGTATGTGTGCTACACAAATTTCAGATCCATTAACTGTTAAAGAAGCTCTATCGGGCATTAATGCAAAAGAATGGAAAGAAGCAATGGATGAAGAGTATAAATGTTTATTAAAAATATAATACGTAGGAGTTGACTACTCTACCAGCAAATGAACATCCAATACCATGCAAATGGGTTTTTAAGACAAAAACTGATGAAAATGGTCAGATAGTAAAATACAAACCACGGCTTGTGCTGAAAGGATGTTCACAAAAATTTGGAACAGACTACACTAAAGTTTTTTCACCTGTGGTAAGACTTGCATCATTGAGATATTTATTTGCTTTAACGGTTAAATATGATTTGGAAATATGGCAAATGGATACTGTGATGCTGACTGGGCCAATTCGGAAGATGACCGGCGTTCCTGAACTGGTTACACATTCTTGTTTCAGGGAGGAACAATCAGCTGGAGTTCAAGACGTCATCCTACTGTTGCTCTATCTACAACAGAAGCTGAATACATGTCTTTGTCATCGTGTCATCGTGTCATCGTGTGTTCAAGAGGCTTTGTGGTTAAAGCAATTTCAAGAAAGTTTTTGGCCACAACTCTGTTGTAATAAAAACCAGGACTGGACATCTGTGCCATTAGCGTACATTCCAAAACGTTCCATTTGTCCCACGTTTTGGATAAATGCAATTGTTTTATAGTTTGTGTAGAAACTATGGGTTTTTATTACCACGCTAAAATCTACCTCCCCAAGCATATTAGAAAACGTGCGAAGGCCTATAAAAACCTCATTATAAAGAATAACCAGAGGACCAGACATTTTCAGGTATTTAGATAATTTAAGCCTCGATTGTTTATGGGAGGAGCCAAGAAAATTTTATCTCCCCCTTTATTTGAATTAGAGGGACGATTTAACCCCTCTTAAAGACATATTATACAAGGAATGGTATAAATACCATTCCCCAGTTGTCAGTAAGAACTAATAAGAAAAAAGTAACAAGTTGTAAGTAACAAACAAGAAGTTGTAAGTAAGAAGTTGTAAGTAAGAAGTATAAGTAAGTTATTTCGTTGTATTATTGTTTAATTAAATTGTTAAAACCAACTCGACTATTATTCGACAAACTACGTGCCTTGCGAATCCCGGTGAACATTACATTACAAGATCCCGAGATATTTAGATATATCCCAGAGTCCGAAGAATTGTTGGCAAGCAGTCCTTCCCTCTTAAAATTGAAGTCGGCAGTGGTTCACACCACAACCCCCTTCACAGCATTGGTGGCAGCCCCACAACATTGGTGGCAGCGGTCTTCCTATAAAACACGTGTTGCTTTCTGAACAATATATGTTATTTAATTCTTTTTGCGTACTCATTTAATTTCCTTACTTATAAATTTCAAAGATCTTTCAATAGTTATGTTTGCCATAATGGCTAGCATGAAACATTAAATTGAAGATATTGTTACTACGAGAAAATCTATATTGAAAATCGAATTGGTATATTGAAGTTTATCAATTGAAATAATTACTAATTGAGTATAACTTTTAAAGAAAAAACTCAAAGTATACTAGCACATTAAAAATATGCTAAAAACATCACTTAATTAATGGACGACCCCTATAGCAGAGTAATCATGATTTTCAACGTTGACTTATTTTGACTCTTCTCGATTGTATATTTATGTGACTGATAGGAAGACCGTACAACAAAGGCATATTCTAGATGGGAGACAACCAATGACATGTAAACCATTTTCCCAGAGTGGATGGAGAAGTTTTCACAATTCTTTAACGTGTAGCCTAACAGCTTCGATGCCTTCATTGATACCCTATTTATATGATTAATATAAGTTAGCTGTTCATCTTTTTAGGTTGAAGTTGATTTCAATAAATTATCGTTAAGAGTGTACAATGAGTTATTATTATTATTAAATTTGAAACAGCATTTCTTTACGTTTAGTTGTAGCTTTTTCAGATCACACCATTTAAAAATGCTATTAAGATATTATAATAATAATAATAATAATAATAATAATATACTTTATTGCCCAACAGGAAACCCCATTTACAAGACAACAATAAATTTAACAATATATAAATAATGAAAATGTATTGGTTTAAGTTATAACTTGTCAAAAAAAATATCTTTATAGCGTGCCATCGCATTCTGACACATTACAGTTACTGGTGCCCGCCGAAGACAATTGGTACGAGCCCCTGGGATATAAAATGTGTTAATATACCTAGAACTTGACCTGGGTATATGGAAGTTTATTTTTGACAACAGAAATGAAGCATCCACTTTATTATGAAGAATCTTCCATAAAAACTTAGCAGTAAGCTCTTCTCTTCGGGCGGCCAGCGAAGCGATACCATGTTGGTCCAAGAGAATATTTTGATCCACACTGCGATCGGGATAGACACCATCTACTCTGTACGACAAATACTTTAAGAATCTGCGGTGAATACGGTCCAGTGGCATTATCTGATTCATGTAATATGGATACCAAATAAGACACCCATACTCAAGTTTGCTTATTACATATGCAAAATACAATGACTTTATGAGGTCAATGTCTCTGAAAGATGCACAAATTCTCATAATAAAACCTAACATTCTAGAAGCAGACATTGCAATATTAGTTATATGTCTAGTGAAATTTAAATCAGAGGTGAATAAGATGCCTAAATCCCTTATCTCCACGCAGCATTTAAGTTGTAATTCATTCATTGTGTATGATGTTGTGAAATGGTTAGATTTCCGGGAATATGACATGGAGCAGCATTTATCAACATTAAGGTACAGTTTATGAGTTTCACACCAGGATACTAATTTGTTGATGTTATGTTGAAGAAACATAACATCATTTGGCGAAGTGACGCTTGTAAAAAGTTTGATGTCATCTGCATAGGCCAGTACATGACAGTTTAAGGATTTTAAGAGGGAATTAATAACAATATTAAAAAGTAGCGGCCCCAAATTTGAACCCTGCGGAACACCAGAATCCATTGAAAATTTGTACGAGTGAAAACCATGAAAAGCTACGTATGCTTGACGATCAGATAAATATGATTTCATAAGCTGTTGTAGACTTGGAGCAGCTCCAAGTTCAGCAAGTTTGATGACTATTATGTCGTGGTCAAGGGTATCGAAGGCTCGAGAAAAGTCCGTATATACTACGTCTACTTGACCTCTGTTATCTATCACTTCCGAAACAAATTGCGAGAATGATGCAAGATTGGTTGTTGTAGATTTACCTGGCATGAAACCGTGTTGGTTGGAAGAAATAAATGAATAAACATTTTTGAAAATAGTTGAATAAATAACCTGCTCGAATATTTTTGAAAAATTACTTAATAAAGCAATTGGACGATAATTTCTCAGAACATGTTTTTCTCCCTTTTTATATACCGGAGTAATTTTAGCCAACTTCCACCTTGAAGGAAACATGCACGTGCTAATAGCAAGATTTATAATAATATGAAGGGGCTTAGCAAATATGAATCTACAATCTTTAATTAGGAAGGAAGGAACAGAGTCATCTCCAGCTGATAATTTATTAGGTAAACGCGCCATAATGCTTATTAAATCATTTTCTGAGATTGAGTTTAAGGTATAAGACAGACAATTACTATGATTGTCAGACAAATTAGTGGCGTTAGCAGGTTTATAACTTTTAGAAAATAGTGAGGCAAAACCGTTAACGATGTCACTTGGTGTAGAATACTCCTGACTTTCATCGGTAATTCTGCTAGGTATTCTTGTAGTACCTTGTTTCATATGAGCATAAGTCCATAATCCGGTCGGATTTGATTTGATATTGTCTTCTAGTTCTTTAAGATACAACTGATATGTTTCACTGATTTGCCGTTTAGTGAGTGATCTGAGCCTTTTAAATTCATTATGATATACTTGTTTCTTACTTGATAGCCATTTTTGTCTATAATATGCCTTAGTTTTTAAGTTCCTTTTTATTTCAAAAGTGAACCATACAGGGAACTTAGATCTGCTACTATGGGAAAGGGGGATCGATTTATTAAAAATGTTGTATAGATTCGTATAAAACATATCCAAAGCTTTATTCACATCAGTATATTTGCTTAAGAATGACCAGTCCATATTGCACAGTTCACTATACAGTGTGACAAAATTAGCTATTTTAAAGTTATATCGAGTATTAGTATTTGAGGGAAACCTACTATTATCAGAGATTGCCCTTAGTTCAAATTGAATAGATAATGATGGGTGGTGTAGATCTTCAATCACCATTGAAGTATCAGCACGCTTGACTAAAATGGGAGAGCTTAAGTTCGACACGACGAGATCAAGAATTTTATTGTTAATGTTTGAACATGTATTGTATTGAGAAAGATCAAGCATGTTACAAAAACAGTGAAATGAAAGACATTTGGAACACGAAATATTTGTATGATAGAGATTAGGTAAATTGAAATCACCTATAACTATTATTTGCTGATCCATTATTAAAAGTTCCAAAGAATTGAAGAATAATTCCAGGTCATCTACTGTTGTATCGGGTGGAATGTATAATGTACAAATAAAAAAGATAGCACCGTTAAGAATACATTTACTTAATAGAACATCAATTAGTGGAACACTATTAGTTAATAAAGTTGTATCTACTATTTCATATTGAATGTCGTTGTCGATTGCGATTAACACTCCTCCACCTTTGGTGCGCCCCACCGAGTTAAATTTCCTGTCACAACGAATAACATTATAGTTTGGAGGGAAGAGTTCCGAGTTTTGAATCGAATCATTTAACCAGGTTTCAGATAAACAAATAATTTCATAGGATGAGTTGCAGCAGCTGATATAAAATTCTTGTGTTTTAGAACATAATCCTCGGGTATTTTGATAGAAAATATTTAATAAAATGGGGGATCGGTTAGGCTTGGCTAGTTTAAATTTTCAGTAATAGTAGGAATCCCATTCACATATTTTATATGTAAATTAGTTTCACCATTCGCTAAGCGTGTATTTAACTCTTCTTTAGTCGTTCTGTATAATTCCCTCTGCATAGGAGTGCGATCTCTAGAGAGATGTATGCCTTTCCATTTATTAATTGTTTTTAATTTATTTATATTTTTCATAGTTGTAGCCATGATTTCAAGGGACGGAACTTTAAATCTTATTGGGCGAGACTGTGATTTGGAGGGATCATATTTACCGAGACGTTCAGTCTTTATGTTATTTACACGTACACCAATATCTGCTAACAGATTTTCCGCAGACTTTGAGTCCGACACCATTTGTTGTTGCTTAGATTCCGTATTATTTTCCTTAATTCCAAATATAAGTAAATTACCGGACCTTTTCTCTCTTTCTGATATTTCATATATAATTTTCTCCATAACAATTGGCGTAGAATGTAATTTATTTGGGTCTTCAACCTGTTTTGAACTTTTAAGGGCGAAAATTTCGTTTTGAAGATTTATAATTGCCGCTTTGAGAGAGATTAAATCGCTGCCGATTTTATCGCAATCACGGCAATTCCATTTAAGTCCCGATTTTAAATGAATCTTTCGAGCCTCAGAGGTCGTTATGTCAGCACAATTGATATTATACGACTTATTACAAACACAGCATGTAACAAGTTTGTGTGTCTCAGACTCTTTACTGCAGCACGCACAGCGATTCATGATTATAAAAAATGTTACTAAAATATAAAAATACCAGTAAAGGAAAATTTCAGGGACACAGTTTTTTCACACTCAGGGGTCTGTCAGAGTGACTAACAGTAAAACAGAATAAAAGCAGACCACGGAAGGGTTAACAGTAGAGAACAGAGGTAAGAATTTTTATTTTAAATAAACAAACCCGGGAAATAATTAGGTGAACAAAAACGATGAATGTGAGTCGCAGATTTTGCGAGTACCGGGCAGCAAAAAGTTATCAGTAGATAATTCGTCTCCTATTTTGAGAAACAATATATTGACGATTTTAATTTATATGAATTTATATGGTTTTTACACGATGTTTCAATAGATAGTTAAAAAATTATTTCATTCATATATGCACTAACCTTATATCTATGCACTGTACAAATTTTAGAAATTAATTCCTTCTAAATGCAAGCGAAAACTCGAGTTAGTTCGGAGCACGACACATGCACATTCACCTTCTAACATTCTCTCCCACTTGTCATTGTCTATAAATGATAATATGTCCCATATTATCATTTATTTATTTATTTTTTTATCTATTAAGATATATCATCTTGAATTGGTTAGAGCAAGAGTTCTAAAACGGCCCTAAAAATGTTTATATCGTTGACGAATAATAAATATTTACTATGGCTGAAGCTATTTCCTATATCGTGGAATGGCGCACAGAGATGCAAACTGAAAAGAAATGGCGGCGCACAGTGTATATTTATTAACTTTTTAGTTATTTTTACTACTACTTCCTTTTTATAAATATTATGTTTTTTATTCAATATCCTAATAAAAATGTTATTTTCTATAACTGCGCAAGATCATTTATTGAAATAATCATCGATACGCTTTTAATACCTATTATAACTTAGTGCCTGAGAGAGATTATTGAGCCATAAATTAAATCTAAATAACAAGATAAAATGCTTAGGGTTGGAATGGCATCCGCGAAAAAAGTTGCATCAGAAGGGAGCCCCAAAGAAAATATTTAGAAGGATAAGAACACCTGATCTAGTTCATTCAGAATAATGTTATTGGCTTAAATTACGTAGAAATAGTAAAATAAATTTTGAGGAAATTCATATAATCCCGAGTTTAGTAAGGAAAGCAATTTCACGTGCTCGTATTTCACCTTCTGTTCTTACATTTTCTACCCAACATTTTTTTTTCGTTAGCTAAATGTTTCTCGCAACTTAATAAACGAATATTCCCTTAGTATGAGAATGTAAAAATTATCCAAATTCACTCCACCCTGTTATTATTATCTTTTTTTTTTCATAACTTTGCTTGCGTAAGAGAAGTTTTGTTTGTGTAACGTCAGCGAGTGTATAACATCCGGTTTCGCTGCGTTACTGCGGCATCCGCCACTTGCCTTTTTTTTCTTTGTTCCTTGTTACTTTCTCCGCTGATAAATTGAATTTATGAAGATTCGGAATAAAGTTTTCGTACAGTAAACCGTTATATTAGCAATCTTTATTAAATCCCATCAGCGCCTCGCCGAGCAGACTTGCTACGGCATATTTATCTTCCTCGCTCGAATCTCGTGAACCAAAAACGTGTACTTTATATTAAGCGCTAATAACTTTTAAAAAAACTACAAGCGATTATTCACTACAAACCTCACCAACTAAATCCAGAATTATATTTGTTCTTCTTATGTTCAGTTTGTCATTTCGGAAATCCCAAGAAAACTTATCTAATATTAGCCTTGTCGGGTTTAATCTTAGCTTTGTGATATTTATGTGTAATTACATTTAGTCTAAATTACATAAACCCGCTAGACCGACCTTACTTGCATTTCTACATGTGAGAATTCGCAGTCAGGTATTAGGACTCATGTATCTGGAATTCAAAACGCCGCCGAAATTCGGGTAAATTGAATTCCTCCATAACACATGAATGGGGAATTTGCATGGCGAACGCGTCTGGATATAAAGTATATTTATTTATGTACACCGCCACCCGGACTAAACTAAAGCGCCGAAAATGTTATATATTTCTTTTATTTTTATTTTAACGGGCAATGATTAATGGTTCAGATTAAAAGAAAATGCTATAAACAAATACGAAACAGAAAAGGCTAGACAGATAAGACTAAACAGTAAAGACCAGGCAGACCAGTCTAAACAGACACGACTAGACACACAAAACTATATATAATATATTCTATACATTATATATTCCGATGAATTTGGATAACATATTCCGTATATTATGCACTTTATTAATAGATCGAGACATCATCATTCGTTCTTAACTAGTATCCGGTAGGTAGTTTGACTACTGTGGGTAAATGACAAAGGAAACATACGTTATGTATACCAACCCCATAAATACAATTCACATATGTTACATAGTTAGTCTGATATAAGACAATAATTAAGTGTAGTTTCCTAATAATATATTAGAATCAACTAGTCTCTTTACTTCAAGACTTCGTCTTCATGAAACACCTACCAACAAAACAGGAAATGAGTTCTGGCCGCTCAACCTGAAACATAGTAACAGTGGTGGTTCTAAAACCATCCCAGCCTTAACATTTCGGTAGTTCTCAACCATCCCAACTTAACATTGGTAACAGCGGTGGTTCTGAATCCATCACAACATATACAGTTAAGACAGGGCCAATAAGCCTAAACATACAAAAGGCAACAGACTAGACTAGACAGCCAATAGTCTAAACCTGTGTTCCGTTTGTTTTAAGTTTGTTTGATTATCTATAACATGGGATGGTTACACCAATCTCTATTTAATTAGTTCATTCTAATAACCTTCTAAGTTCATATCTCTCTCAAAAAATGTCAAAATTAAAAACATCTTGCCCTGGTCACCGCATGGGCTTTTAAGTGAGTGGTTTGCAAAACTGTGCTGATGAGAAATAGATCTCGTAACGCGTCCACAGATGGCTATCCTCTTATGGTATCTGAAAGACATGCTCTTTAAAACAATGTTATTTTTATGGTTTTTATTGAGTGCCACGAAGGTGGACTGAAAGCTATAAAATAACTTACAAATTTCACTCAAATTTGTTTTGGTAGTACAAAAAAGACTCAATAATTGTTATAGAGCTCCGGAAAGGCTGAATATATTTATATATTTTTATCGCATCGGCAAACGCCTCCAAGGTGAAGCCATACTACAATAGCAATGCAATCGCCCCTATCTACGTTAATAATTTAATTTGTCATAGAGGGAATATTTCCAATATTTGTATACCTACATATAAATATGTTATATAAAAATTAAAAAAAGTCCCAAATAGGTAAGTATATTACCCAAAAAGGGTAAAAAATCTTAATATTCTACTCCCTTCCATAAAATGCAAGTACGTATATAGTCTGTACTTTTCTTATTGCTTCATCTTGTAATTATATATTATGCCATGGGTAGTCGATGTCGCTCTCGATACTAGAGAACATACGACTTAACATGAAAGTCGAGTGAATGAACGAAACGGAAATAACGAATTACTGTCAATTTACATTTTTTTGACGAACGCAAGCTATTGTTTGAATTGTGAATTTGCGAATTTAAATTTATTGAAGTGACTTAATTGTGACAATTTTTTTAAATGGATAAGTTTCTAAAAAGATCAAAACCTCCGTCAGCTTCAACTTCTAGTGAGAATGGTGAAACAAAAGCAAAGAGAAAGCCTGTCTGTGTGACGACAATTATTTAAAATTCCGATTTACTGTGATTGAAAATAAACCCCAGGGGGTTATTTGTTTCCACCAAACATCTAAATGAAACAAACCGTTGAAATTTTTTGAAAGAAAATTGAAGGTCTACAGGTATTACAGTATACAGATATGTTGTAGTACAGATGTAGAATATAAATGAAAAAGCGTTGCTAGCTAGTTATCGAGTAGCTTTCCGTGTGGCTAAAGCTGGAAAACCTCACACGGTTGCCGAAAATTTGGATTTACTAGCGGCTTCAAATATAGCAGAGATTAGGTTTTTGAAACAAGAGGTAGAAAAGCTTAAAAGTAAACCTCTCTCTGACAATACCGTTTAATGCAGAATAAGCGATATGGCGACTGACATTTGTGATCAAGTCATAGAGAAAAAGTTCTTTTGTATCCCTGCAGTTTGATTAATCTACTGATATTGAGGGTTGTGCGCAGTTTATGGCTTTTGTGTGTTTAGAATCCAATGAGAGTTTGATGGAAGAAATACTGTTTTGTAAAGCTCTGCGTACGCATACAACAGGTCAGTGTTTATATAACATGTACCTTGAAGTTACACAAGACTTATTTCTGACCTATTCGAGCATTCAAACACTTTGAATAAAATCCTTCTAAAAAAGGGAGGGATGAAAATTTCATTACCGCTAAAGACAAAATCCATGGCTTTACAAAAAGTTACCCTCTCCTCATATAAAGCATCATCCATAAAGCAAGAAGACTTTGATTCATTTTCTTCTAATAAGTCCTACATTGGATCTGAGACAAGGATCTGAGATAAACATAAAATAATATATACCTGGTATGGAAATTGTTAGGCAATATTTTAAAGAAGAATTGTGTCATTATTTCTCGGTGGAAAGATTTTCAGAAAACACTGGGAAAATGTGGATCATAAATCTGTATTTAAAAGCAGCCACAGACGCGGCATTTTGGGAACCAATCTAAAAGAAAATATGTTTGAATTATCACATGATATTGTCACTGATGGAATGTTCAAATGGAATTCATGTCTATCACTTTGGATAGCTTCTAGCTAAAGAGAAAAACAGAATATTCACAATAAACCAGAGGAGCTTTGACGTGTTTGATTCCATTTGCCACCTCCAATTACTGCGAGTTGGCGTTTTCGTCGATGGCTGAAATAAAAGGCACACAGAAAAATGTCCTAAATTTAGAAAGCGATTTAGATGTGTAGCAAAAACGGATCCGCTATGGGAAAAAATGATTAACAAGGAACAGGTCCAACCTTCACATTAATGTGAATTGGTGCCTATTCCTCGTAACATTAATGTTTCATCTGAGAGAATGATTTTAGTTTTTTTTACTTTGAATCCCTCTTAAACGTAGTTTACTCGTAAATCGGCATTGCTTGATAATTAAACTATAGACCATTCCGTGTATATATTTTCGACGTTATATGACGTTATAAGTTGACATGTCTACAGTCTCCTACAAAAATAATATTTTCAAGCATTGAAAACCTCTAACTTTGATACTCAATATAAGACGATGTTTTTATCTACTACTGTCACAAGTGAACTAACTACCTTGAGGGCTCTTTATTTTAAATTTAAAAATAACTGCGATCCCTTTAAAGAGGCTTCGCGACCCCCCTAGAACGGCTTCGCGACCTCCCAGGGGGTCGCCACCCCCACGTTGAAAAACACTGGTCTAAACTGATAACACTGCACAAACAAGTGTAGTATAAATCATTTGCTAGTTTAATATCGTATTGATTCGGGTCAATATCCTCTCAAGACATTTTTCCGTAAATATACTCGACTATATTTAGATTCGTTGAAATAGTAATTTTCTTCCAATAAAATGTTTTCTTTGTGTCAAACATTCGATCAATTTTGTTTGATTAGGTGCAGAAAACCTTAAGTTTTCCATGTTGTCCAACAACTTCCAGTAAATTTGAATGACTCGTAGTTACTAGCTCTGAAATATTTTAACTGGACATATTGAAATGTAACCTGGGGAATTAATATTTTTATTTTATTTATTTTTTAATCAATAAAAACCTTCGTTACCCTAAGGTGTATAGGTACTTATTACAAGATCCTACTATACCACTGCAATAAATCAAATTAATACTATCAAATAAAATCAACCCATTTCATGCATAAAAAAATGTTGCCCATTCTTTGTTGTTTTTTGCCATCTTCAGACCTTCATTCCAGGATATTCCAGGATATTAAATGTAACCTGGGGTGCTAATATATTTATAATAAAATATTTAATTAATTATTGTAATAATAAAAAAAATCATAATTATTGTATATTAATGTAATTAATAATTATTAAACAATTATTGATAAACAAGAATCACCTTTTTTGTGACATAGATAACAAAGGGCGTATGTTACAAGGAAGTACTTTAGAAATTCGCTATCACTCATACATTATTTGCTACGAAGTTTTGTTTATGACATTTACATATTCCAATAACGGTCTTCAAAACCTTGTTGCAGATATTTTACGGCAATATATGTCCCTGCGGCATCCTAGATTAATGCCCAGCAGTAATCAGTTAGCAAATTAGTACTCCGTTTGCCTTGGTTTAGCCCCACTAACTCTCAGAAGTTTCAGTTGCAGATACAAAGATACTTGAGTGTGTATTTCTTGCTTGTAATAGACAGAAATATACATACATAGTATGTATTATATGCATACAAATGCTTGTTACTAAAATTTCGAAGATGATACACCAGAAATAACAAAAAATTTCCATGTCACAAAATGTGTGATTAAATTTATAATTATAGTAATATAAATTATAATCATTTATAAATAATATAATAAATATATAATAATATAAATTAATAAAAAATAATTAGTAACAGAAAAGAGTAGACAGTCTGGATAATAGTAGACAGATAGGAAAGGCTAGACAGTTAAGATTAAATAGAGAAGACTGCACTTACAAGACTGGACCGACAAGACTAGAGAAACAAGACAAGTCAGACAACACTAAACAGACAAGACTAAACAGACAGGCCTTGTCACATAGAATTAGACAATACCACGTAGTTAATTTTAGATGCACAAGATAATATTTTCCATTTTCGTTGAAATTTATAAGAATTTTTATGATAATATCAGCGGTAATCTCGATGGCGCGGCGAAACTTCCATGTGGAAATTCTAATAGTAATTCTACTTTTCGAGATAAATTATCTCAAAGAATTTATATCTCTTGAAGCTCCTCTTTAAGCTTTTCTGTCGTGGAACAGATTTATGTAGATTTATATAATACATTATCTCGCATTTAAATAGCAGCTTTAGCATCCATGCTAAAACAGATATAAATTACGTCTAGTCTTGTCAGTGTAGCCTTATCTGTTTGAATTTTCTGTTTAGTATTGTCAATTTAGTTCTGTGTGGTTTAAAATGTCTAGACTTGTTTGTCTAGTTTTGTCTGTCTAATATTATCTGTCTAATTTGTCTGTTTAGTCTTGTCTAACTAATTTTGTCTAGTATAGATAGTCTAGATTTGTTTATCTTTTCTAGTATTTTCTATTGTCTAGTCTTCTCTACACTTGTCTATTCTTGTTCGTTTAATCTCCTCTGTCTCTCTAGTCTTCTCTATATAGTCTTGTCTTTTTAGTCTTGTTTACCTAGTCTTGTTTGTTCAGTATTGTCTGTCAAGTTTTGTCTGTCTACTTTTGCGATCCTAGTCTTCTCTGCTAATTCTTCTCTATCTAGTATTGTTCGTCTAATCTTCTCCGTCTTGTCTTGTCTGTATAAAGTTTTCAGTATACCCTTGTCGTTTTATTATAATCTTATCCTTTGTTGTAATCAATTAGTCGAATCGATTGTCCAATTATTTCTGCAATTCGACCCCGATTCCAATCCTATATATATATATATATATATATATATATATATATATATATATATATATATATATATATATATATATATATATATATATATTGCGTGCAATTCTTTGTGGGGTCCGGCCTTTGTGTGTAGCAGGCTAATGCGAGTCCGCGAACCGTTCTAGCCGTAGAGACCAATTGCCCTCTGTAAATGTTAAATTTGCTGGAAACGACGCGCAGAGTACGTGTTCCAACATCTAAGCCGGTCTTACGCGATCAGATTACGCCCGGAGTATTAGGGCTTCCAGCGGACCCACACAATGAACGAACCCTCTCACCCCATCGCAATATAGATAAAAACCCTTTTCTTTGTGTCGGGGTCCATTCCCTTTTTCGCTTTCCCTCTGTGCTGGATTAAAAACACATAAGATAATTAGAGTTCTGGAATGGATTAGATCAGTGCTTCTCAACCAGTGGTCCGTGATAAATATTTACTGGTAAGGGTTTTCTAATCGGTGAAATCGTTGAATATTAATAAATATAAAAATAAATATAAAGGCAGTGTAATCTTAAATTGTGAAAGAATTTTCACGAGGTATTCCATAATAGATATTTGTGTATATTATGTATATGTTATTAGTATATTATGTTTATATAAGCTTAAGTAAAGTAACAATGGAACAATCATTTTGATTACAGAATAAGGTCGAAACATATAAAATAAACTAACGCTGTGATTTCCAACAACTATAATATATTAATACTAACTATAATATTCACCACCAACTATTCCACAAACTATTTCGAAATTTTATTAGTAAATTATTTGGAAAGCTTGAAAAATGTTATATAATACATTACTTTATTTGCCCAACAGAACGAACCCTAACTACTAGTATACAAAACAGTAAAAATGATCTCAGATAAACAAATATTAGTATTAAGATATATCCTGAGATGATTCGTTAGCAGCTTTACACATTACAAATATAGGTTTTCTACGCAGTACATTTGTCCTTCGAGTAGGCAGATAAAAACTAGAGGCACATATATATAATCTGGCTATGCAATCTATCTGACTAAACAGGAGCTTAGAGGTAAATTCTGCACAGCAATTACTTCTTCTATCTTCTAGAGAAACCATGTTTGGTTTTATTAATAATTGTTTGAGACTAGTTCCTATATCAGGATAAATTCCATCAATCCTGTAGGACAAGTATATCCAAAAACGTCGATTAATTTTGTCATGTTTGAACGCGTGTGATGTATATAAAGGATACCACACGAGAATAGCGTATTGCAGTTTGCAAAGGACGTATGTACAAAAAGATGCTTTATTGGCTTAGTATCTGTGAAGTTGCGACTAACGCGCGTTACAAATCCTTTGATGCAGCGAAGCATACGCTCTCAAGGTTTTTTATTCAAGGTCTAGAAATATGTAACACCAAGATCTTTCAATATTTCCTTCCTGGTGATAGGGCTACCATCAATTGTATAGGTGGTTTGTATCGGAGAAAGAGTTTTGGAGTACGTAACATAACACTTGGTGGAATTCAGTATTAATTTGTGTTTAATACACCATCGCACAAATGAGACCATGTTACTTTGTAAGAGTAACATATCCTCATGGGACTTATATCGATCGATTTATATACTTTTATATTGTCAGCAAATACTAGGGCGCGACATGATAATGCAGACAGTAGGTCATTAATGAAGATAGTGTAATATAATAATAAGGGACCCAAGTTAGACCCTTGGGGACACACGATGTTGCCAGAAATTCACTTGAAGCCATTATAGTATACCTAACAAACTCTATTTTCTAAATAGGCCTTAAACAGTGCTAAGGCTTTACAGTTTAAGCCTAGGTTTTCAAGTTTTTGTATATAAATCTGTATATAAATATAAATCTGTATATATCACATCAACTTGTCTTCGATTATCGATTTCTACATATTCATATTGTGCAAATGTTGTAAATTGGTACATGTGGAACAACCATTCACAAAGCCATGTTCTTTACGAGATATAAAACTTCTTATTTGATTTTAAATAACACGATGAGAATAATTTCAAAAACCTTGGCAAAGCTAGTTTATATGGTTATTGGCCTATTGTTGGATATACAAGATTTTTCGCAATTCTTGAAGACTGGGGCGAGCGCGTTTCCACCTAGTCGGGAATGTGCAAGTTTTAATCGATAGATTAAAAAGAGTTGATGGGAGTCGAGCGAGCAAACCTATAATCACGCACTAAAAGCGATGGTATATTATCATCACCAGATGTAAATTTATTAGATAATTGAGACATAATTAGAAAAAGGTCGTCTTCATTAACTTCGGGAAAATTAAAGAGAATAATGTTTGAACAAATTCAGTAGGAGCAGTAGTATCAAATCAAAATATTTATCTTGAGAAAAAGCCAACAAAAGCGTTGACAATGGTGTGAGGCTCAGAAAACTCTGAATTTTCAATTTGAAGCGTACCAGAAATTCATGACCACGTTTGTTATTTAAATATTTTCACATATCAGTTGGATTTTCCTTAATGTTGGTTTCCATTGACTGAATATGTCTTATAGCTATTCGCAATTTTAGCTTTAGTGTGCTTGAGAAGTCGACTGTATTTGTCGTAAAATAGGAGATCATCAGTTTTTGACCAATCCTTCCTATATTGTTCTTTCAGCTGCAAGAGAAACCTTATTTCAGGGGTACACCATGTACTATACTTTGACGGACAGTAAGTTTCTTGGGCACAAATTTATTAGTTAATGGTACTTAGCTAATAGCAAATTCATTGGCAAACAGCAAATTTCTTACTCATTTCATAGTTTCTTTTTTCTTTCAAAGTTTTTAAATCCCTGAAATTCCTGAAGGAATTGGGACTAGAGAAGGCGTTTTAAATGGGTATACGTACATGTATATACGTACATACGTACGTATGTATATAAGTATACCAACGATTTCAGAAAAAGGGTGGAGTACAATAGATCTATAAAGGTAGCAGTACAAGTCACCACCAGAATCTACATCTGCAATCGGAAATCTACAATCAATAGGGTGTTTTTTTTTTTGCTATTTGGTTTTTCAGTGAAAATTTTTCCGGTTTAAATTTTTTCAGTGTAAAAAAAAGATTCGTCACATTGGGAATGTCAAAAATGCTCAGTAAGGTTTACCGTGTCACCATGAATAGACTAACAAACGAGCAACGCTTGCCAATCATTGAATTACATTATCAAAATTCGTGCTCTGTGAGAAATGTGTTTCGTAAATTACGTGAATTTTATGGTCATCATAATCGACTCACCGAACAAGCTAGTCAAGCTGTTGTGACCAAATTTCGCACCAGTTTCACTTTATTGGACATTAATCCGCCAACCCGTATGCGAGGAGTGCGTACCGAGGAAAATATTGCTTCTGTGTCGGCCAGTGTCACTGAAGACTTTTTTTTGCCCAAAATGGAAGAATTGGACTTGTTTACATGTGGTTTCAGAAAGACCGTGCCACATGCTACACGGCACGCGATACCATGAACCATTTGAGATGCGAGTTTGGTGATCAATTAATTTCATGTTTGGGATCATGCGATTTGACGCCACTAGACAATTTTTTGTGGGGATACGTGAAGTCTCTCGTATACAGGGATAAGTCAGCTACAATTCCAGCCCTGGAAGACAATATTACAGCTGCCATTGCTGAGATACAGCCGAAATTCGGGAAAAAAAGTATGCCAAAATTTGGAGCTCACGGAAGGACCACCTACAGCGCAGCCGCAGGCATCATTTAAATGAAATAATCTTTAAAAAGTAAATGGCAGGCATTCATTTATCGGCCCAAAAAAATATTTCATTCAATTTTGCAAATTTTCTGTTTTTTTTTTAATTTTCAAAACCCAAAGAGTTAAAAAATCACACGTTAGATCTACATCAAGTTTGCATTTGCAGCGACGTTTGAAACAAGATACGTAAAATTTGAAGGTTTTGACTTTGTTTAGACTAATTGCTACCAACTTGACAGACATAATTTAACAAGAAAACAAGATTAGTTCTATACATGTTTTATTTTTCAAAATTTCACATAGTTTCCGAATTTGTTTCGCATTTTTAGAACAAGAAACGTGTGAAACAAATATATGTTTTGACATTGTTCAATGTGGATTTTAACTTAACAAATAGGAAAATCACGTTATGTAGTAACAATTTCCTTATGGAAAAATGAATTTTCTTCAAGTTGTATTTGAAATATTTATCCAAATGTTGTTTAGATACAGAATTAATTTGGAATTATTGAAACACATTTTTGACATTGTTTCAAAGTTGATTATCACTAACATAACAGACAAAAAATCACTATATAACAAGGTTTCTTATAGAAAACTTAATTCTCTTGCATTTTTATTCGAAATATTTTTCAATGTTTCGCAGTTCATGTTCATAGTCTCCGAGTTATTTTCGTTGTTTCGCCTAGTCTCCAAGTTATTTTCGTATTTTTTGAGACGAAAGAAACCTAATCCCCATTATTACTACAAAGTCCGTGGTCAACCAATCGATAATTTAGTAATCCTCAGTATAGTTATGGTTGAGAACCAGTGAACTAGAGAACATTATACTTGAGTAGACAAGAAACTATAGAATTCTAAGCAATATCACACAGAACTAGACTAAACTAAACAACAAACAATCTCGTCTTAAAACTGAGCTTGTTACAATACATTCAAAATTAATTAATTCGATGGTGGACAATGTTGGATGGCAATTTGCATACATGATGCTGCGACGCTTCCAAGTTTCGCATTAAGCGAATTAATTACAGTGTACTTAAAGTTTAATTAAACACAAATAATAATGTGTAGACGCCGTCTCAATAAGAAAGCCGTTGTTTACTCCCCCGACTAACAGCCACTATATTTCCGAGACGACGTTAAGTGCTTCAATCCGTCTCGCGGATAAAGTCCCAATCGCATCCCACATCATTTACACCACCAATTGAATTACACCACAAGACTTGGAGCATTCAAATCTAAATACTTCTCTGTTACTGTTTGGTTTTCTATAATCTTGTCTGATCCTATCTAGTCTTGTTTATTCTAATTTAGCCTTGTCCAGTGTTATCCACGTTTTTCTAATCATATCTACTCTTTAAATATCTGATACCTTGCTGATAAACAGCGTTTAAGATTTAAACCATCGTTATAAATTTTATAAGCTTTGTGTGATAAATAGAAAACTTTTTTCTCCAAATTTGTTTTCTCTTCTTCTTTTTGGTAGTTTTCCTCGGGGTGTTGACTTTAACTATCTTAAAACTAAAAACGAAGTTGTCAGTACATTCGAATCACTCGGGACGCACTGATTTTTCATATCGCACGCTCCTTTTCCACCCCATAAATTCCGAAACTCGGGAACGCACCCTTAACTCGCCCTCAAAGGGATTCTGCACACGATTTATTTATTCAGTCTCCGATCTCCACTTCAAAGGGAAATACTCTATTATACACACATCCATGGGCAGACGGAACTGAACATTACTGACAAGACAAGATATACAATACTAGGCAGACAATACTAGATAGGCAACACTAGTGAGACGAGACTAGGCAGACTAGACAGACAAGACTAGACGGACAACACTAGACGAACAAGACTGGAAAAACAATACTAGATAGACAACAGTAGAGAGACAAGACTAGATAGACAAGACTAAACGGACAAAAGTAGATAGTGAAGACTAGGGACACAAGACTAGGGCAGACAGACTAGAAATGCAAAACTGGGCAGACAAGACTAGACAAACAAGAAAAAAAACTGTTCACCATATACATCAATAATTTACCACGTTAAAGAAGATGTCCTATACCAGCGTTTTTTAAACGAGGTTCCGTGGCAACTTGGGGTGCCACGGCGGCACGATTTGGTTGCCGTAAAGTTTAGAAATTTTCTTGGAAATTTACCCCTTGTCGTTGAGGTGCGGAATTTTTTGAAAATAAAAAAAACCGTATTGCAAAGAACTTTGTGTTTGTAGGTATTACAATATTTCGAGATGGTTAAAAAAATATCGCAGAATTATAATGCTTAGACCACCTCTGAGATGGCTTTAATATAACTTCACATTTACCCCTTGATGGCTTTACCTCTGAGATGGATTTAATATAACTTCACATTTACGTACTAAAAAAGTGGGACCTAGACTAGCTAAAAGACTAGTTCTGTTTGCCTTCAGGAAAGATTATATTATAAGACTATATAACAATAATACTTAACTTTCAAGTTTCAAATGTATTTTGATTTTTTTAAGACTTTTTAGGTGTAGTTTAGGATAACTAATTTCTTTACTAAGTTCTTTTTCAGCTTTTAGTCAGCTTTCTTGCATTAAATTGCTAATTTTAATTGCTTGTCAATTTTATTTTTCTTCCACACCAGCGTTGTGCATCTCGTTACTCGTTTTCGCAAAAAAAAACATTTGGCATATTAACAGTAAAAATACCCTTTATTCAGATTCTAAATCGATTTTCTATTTTTTATTACTCATGTGCGAAAATGTATGATAAAATGTAATATGCGAAAATGTAATATAAATATATAATACTCATGTACTTCTTGACATACACTATTAAATACGAGATATGTCACATCTTGTTGTATTTCCACATAACCTGGGTAACGCACACAAATATTCAATATCGCTAGGTTACATTAAAAAAACAATTAAATATAAATAAAATGAACATATATGGTCTCGATATTAAAAAAGTAAAGTATCAAATTTTTTTCATTACAAAATAATAACAAAAATTAAAGATAAATTTAGCTATGAAAACAAAAGTTAGCCATGACAGTTTGCATATTTTTAATTTTGCTCCTCCCGAAAAAAAGGCAAAAAGGAGATAATAATATTGTCAACCAGGAACTAACTGCTCCAGGAACTAACAATCCCTGGTTCTAAACAACCAGCGTAAGCTGGACATCAATTACAAACAACAACTCGTACAAGCAAAAATTAAATTACTCCAGGTGGACGATCCACCCGTCATCAAACGGCAACTAAGCTTTCGGATTCTGGGGAACTTGGGCCTGTTGCCAAAAACTTGCTCGAAACTTGCCCGAAAGAGCAAGTCGGAGTGCTCTGGTAGGCTTCCACGAATGACCCATACGTACATCGAAACATTCAACGTTCAAAGACGGTTTCAAACTGGTAAGCTGCATAATCTCACGACAGAACTTACAAAGCAGAAAATCCAGATTCTTGCCTTACAAGAAACACGCTTCCCTGACTCAGAAATAACCAATTACAATCGCTATAGGATATTCAAAAGCGGAACCAACAAGAAAATTTGCAAAGGAGCATCGTTATTCGACATGGCCTTTATTGTAGACAAAAAAAATCTGAATTCAGTTACAGGATTGAAACCCATCAACGACCGACTAATGATCATCAGAATTAAGCATACAAACAAAAATTACACCTTAATCAACGTCGATAGACCCATAAATGCTGAGAACAAAAAAGAACCCCGAAAAGACTGACAAATTCTGGAATGAACTCGAAATCGAAATGTCAAAACAAAATTCCAAATGATGACGTAAAAATTCTCCTCGGGGATTTCAATGCACAAATAGGTATAAAGCGAAAATACCAAAAAACAGTAGGTGATTACCCCGAGAACAAAATTACAAACTAAAAAGGCACTCGACTCATTGAGTCAACAACAGAAAAACCAATTAATATAAAATTCCAATATTATAATAGTAACAAATCTGAGAAAAATCAGAAGATCTTCTTCGAGGTACGTAAACAGACGTCCAAAATTCTGAGACAAATCAAACGGAAATATATTAATGATCAACTGACTTCGATCGAGAACGACTTCCCAAAGTACAATACGCCTGATTAAACTAGCATTGACGAATAAAGACAATTGCCAAGAATTAGCTAAATACTCCACCAGACTTTTGAATCGCCCAGAACCCACGAAAAGATTGCCAAAGAAACAATCAGAAGAATCACTATCACCAACTCAAGACGAAATCCACTCCCAAATCAAAAGCCTCGAAAACAATAAAGCCTCAGGTGAAGACGGCATTACTGTAGAACTACTTAAAAACCTCGGATCCAATGCACTCAGAGAAATTACACATATCATCCAAGAAATATGGCAATCGGAAAAAATACCCGATGACTGGAAAACAGCACTTATCCACCCATTACACAAAAATGGATATGTGAACAACTAAAAAGGGATTTCTCTCCTTACGGTCGCCTACAAAATTTTGTTAGCATGTCTCTTTACACGAACACAATAACAGCTCGAACCAAAGTTATTAGAGTTTCAAGCAAGATTCAGACAAAACCGATCCTGCCCCGAACAAATCCTCAACCTAAAAACAATTGTGAAAATGCGAGCAATTCGATATAAACCAGTGATTTGTCACTGTGCAGTGCACATTTGTCTACTTCACAAAAGCATACGACTCGATCGATAGACAATCACTCTTCCAGATCCTTGAAGAAAGAGGAGTAGACCACAAAACATGAAAACTCATGGCTGGAAAAACTGATGGAAATGGAAAACGCTGATCAACACAAAATCCAAAATAAAATTTATGGGGAAAATCTCGGAACCTTTCGAAATTCAGACAGGCGTGCGACAAGGAGATGGCCTCTCCCCTCTCTTGTTCAATATCGTCTTGGATAATGTCATGGAAGAATGGGAAAAAGAGCTCAAGAAACGAAATGTCTGGAAACCAGTTATACTTGGCTTACGCAAAAAACAAACGCTCTATACCATACCTTGCCTTCGGCGATGACTTGGTTATACTAACAGAAGATAAAGAGACTGCAAAAAAACAAAGAAAACTCAAGTGTTAAGTCAGAAAGGCTGGCAACTGAAAAATACTCAAACATCGAAATTGATATTAGAAAAACGAATGAAATTTTTCGGGCACATAGATAGACTACCGAGTACCCGACTAACCAAAAGAATACTAGATTTCTTATCATCACTCAAAAGTATAACACCATGGATGAAAGAAGTACAAAAAGACATGCGAACCGCTAACATAACCGACACATCAGACAGAGACTTCTTCCGTAACAAAGTGAACAAATGGGAAGTCCAGCTAGAGGAAGCAAAACCTAAACCTTACCGACCTAAATGGTCTGACGAAAGAAAATTGGCATTCTCCAACAGAATGAAAGAATACTGGCAAAATAATAATAATAACGTCATGAAGTGAGTCAAAGTGCTTAACGTTTTCTAATATTGCCAAATACGCTGTAAATAAATAAATAAAATTAAAGAAAACGTTTTAAAATAAGAGTAAATTATATGGTGAAACCGGAGACTAAAGAGAACCTAACCTAACCTAACCGGAGAGTTCTTATGACGTATCCACACCACCGGAAACAAATGAGAAAGCAAATTCTTCATTTTTGATTCCATTTTTATAAGAAGGCCCCTAGATCCCAAACTTGTAAGATACATCCCTTCCCATGAGAAATAAAAAATATTGTTTGTAACACGGGCGGTATTGTCAATTGCCCTCTCGAGTGAATGTGCTATTATAAATCATGTAGATTCCTCCTAATCCGCTGCATTTGAAGCTGAACAATGCATAAATAAAATTTAAAATGTACGGAGAAGCGAATTTACATTCCGAAATATTTCATACATGTTTGTCATGTATAACAGGCGGTGCTAAGAGCTACGGTTTGGAGCCAAAAACTTTCAAAATTAGCACATTCATCGGCAAAAACAAAATAATTTTCTGCGGAAGAAAAATACAGACAACAAATTGACGATTACTCGGTTCCAGAAAGTTCAATAATAATAAAAAAAACTTTTTTCTACTGATATATGTGAAAATGCCATTTTTTCCACGGCTTACCCTACATGAAAGTCACATTTTCTCATTCTAGAGAAAATATTTTATGTACAAACGTAAAACGAGCCTGAAATTAATAAAAAAACCGAAATAAAATTAGGACACTTGACTTGAAAAGTATCACCTTCTATGGGAATGCAATATGTTACCATGGTAACGACCAAACCAACAATTAAATTTGTATTGATAGTTCTAACAGTTCGCTTCGAATTGGATTTATTAAAGTTGAATTATGGACTCTACAACCGAAATCAGTAGAACAAATTGCATTTACTACTCGAGATGAAAGTGTTTTATTTTTGGTTCGGTGTGATTGCTAACTCGCTGGCGCTCGTGAGCTCCCATCTCACCAAAAAAACGCCACTTTCATCTCTTGCTGTAAAATATACTATATCCTCTTTTCGCTAGCTTGTTACTGGGATTATTTTGTGATTTGTTATTCATCTTGCAACAAAATGATGACAAAATATCGATAAGCCCTTTAATGATCGTTTTTGTACTTTCCATAGTTAATACAGATTTTGGCCATATAATATCTCCCAACTCTCTTCAACTCCACCTAGACTCGCACAAAAAACGACAACCGACGTACTCAAAATAGCTGAATATACATCGTTACGTGTAATAACGAAATTAAGGCATCCTAATAACATGCTTCATAATCCACTTAATTATCTCCTATATACCCTGACCAAAATTTCAAATATCTCAGACAGACATAAACAACGATTAACCGGATTTAGGTGTAGGCCGCACTACGGCTTAACCGCCGCAGATTTTAATTGTGTAATTTTGTCAGTCAAGAAAGCTAATACAAAAGGCCTCATTTGCGTTTTTTTTTTCCGCGACTGATTTTAATAGCGTAGTGTGTGCTTCTCGAGCGGTTTCGCCTTTATAGGGGGCTAACCGCTCGCTGGAAAAAACAGTAGTGCGGCCTCGGCCTTAATGACAGGGACATTCATCGGATTCACTTGTGTCACCACACGAGACACCACACTCGTAGACATCCCTCAAAAACTGTATACGAAAAACTGTATGACGAATATCATGACGGATATTACGACTAATCACCCGTTTTTTTTTGTTATTTTTTTTCAAATTATGTATAACAAACGAATTGTACTGCCTGCCAGAAAAACCTTGTAGTCGATAGCTAATTGTTACTGTTACAAATAAAACGTTAAATTTTCTATGATAAAACTTACAATTTAGAGAGTTTTTAGAGAGAAAGTTTTTTTTGATTTTTTTAAGTGTCAAGTTGGTAATAATTAACTTTGAACAATGTCGAAATATTATTTTGGATTGACGTTTTTCTTGTCCCAAAATTGCTAAAATATATCGACATTTTGAAAAATGTTTCAATTTATATATAATAATTAAATTACCAATCAGGAATCCTGTTTTGTAATGATTTTTATCTACGACCACTATTATGATTCAATAACACATTAGTGCGTTTAGTTTACGATTCGTTGATTGGTTGAGAGCTGCTAATATTGTTTAAAATAGGCAACCCAATACATTCCGTTATTTGTCAAAAAAATATTAAACGTCAAACTAATACATAAACACTATATTTTTTTCTTCAATTAATACAATTAAAATAATGTCCAGTGATGGCGAAATAGAAAATGCTACTCCGCCCGAAATTGTTGAAAAAGCGAAACAAGCTGCCCATAATTTGCTACAGATTAAATCTCGGGATCGATGCATATAGAAAATGTATGGACTGGAGAATGAAGCATAAAGTTAAGTTGTTTTCAGAAAATGTTGTATTATCATACTTTGATGAGTTATCTCAAACAATGGAACCATCTTCACTTTGGGAAATTTATTCAATGGTTCGAACAACAATTAATATAAAGCAAGACATCGACATTTGAAAACATTCAAAGTTAATAGCTTTACTAAAGAGAAAATCTGATTGATTTAAAAGCAAGAAATCAAAAATTTTAACCATTCAAGAAATTAACAGTTTCCTCAATAATTCGCGGGATAACAAATATTTATTGAGGAAGGTATTTATTACTTTTTTTCTTATAATGCTCTCTAATGGACATAACGACATATTTTTTATATAATTTTAGGTTATTCTTATCATTGGTTTTAGTGGTGCTTGCAGAAAACAAGAACCACGAAATATCAAACCCTGCCATATAGAAGACACCGCAACATCTCTGATCGTTAAAATTCCTGATTCTAAAACAAAAATTCAAAGATCTTTTGTGGTACCGAAAGAATTTTACCCAACCTGTAAAAAATATATTAACCTACGCTCGCAAAGAAAATGGACAATGATCAGCATTTTTTTTTGAATTATCAAAATGAGAAATGCACTAAGCAATGTGTTGGAATAAATAAAATTGGCTCTATTCCTAAACAAACTGCTAATTATCTTCATTTGCCGGAAGCCAATCTTTATACAGGACATTTTTTCATCATTCGAATATGACTTCAAGTATTCATTATGCAACCAATCTAATCACTAATGATGTCGATAACAATCCAACACTAATATTCAACAATTGCTCAGTTATTATAAACTATAATCAAAAAAATTAAATAAAAAATTATAATTTTATCTTAAGATCTTATCATTTTTATTATATTTTAGTTTATTCTTGGGAAAATGAATATATTTTATTAAAACAACTGATATTTTAACGTTTCGGTCTTTTTTATTCTGACATTCTTTAGGGCTTATATTTATTTAGTAGGTATTAATGAAATTAAACATAGAAAATATAAATTATTAAGTAAATATAAATTATTTCATTTGACGTTGACACTGCGTACATTGTGTTGCCTATATCGATGAATCACTATATCAGTTACATCAAACATATTTTTCTTATTAAATAGAAACAAATTAGTGTGGTCGTAGATAAAGTATAGTACATAATTCGAGTTGTAAGGCAATTACGTACTCGCGGAATTATTAGTAATATGCTTCTTACAACTCTCATTACGTAATATACTATTTTGTCTGTCAAATTAGTAGTAATTAATCTAGAAACAAATTCAAAACACCTTATTATTTAGTATGCTAATTGTTTCGTACATGGCCATACGAGCAAACTTTTGGATGAAATATAATTTTTTTCAGATAAACTCCGATACACCCATCGAAATTGTATACAAACTACAGACAACAAATTCATGTTGATTTGTGCTACGAAAACATGAATACCTTACCTATTAATTTTGATTGTAACAAATTACAACATAATAAATTAATCCGACTGTAAATTATATTGTTAAACAATTTGATTATATTATTAAAAATTTTGTCGAGCATTTTGATGAATATTCATAGATTCAATTAAATTTCCGCTAATTAGTTTCAACATTTTTCCGAAGCCCGGAGCGCCAAACGTAATTTATTAAATATTAATTCAGGCTCATTCACTTGATCAAATAATCATTTTCATAATCCACACAGCCACGCACACAAATTCATATTTCCGCCAACTTTAACAAAGAGAATACATAATCAACTTATCCTAGCCCTCAATTGATAAATTCACAATATTTTAACCAAACTTAATAATATTATATAACTTTAATGTAAAAATGTTATATAACTTTATATTCACAATTATATAAATTTTAACATTTAACATGTTGTTAAAACATAATTAAATAAATTTTCGGCATATGGAACGTTTAGCAATGCAACTCGCATCTTTAAATCGAAGTTTCTTAATATAACGCTACAGAGTAGATGGTTGGTGGCAAGCGTTTATTTCATCGGCAGCGGTGGATCTTGGAATTACTGGTAGTGTTTGCCGGAAATCGCCAAACAGTAGAATCTTTACGCCTCCAAAACATCTTAAGTCATTGCGCAGATTTTTCATGGTTCGATTTAGTGTTTCCAATGAAGGTTTGTGCACCATAGCGCATTCATCCCATATGATAATTTTACTTGCTTTAACACTTTATTAACACTTTGGCCATTGCCGATTGTTTGGCAATGTTGCATGTGTTTCAGTTGTTTAAAGGTTTACCGGTAATTTAAACGCTGATGGAGCCATTCTGCATCCTTCTAGCAACGTGGCCGCTATACCTGAAGAAGCAACTGCTACGGCAATTTCGGATCTCGCACGAACACTGGCTAAAATCAACGACATGACGAATGTCTTTTCCACCGAGCGCATCGAGGAAAAATAAGCCACCATTTTCATCATTAATTGCCTTCATTAACTTATCGTACACATCCTTCTGTTTTGAGTTCAACAGTGGTACACTCATTCAAACTGATTCGTTCAATGCAAGTAGGGAAAGATCCTATGTTCGAATCCCCCCTCCCGCCTCTGACCTTAACCTCGACCCCCACCACTACCCCCACGACTACTTTGCTGAGGATTATACAAAAATCTTAATTAATGCAAAGCAGGAATAAATTCTACTACGAGCTAGAACTGAGCTGAACTGCTGACAAAGGAGATGCAAATATAAGATTCAATATTGATCAAATTTACTGGCGAATTCCCCATATCCAACTCAACGACGAAGCTCGATTGAATGTATTGGACACACTCGAAGAAGGTATGCCGATATTAATACCGTTCCGTAGGTGGGAGTTGCATGAACTACCGGCTTTAAAAAATACCGACAGAGATATCTGGTCTGTAAAAACGTCCACAACTCTGGAGAAGCCTCGATATGTGATAATTTTACTGCAAGAGGGGCGAAGGGATACCTATGTAAAAAACGCATCCGAGTTTGATAATACATCGCTGCGAAATATGAAAATTGACCTAAACTCGGATTAATATCCATATGAAAACTTAGTGGTGGTGGTAGAGGTCAAGGTCAGAGGCGGGAGGCGGGATTAGTACATAGGACCTTTCCCTAATAATGTATCTCGGTCGTATTCACTTTCATGTTCCAATTCTCGATTGAAAGCGTCGTTCATAGCACGATTTGGCGTTGGTATTCCTAACTTTACTAACACACTGCCGCACATGAGGTAACACATCTCTTCTATCAAAAGCAAGCCTGGTTATGTATTTCCTTATTCACCTCGAGATCGGGATTCCTGAAGTGACACGAATTCGATGTAAAATGTCTTCTGACATGACATCCTTGTACTTGTTCCACAATTCAATTCGATTCGATCGGAAACATGTCGAAATAATGATAACAAATAATATGCGTACCTGATTTAGGGATGCAGAAAGAACTGATTCAGCTATTGTAATGTCCCAATGAATGTCGTTTTCAAGCAAATTAAGCTGTTGATATGCAGCACGATGTTGGCACACTGCACCATTGACAGTTCGAAGTGATTCAAAGTATGTCGGCCCACGCACATTAGAGCAGAGTAACGTTCGTGCAACTAGATCGCTTTGGCAAATTAAAAACAAACTTCTCAATGTTGTCGCTGGAGGTGTTTCAGTACGTTGAGCAATATTTATTTGATGCGTTGAATAAACTCGTTAACCATTTTCTAGATGCACCGCAAATGTAAAACACGTGGATGACACGTTTATGAATGGGGATGAAAATCGCCATCTACTGGCATAGTTTAAGTTATAGCTTAAGTAGCTTCGACTGTGCAAATATATATGGCGTTCTTTAAAAAAAAATGAGAAATTGAATTATTTTCATTATTATTACCTTTTTTCGTGAATTTTTATAATATTTTAATAGTAACTATAATAGCAGGGGTGGAGGCAAATGCAACAAATCAGAAATCATAATCGGTTTTCAGCCGTTCTTAAGTTTTTAAAAGCCAACATTCAAACTCTATATATATTATAGTTTTATATATTAAGATATTTATAATTCATGAGTGGATTGAAACGTAGTAATTCATTAATTTATCTACTTGTTTTCTTATTTTCTCAATATGAACCTAAAAAGAAGAAAAATAATGTGTTTTCTGCCCATACTAATATAGATTTTTTTGTTCGTCTGTTAGATAAGGCGGCAGCGGTATTGGCAAGATAGTAAAGAATATGAAAAAAAAAACAGTGATGATTGATGGACGGAAAAGTTCGGGGTTCGACCCTTAATCTAACCTATATTGACCGAAAAGTGTCCGCCGGGTTTCGTTGCGAAAATTTCCCGATTAATTTCGTCGGGAATTATTAAAAATCGATTTGCCATCTTCTGCGACGAAAGGTATTTTGACACCTGCCACCGCCACCGGATGATATCCCACACCAAGAATCCGCATCAAGAATCAACGACTTTTTTTCAATTTCCTCCGTTTCTCGTTCCTCTTTTATTAATAAACGTGCATGAACATTCTCTGGTCGTATTTCAGGCGGCTTTGAAACCGAAAACGTTTTCCTAATTTCCCATCGACATTCATTGGTTTTTTTTTCTTCTCTCGTATATATTGATATGTGGAAAAAGAACCGGAATTAGAGTCAGGCTTTTATGTTAGGGTGGAAGGTATTCATTTGAGAAATACAAGGGATCTTTTCCCTCAGTTCGAACACATAATTGTATATATTTTCATTCCATTCAAACTTTTTTTTAAGTATTTTCCTGCTTTATCTGATTTCTCTTAGACTGTAAGGAAACAGGCATATCAGTCACGTACTGAAGATTAAACCAATAAGACAAGAGACAAGGACAGGATTAAACAAATAGAACTGTCTTACCAGTCTATTTTTGTTTTTCTAGTCTTGTCTGTCTACTCTTCTCTGTCTATTCAAATTCAAATTTAAACAATTTTATTTCATTAATTAAGTGAGTAAATACATATAATTAAATGCACATATATACATCCTAAATTAAATGTGTCACACAGTATACGATTAGCATGAGATGCCATTAGTTGCAATATTATCCTTCGAATAAAATTCTTTTAAATTATAAGGTTCAATAGTAACTAAAAGTTGAAATAGCTGCTTTATAATTTATTTAAATTAGTTATTTGCTGAATATCTCTTGGTAGAGTGTTGAATAATTTCATCATAATATATGCAAGGTTTCTCTCAGTGATCGTTAGTACATGCTTTGGTTCATGGATTCATGCTACTCTAGTTTGTTAAGAATACGGACAGCTTGTTTTCATATCCTGAAAACAGTTAGAGCAGATACTAAATTTCCCTAAAATATAACACCAAATTTAAGAATACTGTAGAAGTTGGCGAAATACACTATCCACGGGACATCGTTATCTAAATATCGACCTCATAGCGAAAACTGCCTTATTTAGCTTCCCTGCCACAAAATTTATATGTGATGTCCTGTCTAAAGACTGGTCCAGATGAAGACCTAGTTGTTTTACAGACCTGTGAAATGCAATCTGTTTGTTTCCTATTGCCAATTTCTCCGGGTATAATGATCTATTACGATTAGTTTTAAAAAATATTGTTTGCGTTTCTTCTTTGTATACTCTTAGCCCATTTATCCCAAACCATGTCGTTAAGGAATCGATGACTTTGTTTATATTAGTTGTGATGTCTTCAATGGTCTTATTAATTAACAGGAGGGATGTGTCATCCGCATAGTTTATCATTATGTGGGGTGGATCGATATCTATTAAATGTAAATCATTTATAAATGATGAGAGTTATAACAGTCCGATGGTGCTCCCTTGTGGAATACCACAAATCCGTGCGCAATTTGGATTCTAGCGACTTGCGTCCTATTAGTTAAAAAGGATTTTATTAACTCCAGCGCGACTCTTATTATCTCGTATTTAGCAAGTTTTATGAGTAATAGATTATGGTTTACTAAATCATAGGTCTTTGATAGATCTATAAGCAGTCCTACCGGAATCTTTCTAGATTCAAGACTATTAATTGTTGCTTTAGTGAACTGAAAACACGCAATTTCAATGCCTCTGCTCTTTACAAAGTCATGTTGTTGAGGACTTATTATTTTATATTTATCTAAAAACGACACAATTCCGGAGTAAATGATTCGCTGGAAAATCTTCAGACAGAACGCTTATTGGCCTTTAGTTTTCTAATGCACATTTATCACAATCCTTGTGTATAGCTGTTATAATCGCCAATTTTAAGTTTTCCGGGAATTTACCCGTTTCTAACGCATTGTTTAAAACATACTGCAATGGAGTTAATATCGAAAGTAGCACATTATTTAAGACGATGGAAGAGATTTCTTCCACGCCCGCATATTTGGTATTTTTTAAGTTAATAATAATGTCATTAAGCTCTTCCCTACTGATTGGCAATAAAAATACCGTGTTATAGTTTACCTCTATCTTGCCCTTGAACCGCACAACAGTTTGAGAGTCTGTCAGGATTGGTCTATTTGTGAAGAAACTATTGATATTAGTAGATAGCACTAACTATGGGATCCTCGCCCCGAATGGCATATGTATCCTTTTTCTTCTTAATATCGTTAACTCGTCTAACTACAGTAGAATTTCCCTAAGTCGAATTGCTATAGTTCATAAAAAAAATTGAGTTATAGAAAATTGGAGTTATAGAAATACATACACAAAGTAAATACATATGTACATATGTATATATTTATAAACTAAAAACAAAAATAAATATGTATAGATTATTAATATGATGTTATATAATTATAATTAATTGAAAATAATTTTAATTAATTATATTTTTGAGTCAGTAATTTCTAATTGTTTGCCATAATATGTAGATTTCGATTCTGCATTTTCGATTATATCGTCTCTTTTAGGATTACCGATTTTCGGGAGAATAATATCCTGTCGTAATCTTCCACACCCGCTGGTAAATTTTTTGTTTTGCTTTATTCGAGTTTTTGGTGATCAAAAAATATGAAAAATAAAATGTTTGGTAATCTGCCCGAGGATTACACTATCGACACTATCGACGGTTTATGGTAGGCAATATCCGGTATCATAAATTTTGGAAAATACGCGGCGGTTAAAAAATTGGAGTTATAGAGATTATTTTGTATGTAAGGCCATTTACCATTGTACAAAATTTAACTACGAGTTATGGAAAAATTCCAGTTAAGAAAAATTAGAGTTACAATTAGAGTTAAAAATTAGAAGTTCGAGTTATGGAAGTTCGACTGTATATCCCAAGTTTTTTGCCGATTGGCCGATGTATCTATTTCCGTTTTAAACTTGTTTCTCTTTTCGTGTCCCAATAGCCTAGTGTAATTTCTGTGTTGGTTATTATAAAGCTACTTAAATATGTTTTTTTGGGGTTATGTCGTGACATTGTCTGGAGTAGCTGAAGGTCCATTTTCATTTCCTGTAGGTACGGGTTATTAAAAACCCTTTGTGGTAAGTTTAACATATATTGCTGTGGACAAGCACTTTAGGAAAGCCTTAATTGAAGTTCCAGAGAAATATGCCCATGAAAGCATACCATTGCTCGTCGATATTATCTATTCCCGCTTCATAAACTTCATCCCACGTTGCAGTATCCAATAATTCTCTGTGGTTCCATATTTTCTTTGTTAAACCGCCCTAGCTAATTTATTTTTAGGGGAGACCTCATTTATGCACTCTAATGTAAGGATTTAAGCACAGTGATCAGAAATGTCATAATCTTTTGTTTTGATACTATATCCCATTGTGACATTAAGTTTTATGTTGTCAATACATGTTCCGGTCTCAGGATGGCTAACCTCAGCTGTCCCGGGAGCCGTGTTGAACGATCCCAACAAGGATATTAATTGTTGATTTGTGTTAGTGACTTTGAGGCTGTTTACATTAAAGTCACCCGCTATGATATATTGGTTATGGCCCTTGGCTAGTACTGACAACAGAGCATGCAGATTCCGTAGGAATAATTTAAAACTTGTTAATGGGGCTCTGTGGATGCTAATAATTATTATTTCTTTATTCTTTATAACTATTTCAATTTCCACACCTTCAACTACATACATTTCTGCCTATCTGTTTAAATCTTGTCTAGTTTTATAACTAGTACCGTTCTTACAATAGATTGCGGAGCCTCCGTGAGCTCCAGCTGGTCGACAGAAGCGGAACGCCAGATAAAAATTGTTAATTTTAGTTTGCCGAAGTTGTGCTAGTCTTGTCTGTCTAGTCTTGTCTGTTTACTCTACTCTGTCTAGTCTAGACTGTCTAGTCTTAACTGTCTAGTCTTCTCTGTCTAGTCTTGTCTGTCTAGGCTTGTCTGTCAAGTCTTGTCTGTCTAGTCTTGTCTCTCTATGCTGATCGCATCGGTAGTTTACTCCATCGTACTCTATGTTGCACTTATATGGTGAAAGGTCGTGTCAAAAAAAAAAACAAATTTTAGAACGGACCCAGGGAAAAATTCTGATTCGAGTCTGTTGCGCATACCGGACTGTAATTATACTAGGCTGTTAAGAGACGAAAAGAGGCAACAGTTTAAAATGATAATAGAAACATCGTCCAATCGGCAAAAAACAACCTGGGATATAGGAAGACCAATTACCGAAATTAAGATGAAAAGTGATACATTTGTTACCCGTGGTGACGATCTTCTAGTGAGTGCAACAAGAATTAACAGTTTCTTCACAAACAGAGCAAAAAACTTAGCAGACTCTCAAACTGTAGTGTGCTACAAGGATAATATCGTTTTCAACAATAATACAACATTTGTAATGCCAATCAGCCGGGAAGAGCTTCTTAATATTATTACAAACTTTAAAAATATAAAAAGTACTGGCATAGGCGATATTTCTTCCATCGTTTAAAAAAATGTGCTACCTTCGATATTAATTATTCTACAATATATCATTAACAATGTCTTAGAGATGGGTAAATTTCCAGAAAACTTAAAAGTGGCGATTATAACAACCATACACAAGGCTGGCGATAAATGTGCGATAGAAAACTAAAGGCCCATAAGTGTCCTATCGGTGTCTTCTAAGATCTTTCAGAGAATCATTTACTCAAGAATATTATCGCTTTTAGATAAATATTAAATAATAAGTCCTCAATAACATGGCTTTGTAAAGGGCAAAAGTTTTGAAACTGCGTGTTATCTTATTTCACAAAAGGAGAATCTGAAAAGGAAAATTGAATCCCGAAGGAACCCGGTAGGACTTCTTATGAACTTATCTAGGGCCTATGATATGGTTGACCAAAATATATTGTTAATAAAACTTTCAAAATATGGCATAAGGGGGGTCGCGCTTAATTTGATGAAATCCTTCCTAACAAATAGGACACAAGTCACTAGGGTTTATACTCCGCACGAATTTGTGTAATCCCCCCATGTACGATCAACATAGGGATCCCACAGGGGAGCACCATTGGACCCTTGCTATTTTCACTATTTATAAATGATTTACATTCGACATCTATTAATTCACCCAACATAATGTTTAATTATGCGGACGACACATCAGTATTAATACTAAATAAGACAATGGATGATATTTCTACAAATGTAAATAATATCATCGAATCTTTGACGTCATGATTTTGGTCTAATAGACTGACATTAAACAAAGAGAAAACACAGTCAATATTCTTTAAGACAAGGAGTAATTCATTATTGTACCCCAAGGAATTGGCAATCGACAACGAACGCGTGTTGGTTCAAGAGTCCGTTAGGTTGCTTGGTATTCATTTGGACCAGTATCTAGACTGGACCAGTCATATAACCTTTGTGACTGGGAAGCTAAACAAGGCTGTTTTCGTAATGAGATCCCTCCATCGATATGTAGATAATGATGTTCTTCGGTTAGTGCATTTCGCCAATTTCCACAGCATTCTTAGGTTTGGTATCATGTTTTGGGGAAATTCAACTACCATTCAAACTATATTCAAGATTCAAAAGCAAGCCCTCGGGATACTAAGTAACTTCTACGAGTCTACCACGAATCTTGCAGGGGATGAATCTTGACAGTAACGGGCGTTTTAATTATAATTTATGAAAACATCCTGTTTCTTCGAAAACATAATCACCTTTTCAGTAATTTCTGCAAACCTACCGAACGGCGAACGATATTTAATAAAGAACTGTTTCAGCTACCAAAGCATGCCTTAACACTTGCCTTAACACGGAGAGAAATCCCCCATATAATACCATAAAATTATTTAACAGTTTGCCAAGGGATATTAAGCATTTGCACAGTAGCAAACAATTTAAAATGCAGTTATTTAAACTGCTGATTAGTATTGAACCCTATAATGTACAAGAGTTTTTCATGTAGGATGCATATATGTTTCATTTTATTGTATATGTATGTATGTGCTTAAATTATGAAATAAACAGACTAGATAAGATAGAAAAGACTAGACAGACAAGAGTGGACAGACAAGACTAGACCGACAAGACTAGATAGTATAGACAAAGAGTAGATAGGCAAATCTAGAGAGACAGGCTTCTTCTTCTTCTTCTAGTGGTCCTCCTATCGGAGATTTGCTATCATCATGGCAATGCACACTTTGTTGACGGCAGCTCTGAACAGTTGGATGTTGGTACAGCCAAACCATTCTCTTAAGTTTCTGAGCCAAGACGTTCGTCGCCTGCCGATGTTCCTTTTCCCGTTTATCTTCCCTTGTATTATCAGTTGCAGAAGTTCGTACTTGGGGCCTCTCATTATATATCCTAAGTATTGTAGTTTTCTCGTTTTTATGGTGTGAATGATTTCGCATTCCTTTTGCATTTTGTTTAGGACTTCGATGTTGGTAACCCTATCAGTCCACGAGATCCTCCACATTCTTCGGTAACACCACATTTCGAAAGCTTTCAGTTTGTCCATGTGCCATTTTTTCAGCGTCCATGCTTCCACCCCATAAAGCAAAGTGGAGAAAACGTAGCATCGCAGCATCCTTATTTTAAGCTCTATGTTAATATCTCGGCTTATGATTAACTTCCTCATTTTCGTAAAGGAAGATTGCTACCCCAATTCTCGATCTAATTTCTCTTGTTATGTCTCCCGTTTGTTCCATCCATGCCCCTAGGTATTTATATGTCTGTACATTTTCTATTATGGTGTTTCCAATTCTTAGATTTAACTGGTCTTGGTTTTGTAAAGATTTTGTGACTAGCATTATTTTGGTTTTATTTTCAGTCCTTATTCGTTGCAACGATCATTTAATTTATTGACTAGTTGTTGCATGTCTGTTATATTGCTGGCTAATAGGACTGTGTCGTCAGCATATCTTATATTATTGATCGCTTCTCCATTTATAATAATTCCCGTCATTTCCTCTTCCATGGTTTCCGTAAAAATAGCTTCACTGTACAGGTTAAATAACATTGGCGATAAAATACATCCTTGTCTTACTCCTCTGCGAATCTCTATTTCCTCCGTTAGTTGATTTTCTACCTTTATGTTTGCATTTTGACCCCAGTATAAGTTGTTAATTATTCTTACGTCTCTCAAGTCGATGTTTTTACTAATTAATATCTGTTGTAGTTTGTCGTGTCTTACTTTGTCAAATGCTTTTTCATAGTCAATGTAACATGCCAGCACATCTTGGTTCATATCCAAGCAACGTTGGAATAGAATTCCAATTCCGAATTAGAATAGAGACAGGCTTGACAGTCAAAATTATTCAGGCCAGGCAAGATAGCCAAGACATGAAATCAGATAAATAGTGAAGATTAGTTAAACCTGTTTAAAATTAGTTGATGCAGTTTACTTAGTTTGTTATGAACTTGAATGAATAAGAATTAAAATGAAAATATTGCCGAATCTTTGCGAATACTAGACTAGCTTGAATGTAGAAACGTTTCAGTAAAATACATTTTCTTTGAGGATAATACTTTGGTGACGAGCAAAAATCGCATTGATCGCCGGTGGATTTTCTACGGGAAAACTTTTGCAATTTACCCGAAAAACTTTGCGCGGTCCATTGTGATTATGTGCAAGAAAAAAGTCAAAGGGCCAGCAAGCAGATTTAAAAAATGAAAAACAAAATTCTTTGTGTAGTTTTGAGAAAAGTACGGCGGATTTTCTCAAAACTTTCAAAAGTTCTTGTATAAATCACCAACAATAGAAAGTTTTTTTTTTTATTCAATATTTGTTTGTCCGGCATTGTAAGATCTTTCTCTTATATGGATATTAAGGGCTAAGAGCTATGGATAATAATAGCCTAAACCAATATAATCAAATTTCACACAAACTATTATTTTCTTTAAAATACCATATTATACACAAACCACTAGAAACCTAATCACTACCCAAGCTAACATTTCTTCACAAAACAGATCTAACACTAACCTTACAATACTTTATTAACATGTTATATTAATGAGTGATATAACACTAACTAACATGATCATATTAATATATTCACAATAATAATTAATAAGTTCAATCTAACACTAACTTTTCTGACCATACTAACCTTAATGGCGTGATCTTAACTGACTTTACCTAACGACAAGATGTTTTACATAAACCCAAGAACCCATCCTGGTCGAAACTAGCCTATTCTAACCCGGGGGATAATAAGACGATGTCACCTAAAACAACCCAATCTAACATAGAATATGTGCTTTGATAAAGACCTATAATAGATTCTACCTAAAACAAAATAATCTGATGGACTATTATCTGGATTCCTTGTTTACGAAGGTCGTGAAACCAAGGTAACCTAACATAACATAAGAAGTCTATCAATTAACAATTTAATTGTTATACCGACTTATTACTGCGGAACACAGTTTGAATATATAAATATATTCAATCTTTCCGAATCTCAATAATATTCTTAAGTTTTTTTTAAGACTATAAAACACAATAAGTTTAATTTAATACACAACAAGTTTTATAGTCTTAAAAAGACTTAAGAATAATATAAAGAAGAATATTTACTTAATAAATGCTACCTTATACCTATTAGACTAGACAAGACATTCGATGCAAAACCTGGAAAGTTTGAATATATTTATATATTCAAGCTGTGTTCCGCTGTAATAAGTTGGTATGATTGTATCTGTAATTAGTTTAGTTCCATCCTATATTCAATTTAGTTGTTGGGTATTTCTAAAAATTACATTAGAACATAAGTTTGGAAACCCATTGAGCATTTGTTATTTGTTTAATTTTGCCAATTTTATTAATTTTATGTAAAATAATTCTTATTTCTTCGTCCCAAGCAGCAAATCTTTTTAATAAATTACCTCTTACGTTTTACTTAAACGTTTTATGAACGTCTACTTTCCTGTGTATTATACTAAATCTTGATGTGTTTAAATATGAGGCGAAACAAATCCTTACACCTTAAAACTAACCGCCGAAAAAATGTAAACTGTGTTTGTTTCAACCTCATAAATATCTATTAAATCCTCGCTCTCCGCAATTTTCTTGTCGCCATAAACGAGGGTTAAAATCTCACGCCGTCTGTTTTCGCCCTACGGGTCGTGTGCGAGTGTGTGTTTCCGGCGTGTGGGAAACGGCACGGGGCGAAAGACAACCCGGGCGCCGGCCTCACGCATTTATTCCGTCGCCCCATGCTTGCAAAAGTGCCTCGACAGACTTCACATATTATATTGTTCATATATTATGTACGGGGTTGTGTGTCGGCAGCAGCGCACGAGAAAGCTTTATGAACATTAACCCCAAGAATATTACAATGGTTATTTCGGATAATGTCTCGTATCTTGGAAATTATTATTAATAAGGGAATTTCACCAAGATAGGCCAGGGTTTACTGGATTTTCTTAGATTATTAAACTTGAAATTACTAAATATAGACATGAATTTAATATAAACTAGACAATACTAAAGAGACTAGACGCGGGAGTAATAAGCGAGGTTTACCAAAATAGTCCCGACTTCTTTTTATTCCCGATAACACCTGTTAAGGCATTCGCGGGAATTATCGGGAGAAATTTAAAACAATAATGTAAAAAACGAATAAAAATAAAATATAATATTTTATTATAGACCATTTATTTATCCTTTATTATGCCGTACATTGATGAAACAAACCAGACCAAACTAAGTAGATTAATTAGATAGATAGATATAAGTAGATTAATTAGATAGATATTAAGTAGATAAATTTTAAAACACAAGACGTCATGCAAATATAGACTAAAAATAAAACAAAATAGAAACAGCAATACTAGAAGATAGACCTGGGGTCTCAGGTTTAGTCCGACCGCATTTCGAATAAAACAAGTGTGAACCACCTTTACAGAGAGAGTATGTCAAACTTAGACAGACGACATAAACATTTCGAACCTAACAATAATAGGAGAGCATGTAATCTCTGGGACCATTTCATTGACAATGAAAAGGGAAGTAGCAACTTTCAACAAACTAGCACAAGCAATGATAAGGGGCCGTACAATACTTGTTTTGTGTTTTTCAATCAAAAAGATGAGGGGCGGTACGATCCTTGTAGGGGTACCGTATCATAAAGCTGTGACTAGGGGTAAAGTAATCTTCAAAACCTATCATTAGAAATGATAAATGTGGCAATATTTTCTGAACAATTATTGCAAAGGGTGTATGCAAGTGGCCGTACTTCTAATACACTCAAGGGATGAAAAATAGTTCCGATATTAATATTGGGAGAAAGAAAGAAAAAGCCAGAAGATTCTAGTCTTGTCTATTTAATATTATCTATTTGTCTTTAGTATTATATTGTATGCGTAGTCTTGTTCACCAGGGCCTCTCAAAGGGGGGAACAGAAGGGGCAGTTGCCACGGGCCTCATAATTTAAGGGGCCTCACTTTCAAATATTCCAGGTTATAGATCATTTAGTATACTGAAAAGGATACAAAATTTCCTACGATCAACAATGAGTCAAGATCGACTAAATGGATTGGCGACGCTAAACATAAATTCAAATACCATTCATAATATCAATATCTAGATTATTTTCAAATTATCACCGAATTTGCTGATTCTAAAGCGCGAAAAACATTTATTAAGTAAATTTACTTATTGAATAAATATTTAGTACCATAACAAAAATATAATTTTTTCTTCCCCCATGTTTTTACTTTTCAATATATGTGGGAGAGGGGCTCCAAATATCAATTTCCCCGGTCCTCGCATTTTCTCTGAGAGGCTCTGATGTTGACTATTCAAATAACTATACAAATTTTCATAAAGTATTCATGCTCAACTAAGTTGGCCTTAACTTCTAGTTTTGTATCTAGGCTTTCAATAATGTCCGTTATAAATGCATACCATGCGCTCCACTAATTAGTCCAATCAATTTTAAGCTATAAAAGGAGGTCAACCTTGGAATGATAGATAAGAAGCTGAAAATATGTACAAATCTTTATATTGACTTTCTAAATATTACCTCGAAAATCACAATAAAGTCAAAGGTCGGCAAACATCAGTTTTTCAAAAATATCTTTACTTTAAATTGTATTTGCATTTATTACAAGAATTCCATAGCATTGAAGAAATAATTCAAATATATTGTAATTATATTCTTATTTGTGGTATGGTGCATACGACCCAGATATTTTGCAAACTTTGAAGACCAACGACCAAGATATAGAAGATGATGATGATGATGAATCAGAATTTTCTTGACCGATTGGAAGAAGAAGACGATAACGAAGAAGAAGCAGCTTAAGGTTTTTGTAATAGAAATTTATAATTATTGAATAAAAATAATATTACTAGTAGTTTATTATACATTACAGAAACTTAGCAACTCATGCACTAAAGCTCTTCTTCACACACTTGTATCATACTATTTTATCTACGAAGCATGTTAAAATATTGTGGAATATACAAAAAATAACACTGGTCAACAAAGAAAATAAAATTGTTTGTTTCCTGTGATTTTCTTTTTGTTTCTATTTCAGATTGACGCGTATTTTTTAAATATCGCAACAATTTTTCTCTAACAGCTTTTGTTTTTGAATTACTACTACTACTACTATTTTTACATAGATTTTCGTTATTTATTGGACACTAAAATATATTTTGTTGTATTTTTCGAAATGGCTTCGTCAAGAAGATGTGTGCTTAATCCCGATTGTTTTTGCTACATTTGTGGTGAATATATATTTGCAAAATATCCTCATCAAATATCATAATATCGAAAACCTATATCGGACTTTGTAAAAACTGCGTATCATCAATACTTACTTACTTACTTACTTAGAACAATACTACATCAGCTAGGTATCAACATGAGCATAAAAATCCATTTACTGTACTCGTATTTAGATCGATTTCCACAAAATATGGGTGATTTTAGTAAGGAGCAGGGTGAAAGAATTCATCAGGATCTTCGGACATTGGAAGAGTGTTATCAAGGGTGGTGGGGCTCACACATGATGGCAGACTGTTACTGGAGTTTGCAACGAGATCTATCTAAAGTCGTTCATTCAAGGAAATCTTATAAAAGATCATTTGCTAGTGTTCATTACAAATTTTGTTTACATAATGTATTATTTTTCTGTATTTTTTTGTCAAAATAATAAAAATGTATATCTCAAAAGGTAAAGCTGTTAGCAATCTGCCAGTATTTTTTTCATAGTCAGGGTCATAGGCCATTGAAAAATTGTAATTTTGACAAAATACTGACACAATAAGGTTAGAACGTTCAGCGTCAAATATAATAAATAAAAATAATGAAACTCCATTTGATTTACAATGGACTTTTACGCACGATTTGAATATTTTTACACATAATTTTAATAAGAGAGTAGATAAAATATATTTTTTTAAATTTCATTCCTAGTTAAAATATAACTGAACCCGTAATTTCTAAAACAGCACAAGTCAATAAATTAAAACTTTTCAGTGTCAACAAAAATATATTTCTTCTAAAAAAAGTCATTGGTTCTGAATAAATTGCATATTGCGGTTGCTAAATAAAAAACATACACGCTTTTTGGAATATATTTATTTCGTCTTCTTGTTTCGAGTAGGTCTACTTTGGACCACGCTTGTTCAAATTTTGGGCTTTGATCTTTTCCCTAACTTTGTGTAAATTTGTTAGTCGGTTTGGAGGAAATCTTGCAACCTGGCCATAGACAAAAAAATGGCTACCCTTCCTTTCTTTGCACAGTCAGAGAGCATCTCAATATATTCGTAGAGCACAGAGTTATGCCGCCTTTGGAATTCCCCATCTTCCTTTACCGGGCCTAGGATCTTCCTGAGGATTCTCCTCTCTCTAAGTTCCAATTTCTCTAGCAGACCTCTTCGGTTCAAAGAAACATACTCCATGGCCTACAGGGCTTCTTGTGGTAAGACTGATGAATTGTGCTTAATTTTCAGGTTGTGTGACAGGCATTCCTTGTTATAGGTGTTCTTAGTCTATCGATAGCCCAGTTCTAACTTGATAATTCTCATGGATAATGATGCTCTTTCTGATAAGTTGGGTCAATCCATTCGCCGAGACACTTAAATCTCAGCCCTCTTGATGTTTCCCTGCTCTAGTAACATCTCTCTGTTTGTTTCTTGGATGTTGGTGTCTTCACCATTCTGTATTCTCCAGCGACACTTAAAGAGCCACTTTGGCAGCCTGTTTTCTGAGGCAATTTACCTGCATTGTTGCCATCTCAAGAGAATCAGCAATCAGTGCCATGTCATCTGCAATGGCCAGGAAATCTACAACCAGTCCATCGTTCTTACGTCCCAGGTAGACCACTCTGAACACCCAAGTTGATCAGTTGCTTGCGACATTCTCTCATAACCTTTTTAAAAACACAGTTGCAGAGAAATGGGGAAAGTCCACCTCCTTGTCTCACTCCAGTTTTTATTTCGAAGCTTTCTGAGATCTCGCCTCTAAATTTAACCTTGGAATGGGTGTACTGTCCTCCTGGAGTACTGTTAAGCGTTTCTCTAACAATGGCATCGTAGGCCCTCCTAAAATCAACAAAGGTGACGACCACCTTGCAGTTTCTCATCTTGGAGTATGCAAGTACAGTTTTAAGATTGATGATCTGTTCAACACAGGATCGGGTCTTCCTGAAGCCTCCCTGATATTCTCCCAGTTGACTATCCAGCTGATTTTCTGCCCTTGTTTATAACGCCTTTGGGAGAATCTTGTATGTTACCGGGACGAGAGAAATTCCACGGTAGTTTAGATCAGTAAAATCTCCCTTTTTATGAAGCGGATGGATGCCGATTTCCAATCGTGTGGTAATTTCTTTGTTTCCCAGATCTCCTGGACGATTTCGGTTAGCTTGCCCACGGCATTGCTTCCAGCACCTTTCCACAGTTCAGCAACGATAGAGTCCTCTTCAGCTACCTTATTATTCTTAAGAAATTGAGTGATATGACCAACTTCTTATAATGAAGGGGACAGCGAGTCCGGATTTGGTGTTGTTTGTTTATAGTCGAAGTCATCGCTGGGTGGATTACAAGTACCGGGTTTTTTTGTTAGGATGCCCATGGGCTTGTATTTGGTTTTTGCTTTTTTAAGGTTTTCATGTTGTCCCTAAATAGAAGCCCATGGGCTTCTTAACGGAAACAAGTTTATATTGAAATAATATTTATTTGGTTAATGAAATATTATTTTTATTTTAAATATTACAATAACCGAACAATATAAAATTAAAAATTATTCTTATTATTCTAAAAAACATAAAATTATAAAACAAAAAATAAATGCAAAAAGTATAACAAATAATAAACGAAAAAAGGGTATTATTCAGAACTTGTTGCATTAGAGCAATCAGAATTTGTAGTGAAACAATTGTTGTTCTCGTCTTCCGAGCAATCAGAGTTAGTAGTGGAAGAATTGTTGTTTTCGTTTTCATCCAATTCTATTAGCTCTTCTTCACTTCCATCACTAACAGCCAGATCATCAGATCCAATTTCAAGTCGATGAGTATTTTCAAGGACAAATTGCAACTTTTTATTCAATATATTGGTTGCAACTTCTTTTCCATTTGCAGCAATCCCGCAACATTCAAATGCTCTTTGAATTGATTTTGAATTGATAGTATTACAGGCAGAAATAACCATTTCAACAATTTTTGGTACGATGGTCTTTTTCTATATCCTTTTGGAGTAAATTCAGCAGTCTCTTCTTTAATCCAATTCTCCCACTCGTTTCTCATAGCAGCTTTAAAACTGGAATTTATGGCAACATCTAGGGGCTGCGTGTAGTGCGTTGTTTTCCCCGAATTATTACTGCCTTTGAGCCATATTTTTTTAAAAGATATTTTAAAATTTCATCTCTCTTTTGAGTTCCATAAGAATCCCAAATAATTACTGTTGAGTGTTACTAAAATAAGATCCTCTCTTGCAAAAAACAGTATCCATCCACATCTTCGGTAGATTTGTGTCCATTGATCCGCTTTTTTTTACAGCAGCAACCGCTTTACCAGCGGGGATTGTTACTTTGGGAATTTTCTTCAAACCACGAGAAATAATCATAGGTGGGAGCATACGTCCATCTAATGATATCGTCAAACATACAGTGAATCGATTTTTTCTAAACCTGTGTCCGCACCATCAACATTTTTGCTCCCAACAAAGTGAAGTGTGCAATCACTTGTCATGTCAAAGTAACATGGAGTGTCATCCATATTAAAAACACGATCGCTTGTCATTCCTATTGTAGCGATATTTACTTTAATTAAGTATTGCTTTACTTCTTCGTGTGTTTCGTTTGGATCACGATTATCGAGTTGTCCATGATGGCTTATTTTACGTGGTCTAATACGATGTCTCATCAAAAACTTATTACTCACTTTAAAATCAGTTGGTATTTTAAGGCCAAATACTGGTGAGAAAATATAGTTTCGCAGTGTGTTATACGTAACTGATCGGCGGTTATCTCGTTCCTTCTTGAAAAACTCAAATAGTTTTATCTCAATTTCAGGATAAAAAGCCTTTCTTCCTGCGCCCTCAAGACGTTTGTGTTTACGTTTTTTAACCTGATTCAATAATTCCGCTTCTTGCTGCAACCAACGACGAAGAATTTTCCTGTCAATACCTGTTTGTTGCGATACAGAATTTTGACTTTCCCCTGTTCTTAAACGTGTCACAAACTGTAGTTTTTCCTGAATAGTATAAGATTTTCGTTTGCTAGACTTTTTATTTTCCATGTTTAGATGCAATAAACTACTAAATAATGATAAATCGCCGACTGTTAAGATGAGCTAGTGTATTTTCTGTACGCAGGTGCACCGAATCCCCACTACGTAGCACCATGCGCAAAGTGACGATATACGTTGCGAGAAGCATGTTATTATTTGTCCCCAAATAAAGGCCCATGGGCTTCTATTTGGAAACAAAAATCTAAATAGAGGCCCATCTGTGCTTATATTTGGATGGGCTTCTTAACGGAAAAACCCGGTACTGAGTTGAAATGTGGCTATTAAAAAAATCTAAAAAATAAAAGCTATTGGGAATATATTTATTTATTAAAAAAGAAACAATTTTCATCAATGCCTTTTTTGAAATGATCAAGAGATCATTTAGAAAGCGGCATTAGTCCAAAAAATTTAGTTAGTTAATCATCATTTTCTTGGTATTCATTGTTTGCTGAAGTTGTGCGCCATACAATAACATATTCATAGAAAGTTTGGTACCCTGCTGGGATATATTTTTCATCATTATATTCTTCATATTCTTATCACATATTTTTGTCATTTTCTTTCCCTATATTGGCACTTTACCAACATACGCAGGAGTATTATTTGATGATAAAGGAGGCCTGGTGCCCATCGTCTGTAAAAGTTGAAATTCATAACTGACTAAGTTGTCTATTGATTCACTTGTTTTTAGAAGACCCAGTCTGGAAAAAGGTGAAATGTGATACCTTAGAAATAGCAAAAGTTATTTTTTTGTCCTTGGGTACTCATCTGCCATATGAATCCACATATAGCACCACTTTCTTATATTGGCTTGGCCACCATTTTTTTGTCTATAATATTTTCAGTTTTGGGTCTTCTTATTTCAAATTTTTCATTGCCCTCAGCTATAAGATTTTCATACTCAGCTGGTGTGTAAATCCTGTCATTTTTTCGAATATGCTTCTTTGCAGTACCAACCATTTTATAGTTTGGCAGGAATGTATGACCTCTTTTAGGTATGTAATCTCCTTTATACTGTTATTTTGTTCAGCTACCAATGATAAAAGAATATCAACCATGTCATGATTTCGATTTTAGCCAGCACAACCATCTGAAAACAGTTCTTCGGCATCATCGCCAATATTTTGTCTAATGTAATCCAGCACAAAGGTGCTCATTTCGTTGGGACCTTTAGCGACCCATTCGAGACTCCTTCGCAATAAGAATAAACTACTGATTTTCCAGTTTTCAGATCATATATATGCAAAACTCATATAGTCATAGTTGACGTAGATAAAAAAACCTCTTGCACAGGAATATGGTATGTAGTGGAAAATTCTGTATACAGTCAAATGCAATCCCATAAACCTTTAGATTTTTCTTGCATTGACTTTCCACTTTCTGTATATTTTTGTAAAATGTATTTATTTGCTTGTTTTTGGTGTATCTCAATTTCTGCTTGATGGACTATTTTCGCATTAACATTAATATGTGGATTTTTTAGTTTAATTCTAACCTCTTCACACAATGCACAAACATCAATTTACTTTCTACCAAAGAATGAGTTAAAGTTTTCTTGGAAACATTTTAAGTAAAACTTATATTTTACTGGGCGATCTAGACATTTTTGATTCTAAGATGTGTGCATAAGTTTCACATTGAGTTTTTCATCTAAATAATATGCTGATGTACTTTGTTATAGTAGTGCACATATTTAACAGGAAATGGCCCAATATGCTCCCGTATTTTATCTATCAGATTATAGACCTGGGTCTAGAATCTCTGTAATTTCTTCTTTTTTCAATGAATGCCTGCAAATATGTGTCCTTCTGTATTTTTACTATCAAAATTGTTATCAAAACCGATAGTACTTTCTTTATAATCATCATTTATAGCTTCCATACATTTAGAATTACATCTGACAAATGCGTTTCGTTTCACTTGAAAGGGTATATAAAGGGTATTGAGGCCCCTCATGCCCTTTTCAAACAGACTTTAGTTTTCAATTGCTTTTTAAGTTGTCTTGTGGTATATGCACATGTGCTCTTGTCGCAGAGAATATGTAAAACGCTTGAATGAATAAAATGGCACCATAAAGTGATATTTCAAAAAAGTGTGACTCGTTCCCTTTTCGAAATGACGGGTTCAATTAACATTAATAAGAATACACGTGATAACAATATAATTATAACATTGCTCTAAATTATTTATTTAATTTGTGTATAAGAATTAAGTATTATTTAATGAGTATTTCATTTACTTATTTGTTTATAAATATCGTATATTAAATAGTTAAGAATTGACATATTTAACCGATAATGGAGTTTAAAAAACTGCCTTTTAAAGTCACATTCATGACTGATTTTGAGTTGATAGTGGTTGAACGCCGCTCTTCGTGTTCTATCTCGAAAAGGGTTAATCGTATAAATATTTGCTTAAAAATTTGAAGATAATTTATACAATGCTCTACAATCTTTGTATGCATTGCAAATACGATTTAGTAATAAAGCATAGGAAGCGAGATATTTACAAAATAGATTAAAAGAGAATTGCACGGTTTCCGTTCTACAGGTCAAACATTACAACTGCATTTTCTTCTCGGCGATTTTAAAGTAAATATTTTTTTAATGATTCTCTCCATTTATGACATGATGTTTAATCAATATACTTTATTATTTTCATCAACTGGAATTGATCAACCCCGATTCTGAAGATGTTCTATATTCATTACATGAATTAAGTGTACATTAGTCTTGTCTGGTTTTGTGTACTTTTGTGATATTTACTGTAAGAAATTCAAATTCCCCATTGCATAACGTTATTTTTATCTCAGTTCTTATTTTCGTTCTTAAAGGAATCGAGTAAAATCTAATATCCGTTTGTTTCGTTTCAGTTTTAATATCGCTGATCAAAGGGGCGCGCGCCGACGGCACAAAGTGAGTACAAACTCTTCAGTTTTCAGCAAAAAAAAAAAAAACGGAAAACCGTAGTAAATTAAACAATAATTCCGTCGTCGCTTGGTGGAAGTTAATTAGCCTTCCGTTTAACACCCAATCTTCATCAAGTCGGAAACTTGTCGAAAAGTTGCCACAAGAAAATAGATTTACTTTTATGGAGTATTTTCCTACGTTCGGAAGTAGGGAGTTTTTTTTTATTGTATTCTCCTCTTTCTTAGTAATTGCTGTAATTATTATCTATACATTTCTCGGGCGAATGAAAACTTTTCATATATATTTACGCTATTTACGTTTTATAAACAGAAGTAAATTCTAAATGTTCTTGAAAATATTTATGGAGTCAGAATTTATTTAATATGAGAAACAAGGGAAGATTTTGTCGACTATACAGACAAAACTAGAGAGACAAGACAAGGCGGACTCAACTAGAGAGTTAAGGCTAGACACAGGGTCGTAACTAGGCTATGGCCAATGTGTCCCCCGCCATAGGCGCCAATTTAATAAAGGCAGCAAGTTAATTTCGGAATAATATGTATCCATAATGAATAACCGAAAAAGCTGGTATTTATAATATTTAAAAAATACACCACCATTTTTTATAGTTTGTATAAAAAGGCAACATTTTTATTCTTGGCCATAGGCGTCCAACATCCTAGTTACGGCGCTGACAAGATAGATTGGACTATACAGACACAATTAGAGGGAAAAGTCTTGACAGACAAAATTAGACAGGCAAGATTAGATAGGCAAGACAGATAAAACAAGATACACAAGACTAGATAGAAAAAAGGTAAAGCTAAAGTAGACAGAAAAGACTAGATAGACTATATAAAATTAGACTAACCAGTTTGTTAGTATTAATATTTATAATCAGTGATTATATGAATTGTTTCTTAGTTGAGTCTTACAAATAGTTTAGTCGTTTTCTTGATGTTGAGAATTATTTAGTCTAACAATAAGATTTATTTTAATAATTCTTGAAATTTTTATATTAGGAACTTATAATAGAATTCATTGGTTTCCCTAGTCACTTTATTTGAAAGTGACCTTTTTATATGAGAGAATTCTGAAAATAAATCTCACAAGGGGGCCCTGTTAACTCGTCATCACCGATTTGGCCCAAATTTACAGTATATGTAGGACTTGACAATAAATGAAAGTGACGCAAGCGGGAAGGCCAGTTGGCCAAGCGTTAAAAAACTCAAAAGAAACGACAACTCTAAGCCCGCTATGTTAGCTTAATTTTCAATGGCCGGACAGCGCATCGGTAAGAGCTCGGGTTCATAGTACGAGGATCGCTGGTTCGATTCCCCGTGAGGACGCTTTTTTTTATTTTCAATTTTTAAAATGACTTTCGATTATTATTATTATTTTTTATTATTGTTTAACTTTTTAATTGTCATTATTAATTTGTCAATTTAATTATTTTATTAGTTTTAATATTTATTAGCCGTTTTTAACAACATTTGTTTCGTCGATTCGGAGATTATCAGCGCACATCACATCTTCTTGTTCTACCGATGTTCCAGGCACATTAATATTTACACTATCAGTTTTCGAAAGCTAGAATCTTGTCACAATATTCAAGTTACTCGGTCAAGAGCTGGCAAACGACTAACTCATAACGACATTTGGCCAACTTCCCCCTCTGCCTTCCATTGTCAGCTTTCCTACTAACCATTAATGTCATTTTAAGAATTGTAAAAAAAAGCGTCCCCACAGGGAATCGAACCAGCGATCCTCGTACTATGAACCCGAGCTCTTCTCGCTGCGCTGACCGGCCATTGAAATGTATGCTAACCTAGCGGGCTTATGAGTTGTCGTTGCTTATGAGTATTTTAACGCTTGGCCATCTGGCCCTCCCTCTTGCGTCTCTTTCATTTATAGTCAAGCCCTACATATACTGTAAATTTGGGCCAAATCGGTGATGACGAGTTTACACGGCCCCCTTGTCAGACAAGACAAATCTTAACACCAAGAAAACAGCTCACAATCAGCGATGACTAGGATATAGATAACTAACATAAAGATAATATAGAAACTAGATAAACTTAACATGGAGATAACTACTCAACCTATACTAGAATTCATAGACTTCTATTCCGAAAATAACTAATTATTACTAGGTATACATAATAACTTTTATTGGCATAAAACAAAATTAACTGCACGTATCACTTTTCAACTTAAAACTGTTTATGCAAACTTTATTAATAAATTATGAAAACTATTTATATACATAAACAAGACTTACATTAAACAAAATTACTAGGCTTGCAGCCTTTCGTGCCTAATATTTATTGTCTACTCTTCCATTTTTTATCTACTCTTGCCTGTCTAGGCTTGTTTCTCTAGACCTATCTATCTATTCCTGTCTGTCTAGTTTTATCTGTTTTTATATATTTGTGTCTGTCTAGTATTGTCTGCCTAGGCTAGTTTGCCTAGTCTTGTTCATCTTGTATTCTCTGCCTAGTCTTGTCTGTCTATACTTGTCTCGACACTTGTTTGTCAAGTCTTGTCTGAATATTTTTGTATATGTGGTTTTGTCAGTATAGTCTTATCTGTTCTTGTCTGCCCAGTCACGTCTGACTAGACAGATAAGCCTCTGCGACAATTGTTGTCGCAGTTGCTGGTTTTGTTTTTTTTTCTCTTGTCAAATCTGGTGTGTTTTGTCTATTTGCTTCTGGTTGTTTTCTGCAAATTTGTTGTGTTCAATGTACCGTCCCTACTAATTACTTAACTACCTTAACCTACTTAATTACCTTAACCTACACCTACAAAATCAAGAAATTTTAGTTACACCAAACAAAAAAAGGTACAGTTTATTTAATATTTATTTATTATAAAAATCAATAGATAATATAATAAATTATTATAAAAATCAATAGAAAACATTCATCGGAACATTAAACATCAATACTCTAATCCAGACAGGAAAATTGCATGATCTCACTCAAGAAATCGACCGACAAAAAATTCTCATCCTTGCTCTTCAAGAAACACGACTGACTGACAATGACACCATGGATTATGTAAACTACCGCATCTTCAAGAGCAAAACAAAACAGAAGGTTGCGAAAGAGGCACCAATCTTCGGCATGGCATTTCTCGTACACAAATCCGTGATCAACGCTGTCAAAGAAATCACAGCCATCAACAATCGACTCATGAGCATACGCATTCAGAGCGCAAATAAAATATATACGCTCATAAATGCACATGCCCCCACGAACATCGATAATAAAAAAAACCAGAGACCGTCGAAAAATTTTGGAACAAACTTGAAAAAACCATGAGCAAAATTCAGCAAGACGACGTGAAAATCCTAATGGGAGACTTCATTGCCCAACTTGGGAAAGAAAAAACTTATGGTAAAATCATCGGCAAAAACTTCTGCACACCAAAACACTAACACAAACGGCATACGTTTGATTGACATATGCAAACAATGCAATCTCAAAGTTATGTCTACCCACTTCAGAAAACCTACACAAAAACAGAAAAATGGCGATCCCCGAACCAACATCTTGGCGAATACCAGATCGATCACGTTGGCATCTCATACGCCCACTACAGAATCATTCACGACATTCAAGTCCGAAGAGGTGCGAACATCGATTCAGACCACTACCTCACCCGAGATAAGGTAAAATTCTCTCCGAAGAGAGTGCACCAAAATAAACCGTACATCCAAAGTTTGACACATCAAAAATTCAAGAAACAAAGATCACAGAAGAATGAGAAAAAGATTTGACAAATAACTGGACCGACTTCTGCAACAAAATAATCATAAAAGACAAGGAATTAATCCCACTTAAGAAAAAGGCAAAACACCCATGGTGGGATTCCAACTGCGATCAAGCCATCAACAATCGCCGACTCGCCTTTCAAAAATACAACAGCAACAAATCGCCGGTAACGCTACAACACTTTCTCGACATCCGCAAAGAGACAAACAGAACCATCAGGAAAACCAAACGCCAATACATAACAGAACAGCTCACATCAATTCAGGATAACTTTAGAAACTACAACAGCAGAAGCTTCTATAGAGCTTTTGCAAATAAAATTAAAGGTTACTCACCACAGAATTTGACCTTCAAGAAAATAGATGGAAAACTTGCACTCACCAACCAAGAAAACTGCGAAGAACTGTCGAATTACTTTTCCGAGCTCCTTAATTGCCCCGAACCATCCGAACGATTCCCACACACAACTTCAATAAACACGAAACCCGACGCTGATCCACCGACACTAGAAGATATCGGACACCGTATCACAAAACTGAAGAATGGAAAGACATCAGGAGAGGATGGAATAACCGCAGAACTACTGAAAAATCTTGGACCACGATCATTACAGGAAATCACAAACATAATTCAGGAAGAACTCCCAGATGATTGGAAATGCGCACTCATCCACCCACTCCACAAAAAAGGAGACAAATCTGATGTGAATAACTACAGAGGAATCTCCCTCCTTTCCGTTCCCTACAAAATCTTATCCGCATGCCTCTTACAACGCGCACAAGAACAAATCGAACCCCAAATTGGGGAATATCAACCAGGTTTCAGACCATACAGATCATGCGCCGAGCAAATTTCCAACCTAAAATCTATACTCAAAATTCGAGCTACACGAAATCTCGCAATCATATGCACATTTATTGACTTCAGGAAAGCTTATGACTCCATCGACCGACAATCCCTGTTTAATATACTTGAAGAAAACAATCTGGATCCGAAAACGCAACCGTTCATCCAACAAACACTAACAAACACAACTTCCAAAATCAAATTCAACGGAGAAATCTCAAAACCTTTCCCCATCAAGACTGGTGTCAGGCAAGGCGATAGCCTCTCTCCGTTACTTCTCAAAATCGTTTTAGGTAAAGTTATCAAAACATGGGAACAAGAACTGGAAAATCAAAAAATTTGGAGACCTCACATGCCTCACTGGAATTAACGTCATATGCCTAGCCTTGCCAACAAACAGAAATCCATCAGATCGAAGTCCTAAAAGAATGTGCTGAGAAAGCTGGACTACAAATTTCCTTTTCGAAAACTGAATTCATAGCAGCAAAACACATCAAACTAGACAATTTAATTACAAAATACTGCACGATAAACAAGGTTAGTCACTTCAAATACTTGGGCGAAATTATTGAACCTACAGGAACAGAAAGATTAGCACAAAAAACACGGGAACTCAAAATGCGGAAAGCATATGGAAAAGTTGCAAGCATCTTTAATAAAAAATGCATATATATATTAGCACACCAATTCGACACTACACGACTGTTATCAAACCAGAAATACTCTACGCCAGCGAGACATTAAACCTTAATTACAAAGGAGACATAGAGAACATCAAGAAGGCCGAAAGAAAAATTATCCGAAAAATCCTTGGCCCAAAACTAACAGACGAGGGATATCGTCTACAATCACACACTGTCACAGAAAAATACTCCAACATCGAAACCGATTTCCGCAAACGACGACTGAAATTCTACGGGCACGTTAGGAGACTAGATGACAGCCGACTAACAGGGAGAGTATTGAAGTACATACAGAAAATGAAAACAACAATCTTGATTGATTGATCTAAAAAACGCCAACATCTCACCGACAGACATCGAAAATGGAAAAATCTTTTGACACAAGGTCTACACCTGGGAAATTATATCAGTGGAAAAACCCAAAATAACAAGAGCAAAATGGACAGATGAACGTCGAGCTAAACATAGCGAGATGAAACAATTCTGGAAGAACAAGAAAAATAAAAGCAACAGGTCATAATTTGCTTTATGTGATCCCTGTGGGTCTAAACAATATAAATAAATAAATAAAAAATCAATAGAATGTTTAATGAGAAATGTGAGAATGCTTAACTGATTGTAAGTACAGGCGCTCAAAATTGGGAACTATCGTTGAAAAGGCTGCTCTCATCTCTTGGTCGATCGTCCTGAGTCGTTATCTTTTCCTTGATTTAACGATTAAATCAAGGAAAACGATTAATCTACGATCCACTACGATTAAATCAAGGAAAAGATAACGACTTAGGACGATTGACCAAGAGATGAGAGCAGCCTTTTCAACGATAGTTCCCAATTTTGAGCGCCTGTACTCACAATCAGTTAAGCATGCTCACATTTCTCATTAAACAGTTATTAGATATTCGCATAAGTCGTGGCAAATGGTAAGAAAATTGCTATTGCACGCTTTGAAAGCAGTGGATACTCATTTCTTATATGCAGCCAAAAATGTGCTAGCTCTGTTTCATAAAATTTTAGTTATAATATCCGATCAGTTTTTAGCACCATGAATTCTTCGTGCTCGTTTATCGGTAGGTGTCCAATGGAAATGCTATCTGAGAATGGATTTCGTACCCAGTCCATAAGTTGCAGGTCACACTTAGGAAAATAAGAGTTCATTTTTTCTCCTAATAATTCCAAGTGTTTCACTATCAAAGCCTGCACTTTTTTGCCTGAATCAGCTGCCATAACACTTGGGAACATTCCATTAGCGCGAAGCTTTCAATATTGTCCAATGACGTTAAAATATTGGAATTCCTGCCTTGCAGTTTTTTTGTTGAGCTCATTTAAATTGACGAATTTATCCGCCAGATATACAAGTTTTGCTACCCATTTTTGTCTTTTAAACAGAGAAGCAAAATCTGCACACATCTAAAAACGTCTGGGTTTCATTTTTAAGCTCTTAAGTTCGAGAAAGCACTTTTCCGATGCAGAGTGTGACTGATGTTCTGCTCCCATTTCCCGACACACTGCATTAAACAAACGAGAGTTCAGCGGTCGCGATTTGATGTAATTGACAAGTTTGACGATTTCTTGTAGAACAGATAATAATTCTTCAGGCAAAGACTTCGACATCTGTGCTTTACTGTATTAAAAGCAATGTACATTTTTAATAGCATTATAAATCCCCTAATCTTTCCCGTCATCGCTCCTGCTCCGTCTGTGCAAGTGCTTATGCAATTGTGCTAATCCAAATTATGCTCACTGAAGTTCCGGTTCGTTATTTTGAATATTTCTTCTGCAGTGGTATAACCAGGTAGTGACAGACAAAATAAAAAGTTCTCTTTTATTGCCTGTGCCTCTGTGTACCTCTCATTTGATATGAGATCGCGTAACCTCTGATATCAGTAGCCCCGCGGACTTATAGCGCAAAAAGTCCACTAACAATAAGCCATAATTTTTCAATTAACGTTGACTGAATGTCGCTAGAAATATCATTAATTCAGTTTTATTTTATTTAGTTAAGTTAATTTTAGTTAAGTTGGTTAAGTTTTAAGTTAAGTCTGTTTTATCTTATTTGCCTAGACTTGTATGTTTACTCTTATCTTACTTGACTCCTTTGTGTAGCCTTGTCTCTCTAGAATTATCTACCGAATCTTGTCAGTCTATTCTTGCATATCTCAACTTGTTAGTCTAGTCCTGCCTGTCTTGTCTTGTTCGTCTAAGCTTGCCTATCTAGTCCTATTTGTTTCGCTTTGTCCATCTAGTCATGTCCAACTAATCTTGTTCGTGTAGTATTGTCTGTCTAGTCTTATCGGTCTACCCTTGTTTCTCTTGTTCTCAAGAAATATTTTTAGTATTGTGCAGTATAAATTGTTCTTTAAGTAGACTAACTTTATTAAAAGCGGAAATCACGAAACTTCCAATAATTTCTTTTTGCAAAATGAACTATAAAATAGCAAAATTTCAACATAGAAGTCTATATTAAATTAAAAAAAAAACATTATGAGCATGACAAATTTTGTGAATTCATTTGGCAGCTATCAAACTTCTTCTTTTGGTGCCTATCCGGTCCGGATGTTGGAGATCATTCGAGCTATCGTGATCTTATTCCTGGCTGCTCTAAAAAGCTCGGTGGTTTTCAGAGAGAATCATGTTCCTACATTTTTTAGCCAAGAAATCCTCCTGCGGACTGGATTTACTAGGTTTACTCGGGATTTACTCGGTTTACCCGCGTTTACTCGGGATTTTTCCTTGCAGTATTTGTTTTAGTAAACCATATCTCTTTTCATTACGCATTATATGGCCCATGTACTCCAACTTGCGTGATTTTATGGTGGTTATTATCTCCGTGGATTTCTTCATTCTTCGAAAAACTTCTTCGTTGGTTACGTGGTCCAGCCAAGAGATCCTCAAGACTCTGCGATACAGCCATATTTTGAATGCTGTCAGCTTCATGGTGGCCTCAGTCAGAGTCCAGGACTCTGTCCCATAGAGCAAAACGGAGAAGACATAGCAGCGCAGTAGTCGCAGCTTGGTCGTCATCTACAAGGAACGCCATTTAAAAATTGATGACATTTTAACGAATACAGCCCTTGTCTTTTCTATGTGTCATATTATTTTCCGTGAGTGATCCCATTGGTCATTCAGTATAGTTCCCAGGTATGTATATGCATTGTTACGTTTTATGTGTTGGTTATTAGGAGTTACCAGATCCACACGTGGTATGTTATTTTTGCTGATCAAGATATATTTGGTTTTATTTATGTTTATATCTAACCCGTACTCCTGACTTGCCTCTACTACTACTCTATTATCTACGATAATTACGTTGTCGTCCGCATACCTTAAGTTATTTATAGCTTAAGTTTTCCAAGGCTTTATTAAATACATATTCTGAGTAGATGTTAAACAATATCGGCGACAGAACGCACCCCTGTCTAACTCCTCATAATATCTTTATTGCTTCTGATCTGTCTCCACCTACGTTTATGCAAGACTTTGATTCCAGTATAGATGTGCGATTATCCTCAAGTCTCGGTCGTCAACAACGTCCCCACCTGTTTTAGTATTGCCATGAGTTTATGGTGTTGCACTCTATCAAAGGCCTTACTATAAATATATAGTATAATCCACAAAACAGGCATACACATCACAGTTAACATGCTGACATCTCTGAATCAACACTTGGATACTAAATAGCGCTTCTCTTGTACCCACTGCGTCTCGAAACCCGAACTGTGTTTCTGACATGTGCTCTTCACATACTTTGTAGATCCTTCTGTGTATGATTTTAAAAAATGCCTTTAATAGATGACTCTAGCCTCATGAGTCGTTCTGGAAACTTCGCATTTCTTTGCACCTGGTTTCTTTGGTATTGTTATAAATTCCGACTCCATTCCGATTCCAAACCGTTCCTGGGGTATGTTCCCTGTTTCATAAATGCGGTTAAATATACGTGTTATCTGTTTTACGCTTTCATCGTCAAGAAGCTTCATGAGTTCTGCGTGAAAATTATCCGGGCCAGGCGCTTTTTCTTCTTTCATTTGTCTGATTGTCACCCGGACTTCATCAACCGTTATGAGAGGGCCTGATTTAATTGTCATCGGTAGGAGTTGTGGTCGAGTGTCCTTAAAGAGTTGTTTAATGTAGTCTTTCCAGACATCTATCTTTTCTTGTTTCTCTATAATAACCCTATTTAAGTTGTTTACTATTCCGTTTGCCGTCTTTTTCCTACAGATACCCGCTGCTTCTTCAACTCTCTTGTGTACATTAAAACTATCATGCTTTTTTTGCATGGCTTCTATTTCTTTGCAGTCTTCTTGTAGCTTTGTGTTCTTAGCTTCCCTTATCTTCTTTGTATCATTTTATGTACATGTATGTATACAACCGTACTTTTATTTTTCAGCAGTCTTCTTTGTTCCGTCAACTGTATAATTTCGTCTGTCATCCACGATTTTTGCTTGACGTGTTTGTCTGGTTTTAGATGTTTCTCACCGCTGGTTTTTACAATGTCATTAAGTCTCCTAATCTCCAGATCTATCTCGCCATTGACCTCACTTACTTGCATTTGCCCTGCCAGTTCTTCTCTCACTTGAGATTGTATATCTGGATTTTTCAGTTTTCTTATAGCATATTTCTTGTTAGTTGTCTTTTTTATCTTTTTCATTTTCATCCTTATTGAGCCCACTAATGGGTTGTGGTCAGACATTATGTCCGCCCCCGGGTACGTTTTGTCAGAAACAAAGGAATTTCGGTATCTCTTGTTCACTAAGATATAGTCTATTTGATTTCTAACCACATGGTTGACGGAATCACTGGGTGCTTTCCACGTGTAAAGTCTTCTTGGCGGTAGTTTATAGAATGTATTATCAGTTGTTCTTCAGTCGCAAATATATTTAATCGATCTCCACGTTCGTTTCTCACTCACAATCCATAAGGTCCCATATATTCACCTGTTCGTCCTTGACCAATCTCCGCGTTGAAATCGCCCATTATTATTGTCATGTGATGTTTTGGAAGTCTTTTATATGTATATAACAGTTCCTCATAGAAGTTTTCTATTTCTTCTTCGCTTTTATTTGCTGTAGGAGCATAGATCTTAATGATAATGCTATTATCTTATTATCTATATAATAATGCTATTCTTTCCGATATGGGTGTGAAATTGGAGACATAGCTTTGTATTGACTTGTCAATAATAAATCCTACTCCACAGTGGTGTTCATCTGTGGCTGTCCCTGAGTAATAGATTTGGTATTCGTCTATGAAGCATTGTCCTGTTCCTGGCCACCTCATTTCACTGGTGTCCATGACTTTTACATTCATTCTTTTCATTTCTTGAATTGCGTTTTATGCTTTTTCTGCCTGGTATAATTTTCTCACGTTCCATGTACATATCTTTGTGTTTGACCCGGAGATTCTTAGCAGCCTGTAACCATTTAAGGTCTGCCGGGGACTGAGGCCCATATTTTGTTTGTGCTCTGCCATGAATGGTTGTACTAGGAATAAAATACATGGTAGTTTGCTTACCATGCGCTGTAGCATTGCCGTTCTTGATAATATTTTATCCACGCCTCTGCTGTCTGATTTTACAGCCATGTCAATCGTCATGATTTCTGCCTGTAGTCAGTTTTGGACAATCAGCTGCCGTTGTCCAATTGCTAGTTTTGGTCAGCCCGATTTCCTCGGTACCATCCATATCTGGAAGGCGTTGCACTATCCGCCACCTGGGAAGGCTCCCGATGGAGGACTAGCAAACCCCACACGGGAGCTTTGATAAGTTTCTGGCCTTCGAAGTTTCATATTTAACGAGCCGGAAAAATTATCAAACAAATTACACAAATACAAAAAATCTACAGTTGTTAATAAAAGTATTGATAATAAGAATAATATAAGCATTTGTTGTTAATAAGCATCGATAATTTTGCATTGAATATTTTTTTAGCAGTTACAACTTTGTAGGCGACTAGCCTAGTCTCCTATAGATGATTTACTAATTAATATGACGACGATATTGTCTAGTTCTATTAATTTCATTAAAAATTTCAAGTCTTTCGAGAAATAGAAAATGTTTAAAAGCAGAATGAAATTAATTGGCGAGTTCATATCTGTTTGTTTAATAAATTATGCAACATTGGAATTTTTAAATTTGATACCATTTTATTTTCAATTCTCTGCTATTATTTATTTATTTCGGTAAATTGCTGTTAAAAGTGGAGTTGCCATTCCTGACAAAATAAAAAATTGCAAAAGTTTAAAAAATAATTTCACAAAATTTGGAATATTTAAAATATCTGCAATAACTCCTTGTTGAAAATTTACATAAACATGTATTTTTCAGTTAACAGTAATTAACTTAAAAAACACAAATATAAATGTAAATTATTCATTTCGTATTCAAAACGGAAAAAAGCAAAATATTCCAATTCCCATTTACCAAATTACAAAATAAATCCGAAATTTATTCCGATTTATCAAAAAAACCAACAAAATTTCCCGACCAATAAATCCAAGATTTCCCATCGTTTCCCCCCTTAATACCCAACTATGTAAATTATCCGGCTCCGATCGGAAAATGGCTTTGCTGCAATTGCCGGCACCCGGATTACGCAAAGTGTTGTAATTAATTAACGCAAATAATTCGCCATCGGCGAAGTTTCCGGCCTTCGAAGTTTCATATTTAACGAGCCGGAAGCTTTCCTTATTCCCTTCCACTTCGCCCTTTTTCAACTTTTTTCCGCCCGGAAATTCGACGCGCTTGCCAACGCATCCAGAATAATAAACCAATCCGAAAAACTTTATCAACAGATATTAAACTAAATTAGGAACACAGATTAGTCTACACTGATTCATATTTTGAACACGTTTTGTTCTTTCCTATTTTGTTTTATTTAGATAGACTTCAAAGCTTTCTGCAACCCAGAAATTAAACAAAAAATCAGATAAGTATACACAAGATGCTAGACACAATATTAGTTTGGAACCTGTAAGAGAGACCAGACAAGAGAGAGAACAAATAAGAGACTATAGACTACACAATTGCAAGACATGACTAGACAGGTTTAGGTGTGATCAGAACAGGTAAGATCAAACAACACTAGACAAGAGCAGACACGGCCAGATAAGACTAAAATAGATTAGACAAGACTAATTCAGAACAGATAATACCAGATAAGGTCGGACAAGACCAGACAATGGTTGTACGTACTTTCCTTGCACTGTTGATAAGCCAACGAGGAATGTTTATCGGAAGGACCGCAGCGTAAGAAAGAAGGAAAAAAAAAGCAGCCTCGTCGTCCACCTCGTCGGCTTTGTGCCGCGATCCCCAGATGTATCATCTAACAGGGTATAATTACTTTGGCAAAGAAAACGGTAAAAAAGGACCGTAAAGTATACTCGAGCTTAAAACAAAGCGCCTTTTGTACTCGAAACGCTCAGAACCCACTTTCCATCCACGCTAATACAATGGACGACGCGGCATCTTGAAAATTTTCGCCGACGTCGATATAAATAATTTATGCAGATGAATCTCGAGTTTATTAATTGCTTACAAGATGGAAATTACGTCAAATTGCTTACTTAAGGACAAAGGCTAGACAAAGTCAAGATTAGACAACATCAGGTAAGACCAGGTTAGTCCAGGTAAGACGCGATAAGACCAGATAACACCATACAATACCATACAAGAACAGGCAAGAGCAGAAATTAGCAGACAAAACGGGACAAGACGCGGCAAGTTCACACAAGACCAGACAAGACCACACAATACCAGACAAGACCAGCCAATACCAAACAAGGCCAGACAATACCAGACAAGACCAAACAAGATCAGATAAGAGCAGAGAAGAACACGACAAGAACACGAAAAGACCAGACAAGACCAGACAAGACCACACATGACCAGACAAAACCAGGCAAGACCAGACAAGACCAGACAAGACCAGACAAGACCAGACAAGACCAGACAAGACCAGACAAGACCAGACAAGACCAGACAAGACCAGACAAGACCAGACAAGACCAGACAAGACCAGACAAGACCAGACAAGACCAGACAAGACCAGACAAGACCAGACAAGACCAGACAAGACCAGACAAGACCAGACAAGACCAGACAAGACCAGACAAGACCAGACAAGACCAGACAAGACCAGACAAGACCAGACAAGACCAGACAAGACCAGACAAGACCAGACAAGACCAGACAAGACCAGACAAGACCAGACAAGACCAGACAAGACCAGACAAGACCAGACAAGGCCAGACAAGACCAGACTAGAACAAACAAAACCAGACAAGACCAGACAAGACCATAGAAGACCAGACAAGAGAACACAAGACCAGACACGACCAGACAATACCAGAGAAAACCAGACCAGACAAGACCAGACAATACCAGACAAGACCAGACAAGACCAGACAAGACCAGACAAGACAAGGCAAGACCAGACAAGACCAGACAATATCAGACAAGACTCCACAAGATCAGAAAAGGCCAGACAAGACCAGACAAGACCAGACAAGAACTGACAAGACCAGATAAGACCAGACAAGACCAGACAAGACCAGACAAGACCATACAAGACCAGACAAAACCAGACAAAACCAGACAAGACCAGACAAGACCAGACAATAGCAGATAATAGCAGACAATAGCAGACAAGACCAGACAAGGCGAGACAAGACCAGACAAGGCGAGACAAGACCAGACAAGGCGAGACAAGACCAGACAAGGCGAGACAAGACCAGACAAGGGGAGACAAGGCGAGACAAGACCATACAAGACCAGTGAAGACCGCGCAAGACCAGACAAGAACAGACAAGTTCAGTCAAAACCAGACAAGAGCAAGCAAGGCCTAACAAGGCCAGAAGAGACTAGACATGACCAAAGAAGTCCAGACAAGGCTAGACACCACCAGACAAGTCCAGACAAGACCAGACAAGAACATGCAAAACCAAACAGGATCAGAAATAACCAGACAAAACCAATATCAGACAAGACTTCATTATCTCCGGATTATAGTCATCATCCTGTCATTATCTCCGGATGTTTTCTTTAGGTTTGATGCACAGCTGCTTCGTCATAAATCTTAGTTCTAAGTGATTGATTATCTCTCTATCATTATCTATATCTGCTTTATTTCCGGGTCGCATACTCTATATATCCCATTACAACCAATGTTCCAAACTGAGGTTTTGAAATGTGTAATAGAAGAGAGTTGTGTATATGTTAATAATTGAACATTGCACATTTAAAATCATCCAGTGGACGTATAATTTATGAATAAAGATAAATTGAGTAAATTATAGATTAATAGTATAAATTCAAGTTGAATAAAAGCAGCAAATCATTATTAGGTATCTTTTAAGTTTTTGGTTGTAAAGAAATTGTGTAAAAAAGAAATGGGATTTTCTTACTGAATTGTAAAGAATTTTCTGAATATGAATGCTATTTTCGCTTGTACCGACAAAAACAAGTTTTTCTTGTAAAACGTAAAACAGTTTTCTCAAAATGTGTAACTAAAGTTATCAAAATGTAACAAAACTGTCTCTCTGACAGTTTTTTTTTTTTTTTTGACAAAATGTAAACTAACATTCAACACATATTTTCATCCAAAAAAAAACACCTAAAATTCTAGTGAAATACAACAATGGAAATCCAACTAATCATAGTAAGTAAACTCTGCTCCGAAATAATCGCCACAAAAACCATCAAACTAAACCCAGACTCCCGCCGCACCCCAGAGGACATTTACCAAGCAATCTACGAAATCAGCCACCTCCCCGAGGACCAATATCAAATATTCTGGCGTTACTCCATCAGCAAGTTCCACACCATCGACGATTACTTTTCCTACATGGCCGCCCTGAACACAATGGCCGAAAACAAGATCTACCTCTTACTAAAAGACTACGAAGAACCCTGGAAAGACAACATAAGATATTTGGAAGTTTTGGATCAAGTCGAGCTGAGACTTGAAATGGAAAGGAATCGCGATATTTACGATGTAAAAATCAAGAGGCAAGGTGATCCGGACAGCGACGAAGAGGACGAAAGGATGTTGAAGGAAGCTGACGATTTCGTGCCGGATTTCTGCAGAACCGATAGCGAGGTTTTGGAGTACGCCATGTGGAAAATGCCGCAGCCGTTTTATTACACCGACGATTTTTGCCAAAATACTCAGCTTATTAGAGATGTTCAACAAGGTAAAAATTGTTTGTAATTTAGATGTAAATATTTTGTTGATTAAGAGAGGTGGAACTAGATACACCATGTTAGGCTTGACAGAGAGGAACAGGTAGGCAATGTTAGAAAGGTATGACATACAGTGCAGATTTTGATTATCCGGCCCTCAGTTATACGGATTCGCGATTATCCGGACTACCAACCGCGATCAAATAGCTCGAATCTATGCAAGCATGATCGTGTTGGAACTGGCATCACCGATTTAAAAAGAAATTGTTAAAGCCAAAGTTAGTTTAAAATTGTGTCGTGTCGTCGTGAAGTTATCGTTTAAAAATAAAATAAATATTATTGATAAAATAGAGATTGGTGTAACCATCCCATTTTATAGATAATCATACAAACTTAAAACAAACGAAACTCAGCCTGAATATATAAATATATTCAGTCTTTCCGGAGCTCTATAACAATTATTTAGTCTTTTTAGGACTACTAAAACAAATCTCAGTGAAATTTGTAAGTTATTTTATAGCTTTCAGTCCACCTTCGTGGCACTCAACAAAAACCATAAAAATAACATTGTTTTTTAAGATTATTTCTTTCCGATACCTTAAGTGGATAGCCATCTGTGGACGCGTTTCGAGATATATCTCTTATCAGCACAGTTTTGGAAACCACTCACTTCATCTTGCCCTGGTCACCGCATGGGTTTTCAAGTGAGTGGTTTGCAAAACTGTGCTTATGAGAAATAGATCTCGAACCGCGTCTACAGATGGCTATCCACTTAAGGTATCGGAAAGACATGATCTTAAAAACAATGTTATTTTTATGGTTTTCGTTGAGTGCCACGAAGGTGGACCGAAAGCTATAAAATAACTTACAAATTTCACTGAGAATTGTTTTGGTAGTCCTAAAAAGACTTATAATTGTTATAGAGCTCGAGAAAGGCTGAATATATTTAAATATTATTGATTCAATAAAAAAGGAGAAACTGGTCGTAAGTTAGAAATTAAGTACGATGTAGTATATATGCAATAAGTGATAATACCGATTCAATTTTGAAGTACACCTGCATATTAGATAGTGAAGACGCGAGTAAACATCGTAAAGTTATGAAGAAACCGAAAAATGAACATTTAGAAGAAGCTTTGTATTGTCGGTTTTTACAAAAACGATCAACTAGGCAACCGATATCTGATCCTTTGCTCTGTGGAAAAGAATTACAGTTAAATAGAAAAATAGGTGGAGATAAATCGATTGTGGCAAGCAACGGATGGTTTTACAGATTTAGATCTCGTCGTGGAATTCGCGAATTGGAAATACAAGGTGAAACAATATCAGCTGTTGTAGATGCAGCAAAATTTAAAGATTGTTTTAAGATGAAATCGGATGAAAATAACGGCGACTTGGATTTTGTTCATAATGCTGATGAAACCGGATTTGATGATAACATGATGATTTAATGATTTCCAGTTTAAATCATTACCTTCAATATCTTTAGTTTCTCGACGATATAATTAAGCTCCAGGATATAAAACTAGTAGAGTGCGAGTAACAATATTAGTTTGCGCTAACGCTAAAATACCTTTGCTTCTCATAGGAAAATCAAAAAGCACCAGATGTTTCAAAAATATCAGGGTTCCCTTATTTTTATTATTATTTTACTTGGATGGTCTTTTAGGAACCCACGAAGCTTTATTTATGATTTTGCTTGCGGAGGATCCAGCATGCTTTCATCTGTTCACTAAACATCCCCTTTTCCTTTCCCCTTTCTTTCGTCCACTTGATACCTGATCGTTTTGGTACTTCAATCCCTCGAAACTGTCAATTTTTACTCTGTATATGTGTCGGTTCAAAATTTCTTCTGCTTGGCTTTGAGCATTTCTCATGTTTGCTTTTACTTGTTGTAAAGGTCCAAGGGAAAGTCTTTCAACTCTATCGAGAAAGTTTGTCAACTCTATCGAGAATATAGTGGGTTAACCTGGTCTCAGTAAGTCTCTTAACATGTCCATAAAATTTTAACCTTCTTTTTCTAAGGTCTGCCGCAATATAAATAATATTTCTGTGGATTTCCGTGATTGTAGGTGGTAACCATCTTCCGAATGTCTAAATCCTAAGATTTTTCTTATGATTTCTCGCTCTTCTTATAGGATATTTTCGAGCTCTCTTTTTTTATTAAATGCCAGAGTTTCTCCTGCATATAGAGCTTCATGTTTGAATACAGTATTGTAATGTTTAGTCTTAAAATGGAGCGACATGCATTTTTTAATGTAAATTTCTCTTGTTCTTTCATATGCTCTTCTGTGTTTTTGGACACGGATGTTTTGAGTTATTTTTCCTTTTCCTGTTGATTCTATGATTTCACCCAGGTATTTGAAGTGAGGATATTATTTCGTATTATACTTCTGAAAAATTCTGTTTCCTGGGAGGAGATCTGCTATCCGACTTTTTTTAGCACATTCTTGAAGAGTTTTAATTTGCTTTATTGCTGTGACATCGCTGGACAGTCGCTGGATGGAATTTCGAACTTTTTTTTCTGTGTCCCAATATTTATTGGCTTCCAGCTATTTTGTGCTCTCAGTTCTTTTTCCCATTCCATCACCTTATCTAGGACAAGGTTGAAGAGGATGGGTGACAGTCCATCTCCTTGCCGGACACCAGCTTCTATCAGGAATTCGTCTGAGATTTCTCCCATGTGTTTTACTCTTGATTTCGTATCAGTGAGGGTCTCTTTGGTCAATTTTAGTGTTTTGAAGTCTAGTCCCTGTTCTTTCAGGATGCTGAACAGGGATTGTCGATCAATTGAATCAAAAACATTCTTGAAATCTACGAAGGGACAGGTGATTGGGAGGTTTCTGATGGCCCTGAATTTTAGAGCGGTTTTTAGGTTGAATATCTGTACAGTGCACGATCTGTGAGAATGGAATCCAGTTTGATATTCGCCAATCTTATACAAGAACAACTGGAGTTCTTGTATTCTTTTAAACAAGCATGTAGAGAAATTTTGTAGCCGACTTCAAGGAGAGTAGTTATTTACATCTGTTTTGTCTCCTTTTTTGTGGAGTGGGTGAATCAGAGCACATTTCCAGTCTTTGTGGAGTTTTTCGTTTTTCAAGATTTCCTATATCATTAATTGTAAAGTGTAATTTCCTTGAGCAAATTTGGACGTAGGTTCTTGAGGTATTCTGCCACAATCCCATCGCTTCCCTAGGTTCCGTTGTTCTTTAATAGTGTAATGTTGTTCAGAATTTCTTCTTGGTTCGCTGAAAGTGACTCTGGGCGACTAAAACTGCTTCAGTTCAGTACTAAGAAGTATCCTGCTAGTTCTTCTGCAGTTTTCTTATTAGTAAGGGGCAATTTCCCAACTTTTTTCTTGAAGTATAGGATCTGCGGGATGTATCCTTTGATTTTTTCTCTGAACGATCTGTAGAAATCCGAATAGTTTCCGAAGTTTTCCTCAATTGAATCGAGTTGTTCTTTTATGCGTTTTCTTTTTTCTTGTCTGATGTTTTTAGAAATTTGTTTTCGGATCTCATGAAATTTTTGTGAGTTTCCTGGGACTTTTTGCTGTTATTTCTGAAATACAGATTTTCTATGGAGCTTTTATCTAGATCTCTAGAGCTTGGTCACAGGTAGAGTTCCACCAGGGATGTTGTATATTTATATTATTTATGTATGTTGTATTCTTTTTAAGGGGTACAATTTCTCGAGCCTTCTGTGTGCATTTGGTACAAAATTCTTCCCATGTTTTCGCTGGTTAATTTTATAAAGCTTCTTTTAGATTGGTGAGGGGAATAATTTTCGTATCAAATTTCTGTTGTTGGTGTTTCTTGGGGTAGTATTCTCTTGGAGTAAATTTTCCTTTAATTCTAGTCAGATAGTGATCAGAGTCGATGTTTGCTCCATGTCTCACTTGTACATCATGTACCTCTTTCTGGAGGGGATATGAAATAGCTATATGGTCAATCTGAAATTCACCAATGGATTTAATTTGGGATCTCCAGGTTTTTTGTTTCTTAGGATGCTTCTTAAGGGATGTGGACATGATTTTGAGGTGGCACTGTTGACATAGTTCAATGAGTCTTGGGAAATTTTTGTTGGTAAATTTGTGTGCCGGGTAGGGTCCAACGGTTTTTCTATGTTCTTTCTGTGGGCCAATTTGTGCATTGAAGTCGCCTAACAGAATTTTGATGTCATCCTTTGGAACTTTTGATTCACCATTGCCCTTTCAAGCTTGTTCCAATTTTTTTTTACGTTTTCTGGATACTTCTTGTTGTCTTTATTTGTGGGTACGTATACGTATATCAAGGTATATTTTTTATTGGCGAACCGAATTATCATGCTCATTAGACGATTGTTGATAGAGTTGACTTCATTGATTGAGTTCAGTATACTTTTTTTTACTACGAAGCTCATACCCAGTATGGGGGTTCCATTTAGATTTTTTTTGTCTGGTTTACTCTTGATTATACGATAGTTTCCATAGTCTAAAGTGGATTCATCAGTAAATCGATTTTCTTGCAAAGCAATAATAAAAAAAATTTGCGATCAAGTTATGTGTAATCCTCCTGGTTGAATGTGTTGATATTGAATGTACCAATGTACGAGAGGGTTTTGTGCACCAGTTTTCAAGAGAGCTCCGATTCTGTCCCACACTTTCATGATTGTCCAGGCTTCCCCAGAATCCGAAAGCCTGGTTGTCGTCTCCGTGAGACGGGTGAATTGGTTACCACCTGGGGTATTGTTGTTATTACGCTCACGAATCATGTTTGGTTTAAGATGGAAGTTCCAGCAATGCTGGGTACTTCGAACCAGGGATTGTTAGTTCCTGTAGATAGTTAGAGTCAGACGCGGACCAGGAAGCCGGTTGATACCACTCAGGCGCGCCTGGATTTTAGCCAGGCTTTTCTTTTACTATCCCGAAAAGCATTCTTCTGCCAGTTCCGTCTTACCGAAGATCTTCATCACCGCCTTCACTGACAGGGGTCACAGTGAATTGAATTTAATTTTATTTATTTTATTGTTTTTTAATTGAAATTATTATATTATTAATTACTATTATGATTTATTTCTTAAATAAAATGTTTTTTAAATATTAAGAAATAAAATTTAGGGTACAATTTATAGAAATTAACAAAAAAGCATGGAGGAACTCCGAAATATTCTTTGACGAATATGACAACACTTTCATCCCTGAAATAAAAAAAAAACGAAATTGGCAAACAAGCAATGTCCTACTTTTACTGCATAATACGCCATCCCATCTTGAACAGTTAGAGAAGAAAATGGAACTTTTAAAGTAAAATGTTTGCCTCGTAATGTGACATGCTTGCTACAACCAATGGATAAACGTGTTATTGAAACATTGAAACGACTCCAGAAAACAACTTTTAGATAGCTGCTATCTTTTGATGAAGATAACGTAAAAGTTGTCTCTCATTTTTCAAGCAAATGAATTTAAAGGAGTATTGTTACATGGTTGTAGATATGTGCGATTTGATTGAAAGGAAGACTTTGAACAAAGCTTGGAACAAAATATTAAAACGGAACTTCAGTAATAAATACGGATTATTCCATTTTTTTGGATATAAATGAGTTAATAATATAGATACAAATATGCCAGGAATGTAATGCTGATGATATGAAAGATGAGCTCACTTGTGGCAGTAATAATTAAGGTTTTCAGGTTATGTCAGATGACGAAATTGTTGGAAACATATTGCGATAAACGAAAAGCACTAAATGCAAGAAGCTGAAACAGAAGAAAACAGAAGAATTTTCATTATAAAGATTCTCAAATGGTTCGAAAAACAAACAGAGTGTGATACTGAGTTTAATATAGCTAAAACGAAATCGTGATGTAGCAACAATGAAGAAAAGTGGTTTACGTCAAATGAAAATTACCAAATATTTTAATCCAAATTAAACTTAATATTTTATTTCATGATTACCAAATGAAAATTACCAAATATTGTAAATAAATTAAACTATAAACGTACATATGCACATATTTTATTCGATGATTAAGGTTGCAGTATTTCCGTATGTAATTTAAGAAAATATGTATGTACATAAATAGGTTACACGCATTTACATATGCATACATAGTATGTTCGAAAATATATCACTTTAATTTCTGAATGACCATTGATTATTGTTGATAAGTTTAATTTGTTTTTGTTGGTTTTAATAAACTCCTAGTATTATGCAATAATATGTACTAAACTCGCTTTTCTTCATACATTTGATTACCCGAACGAAAGGAACTAGTAGGTAATGTTAGAAAGATATGACTAGACATGTAAGAAGACAAGCGGAAAATTAATAGCAGAAGATTTATGGCTGTGGAAATACATCGTGGAGAAAATGAAAATAAAATTTTTCAAAAATTTGTTTTTTCAACCGCAAATTTGTTTCATATTACAGACTTGACGAACTCTTCAAAATTACCAATTTTATGCCTGAAAATCAAAGCAAAAATATTTTAAATCAGAAATTTCATAAAACTCCGTCCCTTTTTTCCAAATTTTATTGAACGCAGCAATAGCATTTGTTTTGGCTTTTTACAGACTTGAATATTTAAAAAAAATCAAATTGCAATTTTTTTTTAATTATAATTTAAAAATATTAAATTCTAAAATATGCCTTCTTTTATTCTGATGAATTTCCCCAGCAATCAATTTTCTTTTGATAAATTTTACGAACCAATAATATATCATAATTGTACGCGATGAAGAGATCAAGTAAGTGTATTTTAATTTGTAATTGTTTTAATTGTTTAATTAAATAAAAGCAACGCTGCACTGATGAGAAATAAATCTCGAAACGCGTATGCAGATGGCTAGTCACTTAAATTATGTAGATATTTTATGATCTTTAATGTTATTTAACTAGTAGTACTAGTAATAACAAACAAATGTCTATTGTGTTATTCAATATGCTGAGTGGTATTAACTAGGGAAGTAGTTGTTTCAATATGACATTTGTCTAAGTCCTGGTAGGACTTAATTTTATAGATTAACGAACAGGTTGAATATTAATTATATTCAAGCTATTTTTCGTATTATTATGTTTATATATCATAATTATTAGTAATCTTATTTTGTTCGAATAAAGCTCTCTTTTTAAAAGAAGTTCCTGTTAAAAGACGAAACAATAAGAAAATCAATTATAAATTAACTTTTACGCTTATTTAAAAAAAAAAACATTTGTGCATCTGCAGTTTTCACAATGGAATTTGTGTCATTTGCTCCTGCATTTGCAGCTCGCCGGGAAAATTAAATACTTTTCCACTTTGAGGAAGTTTTGCGCAAGTTTTAATTCCCAACTTTGAGGACTAAGCCCGTAATTAATCCCCACGACATTCAAACCGCAAACCGTTTTCTTTACCCGACGAAGAAATGCAAATAATTCTCGCTCCAAATAGCGTGTTCCAAATAGCACCGTTTCCTAGATAATTTTCAAACTAGTACTGAATCAATTTCAAACCTGAACAAGTAAACAGTTTCGTAATTTGAAGTATCTTTGTAATATTCTTGTGGTGATTCTTCCAGCAGGGTGCCGTATACCTTTGAATGGATCCCACGTAACGCTACTTTAACATCATGTCTTCCATAAATATAAAACGTGTTTGTTTTGTTGTTTTTGTCCCGAGATCGTTTACAGCCGTAATATGCTGGGTAAAGCGGGTGTAAAAAAATTTACATTTTCTCGTAAAAAGTCATTACCCCGTAAAAAAAAGTAATAGTAATAATAATTGACGGTTTTTTTTCCTTCTTGCGTCAGGTTAATTAATCGTCCATTTATGAGTGGAGAGATATTTATCGTCGGATAAATTTTCAGACGTTAATGACTTTAAACTGAATGATATTAAACAAGAAGAAAGTTTCCGCAAGAATTTATTACAGTCTGACAAATCGATATTTCTTTTAACTGTAGCTTTTAGCTTCTATCTGAATAATGAAACTAAATAAGCCTATACAAAATTAAAAAGCTAAATAAAAACAAGGCTGTCTTTACTGGACTTACCTAAATAACTTAAAACCCTAACCTGAACTAACCTAACCTAACCCTTGTTTTATATATTTTGGTCCTTTCTTGTTTAGACTTTCCTAGCCCATTTGAGAATCTATATTTGCCAGATCTGGTTCTGCAAAGTCCACTTTAAGTTTTCCACATTTTTACTTAGAACTATTTCAAGTATTTTTTCGTCAACTTTCCATGTATTATGAAATATTTTTTTCAAAGCTAACTAGGTGGGTTTCTAGTCGGATGGTCAGTGGAAATTATTATTCTCATTACGTGCGGTTGAGTAATTTCGAACGGGATTGATTGAAAGATGTATTAGAATTCTGGGTAATACTGAAATGGATCTATAATTGGAATCCATGTTGTCCCCTCGGGATGGGTGCGACCCTTAGATTATCCGGTCTAATTCGATTTTCCATTCGTTTAAACACTATTTCGTTTTTTGGAGGAACACAAAGGACATGTGGATAATACTGATTAATATTTTTTATTTTCTAATAATCATTATCTAGTCCTTTCAAGACTTCACGTGTAGTCTGCTGCAGTATTGTTCTATACTGACTAAATGTCTAAATTTATTTTAGACTTTGTTTGCGCCTATCTAAACTTGTTTCATATTATATGAGCTTGTCTAGTCTGGTTTGATCTTATCTGGTCTAATCGATCTTGTATGGTCTTTTCTGGACTTATCTGGTCTTTTATGTTCTTATCTGCCTTTTGTTCTATACTGACCAATCTTCCCCTTTCCTAGCCTTATCTAGTTTATCGTCCTGTTTGAACTTACCTTGACTTGTTTGGTATTGTATGGTCTTGTATAGTTTGATCTGATATTATCTGATCTTTCCTAGGGTTATCAGATCTTGTCCGTTATTGATTGTTCTTGTCGGCTCTTGTATGATCTTTTCTGGACTCGTTTGAACTTAACTGTTCCTGGTTTGGTCTTGTCTGATCTTGATTGGTCCTCTCTGGTCTTGTCTAGTCTTGTTAAGTATTGTCTAATCTTGTCGTGTCTAGTAATGCTTTTGTCGCGTCTAGTATTGCCGTGTCCAGGATTATTTGGTCTTATATGATATAATTTAAAATACTAACTAACAATACAACGATATACAACTACAATATACACTACAATACACTATAATACTAACAATAAGCGAAAATTTGAGGCTATTTTTTCTCTTCTGACGCGGGTAGAGATGGAGAAGTCCGCAGAAAAACTCCCTCAGCGCCTTTGTCTCATATTTCTTGAAACGCCAAATAAATCCCGACGTCTTTTATTATAAAACTATATTTCACATTTAAGCGAGCCACTAAACAATTTACGGCGCAAATAGAAATAATAAATAATTGTCTCCGACGAAACATAAAAATCCATTATAAAAATGAGCATTATTACCTAGTATATAATAAAGAAAAATGATATGATAATATTATTAATAAGTTCATTTTACCGCAGATTTGTCAAATTTGACAAAGAAAACAAGTATTCTTACAAGAAATAGAGAAAGCGCAATGCTTGATGCTAATAAGCTACTCTAACCATATTTAATGGCTACATTAGCTTCATTTCTTGTTAGTTTTATACAGTGAAAATCGCATTTTTATTACTATTTTCTCTTTGGGATTTAAAGGAAAGGTGAAAAGGTTAGGAACAATCTACACGTGACAGAAACAAATCGATGTTTACTTTTCCCCTTGATTCCCGCAATCCCTTTCGCAAAGAGCCGTTTCGAAAACAGCGGCGTGATTAAGTGGCGGCGGCGGCGTCGCGGCGCATTATTTTTCAAGAGATCTAAATGTCATGACCGAGGTTTATATTGGGGACGCTTTGTAATCAAAGGACAATAAAGTATTCGTAATCCTGATAACGGTGTAGGTGCCTCTCTCTCTCAGTCGCGCTCGACGCGCGATCGTTTATATATAGAATTCAGCAGATTAGATAATGAATGGCTTAACGTTAAAGTTTCATTTCAATTTATTCCGCCTGGATATTGTTTCGCCCGGAATTAAATGGAAGTTAATATATTTAGGTGGTTGGGGCTGAATTGTCGGATTTTTTATGGCATGTTCGGTTTTTTCGGCATAAGTTTTAGTTTTGGAACTAGGTCGAGTGAAGTGCGCAATTTCAGATTGCATTTCTATCATCCACATTTGCCTTTTTATAAAGCAATTCCTTGGGAATATATAACACCTTAACACTGGCTGTTAAGTCTTATTGCTCTACTCTTGTCTGTCCAATCTTGTCTGTCTAGTTTTGTCTGTCTAGTTTTGTCTGTTTAGTCTTGTCTGTCTAGCCCACTAAATGAAATGTGTCACTTCCTTCTTCATTCTTGGTAGGTTTTTATTCGTTCATAAAATTCCTGTACGGAGTACGGTACGATGTCGACGAGAATTCGATGAAGTTCTTTCTTAAGGTTCTTCGTCGTTGGGAGTAATTTAATATATTTCTATAACATATTGTACAGCTCCATGATACTGAAGGGTGGTAACTTTTTCGTCATAGTTAACCTGTATTGAGCCTTGCATTTCTAGTTTTGTCTGTATAATCTAGTATGTATGGTCTTGTCTGTCTAATCTTGTCTGTTTAGTCTTGTAGACAGACAAGGCTAGACAGCCTTGTCTGTCTAGCCTTGTCTCTCTAGTCTCGTCTGTGTAGTCTTGTCTGTCTAGTCTTGTCTGTATAATCTTGTTTGTCTGTCTAGTTTTTTCTGTCTATTCTTCTCTATCTAGTTCTGTCTTTCTAGTCTTGTTCGCCTACTCTTGTCTGTCTAGTCTTGCCCGTCTAGTCTTGTCTATCTAGTAATATATCCTATCCTAAACCTCCAAGAAGGACTTAGCCATGTTTTTAAAACATACCCTCATATGCAGCTGCCTAGGCGACTTTAACAGCCACCAGAAGCAGTGGAAATATAGAGAAAACGATGTTAATGGGGATGCGCTGGTCGGGTTAGCCGAAGACGAAAACTTACACCTACTTTTTGATGCTTAAGACAAAAGCACATTTAAATCAGCTGCAAGGAATAATGAATATGACCCTGACTTACGCTTTGTCTCAACAGACTCTAATAACACTCCTTTGGCAGCTACAATACAAGTTCTCTCGGAATTGCCTCACAGCCAGCATCGCTCAGTTATTACGGAGATCGGAACACAAATCCCATTGATAAGGTCTATCCCAAGACCAAGATGGAACTTTAAGCGTGCTGAGCGGGTAAAATTCTCATCGGAACTAGATAAATGCTTGAGATGGATACCACCTTTTAGTAAAAACTACGCCCGGTTTGCTGGAAAAATAATTAGCACGGCTAAGAAGCGCATTCCACGAGGATACCCTTGCTTGTCCAAATATAGCGAGGTGTTATATCAAAACTTCCTTGAAACTGGCGATCAAGAAATCGCTGATTAGCTACTACATATCCTAAATGCTGTAAGACAACATAAATGGACTGAAACTGTTGAAAATCTAAACTTCCAAACATTAAATCGGAAAGCATGATCTCTAATTAGAAAACTTGGAGATGGAAACCCTTCTCAAAAACAAAAAGCTCCCATAAGCCTAAATTAAGTGACCTATCACATTGTGACGACATCCAGAGCACCCAGAGACAACGCTCATACAAGGAAGTTAAAATAACATGTAAAAACTCTTAAATCTGAATCGACAGAAACTGAGCACGCTCGTCTTTTCAGTGGTGACGAAATATAAGCTGCCCTTAAATATATTACCCCTGGGAAAGCTCCAGGGTTCGATGGAACCCATCCTGAATTTCTTCTAACTGCGGCAAATACGCAAAAATTTGGACAGCACGCTTCTTTACAAACATCATGCAGAGTAATGAAATCCCTCGTAAATTCAAACGCTCAAAAGTCATAGCCATTCCAAAACCAGGTAAACAAGCCGGCTAACCAAAAAGTTACCGACCAATTGCGTTGTTTTCGACAACGTACAAATTATTAGAAAGAATGATCTACAACAGAGTAAGCCCAGTTATACTTAAAGATATCCCAGTCGAACAAGCGGGTTTTAGACCAAAACGTAGCTGCTCCGATCGAATGTTGTCACTTACTACTTATGTCGAAGCCGGTTTTCAAGGAAAATCAAAGAGTTCTGCTGCGTTTCTGTATCTATCTGTCAAGAGCATTCGATACTGTATGGAAGGAAAGATTAATATACCAAATTCCACGGATAATTCCCTGCAAACTCACATCGAAAGTAATTCATTTGTTGCAGACATGCCCAAAACGACATCAACGAAGTTTGGCTACTGCCGACAACTGGATGTTACTCACCCAAACAAAATCAGTAGAAGAAGCCGAAGAAATTCTATCTGCGGACCTAGAAGTTATGGGAAGTTTCTTTCGAAAATGGAGCCTCCAACCTACCGCTTCCAAAACTGAAGTAACCTTTTTCATTTAAACAACAAGATGGCCAAGGGAAAACTTAACGACTACCTTTATAACACCTTGCTTAATCACAATAAAAATCTAAAATACCTAGGCGTTACCCTAGACAGAACATTAAGCTTAAGGAGCATCTACCTAAAACCGCGGAAAAGTGAAACACCAGAAACAATATTATCCAGTGACACGACATCGGGAGCTTCAGCTTCCACACTTAGATCGTACAGCACCCCAGCGTGGCTCAACACAATATGGCCCACGTAAAAAAGGTTGACGCACAATTGAAAGAAAACGCAAAAAAACACCATGAGGATGATCGCTGGCGTAATACAATCTACCCCAACCCATTGGCTACCAGTACTGTCTGTCTAGTCTTTTCTGCCTAGTCTTTTTTGTCTAGTCTTGTCTGTCTAGTCTTGTTTGTCCAGTCTTCTCTGTTTAGTCTTGTCTGCCTAGTCTTGTCTGTCTAGTCTTGTCTGTCTAGTCTTGTCTGTCCAGTCTTCTCTGTTTAGTCTTGTCTGCCTAGTCTTTTCTGTCTAGTCTTGTCTGTCTAGTCTTGTCTGTCTAGTCTTGTCTGTCCAGTCTTCTCTGTTTGGTCTTGTATGCCTAGTCTTGTCTGTCTAGTCTTATCTGTCTTTGTCTTGTCTTGTCTGTTTTGTCTTGTCTGTCTAGTCTTCTGAACTAATCTTTTACATACGTAAGTTTTGTACATGAGTAGTAAGTTTTTACAACTGTACCTATATGTAATGCGTGCGGAATAAATGTATATCGCCTGATATGCAAATGGTTCGCAATACCTCTAGTCGAAAGATACAAAACGTTGAAGCCCTGTAATTTTGGGGCTTTTGGGCTAGTTAGAGCGTAACGTGGCACTTTAAAACTCATTACTAACCCGTGGCTCTAATTATTATTTGAATGTACTTGAAATTTTTGTGTAGCAATTTCACCAGAACTCTGTATTCGAAAGTAATATTAAGGAATAATGTTAACCCGCGCTTAGAGATCAGAAATTAATCTACGGATAGTCCGTGTAGTCGGTCTAAATATCTAAACAAAATATTAGGAACAACAAATATTGAAAAGGAAGTTTGTCAATCAACCGAAAATCATGCAATAAATCCACGCGTTGTTGCTTCTTTGTCGGGAAACAACCGCCCACAAAACTTTTATATGTCCTCCCTTTAATCTTTAAATTCTTGTGTACGAAGTTTTGCGTTCGACGGCAAAGGTTTAACAAACATCACAATAACCCGGCGGAAACGTATTATACAAATTGGTGCTCTCGATTCGACGCAGCTTCAATTAACTCGCGAACGTTGCAAAAGCGGAAAACGACGAAGAATTTCGTCCTAAAGAAACTTTTTTCCGGCGTTTTTTTTCGGCAAAGAATTTGTCAAAAAGAATTTCGATTAACATTTTCCGACATCTGAAACCAATAGCATTCTTGTCTGAAATATGTTAAATTCTTTGAAATTGTAAATATTAACAATAAAGGCACTGGCTACACCAGGGAAACACTTGGTACACCGTTGGATTAGTGACTAAACAAAACCGATTTTAAAGACCTAGACACATTAGACTAGAGAGGCAAGATTTGTGTGGCAACATTACAGAGGCAAAACTAGAAATGCAAGACTAGACAGGGAATACTAGACAGACAAGACATAATCAAGTAATTTTATCAGTCTTGTGTGTCTTATTTTTTCTATTTATTTCTATGAAATCTTGTCTATCTGACGTGTTATGGTTGCGAACTATGGTTGCCATCAATGTTATGGTTTCAGTTAGTTTCTGAACCTCCGCTGATACAAATATTATGATTGAGGGTAGTTACCCGAAGGACCACCACTATTAATAAGTATCATACTATCTAGTGCTATGATAAGTGCTATGATACTATATAATAGTACTTGAGAGGATTGAGCGTCTACTCGCGGCCTTGAGCTAACGTCGATTTTCAAGTAAGGGGTGAGATGAAACAAGAGATTACAACTCGCCAGTTAAGTTACCGTTTGTAAGGATTGTTTCATACACGGAGTAAAAGTAGAAGTAGTTTGGTTAATTGGTATTTTATTTTCATTCAAATATAATTTATATTCTTGACTGACTATAATTGAAGAGATTTGTTATTACAGGATGGTTGCTATTAGATACATTAATATCATCATTATTCTTTAGCCATTTAGTTCATAACAAATAAAGAATAATCACTTTATAACACATAACCAATATCGTAAATCGGTTAGGGCGGAAGATATGATATCTACACAGTAAATATCATATTAAACTGACTAGACTAGAAAGACGAAATTAGTAAACTAAAGTTTTTGCTCTAATTTAAAATCTATTAACGATAAGTTTTATCGAAATGATCATAGCATTGTTGAAGTTAATGTAAAAAGAAACCATTGATATTCATGGATGAAGGAAAGTGGAAAAAAAGGAAAACTTTCAGTCCTTTTAACATAACTAGGCTCATAGAAAATTTCCATTCCACCTCGACTAAGTGGTTTCTAAATGCTTTTTCCCTTTGTACCTTCGAGAACTCTCTCTCTCTCTCTTTCTCTCCACTTTCGCAGTGTGTTTTCCCCCGTATTATTGGGTGAAATAATTTTAGTTGCAACGTTTCGTTCCCACTTTTTTTTCCGCCCGCCGTTTTGTTTTAAACTAGGTTTTCCTGCGAACGACAGGCGTTTTTAACTTTTTGATATTTCTTGAAACGTGATTTACGACCGCTTCAGCCGGTACAACCGGGGTCACAACACCCCCGCCAACAAACACGAAAAAACATTAACATCTATCTCACTCACAGCGAACACATGATGAACTATTGCCCACATAAGCATTTACGGAAATTGCTTTTTTATTCCTCCCGCTCGCAAGAATGGGAATACATTTTCATTTTTGAAATTATATAAGATGTGATAAATATTGATTCACCTTAGATCTAGATCTAGATGATAAGACAATTCTTCTAGATGCGCTAGACACAAAAGGTTAGATCATATCAACAAGACTATGCATGCATAGACAGACAAGTGTAAACAACAAATGCCACGCAGATTGGGCAGAAAAAACTGGACAGTCAAGACTAGATGGACAATATTTCAAATTAGGCAAAACTGTCGTTTTAAGCAGGCAAGTATAGAAACAAAATTAGTTCCTCAAGACTGTACTCGACAGTATATGCCAGAGGTGGTCACGCATGATGTTGAAATGATGAAAAAAAATGAAAAAAATGAAAACAAAATGCATTCTGGTTTCACATACATCGTATTTACCCCATTATAATACTAGGGTTTATTCGCGGACACATCATTCAAAAATCAAAATCCTCTTACATTCGGACTTTTTCTTAGTAGACCTTTTTCTCGAATACTTATATCCGTAGTTCCTTGTGTTTGTATTTAAAACAAGATTTAAAGCCCATTCTGCCAACTTACTAGCTTCCTTCTTCTTTTGGACAGTAGCTTTTTGGGAACCCATTATGTTACTTATTTGTGTTACCAAAATGTTACCAAATATAATCCATATAATGCTCCAGATTTTTAGGATTTAACTTTAAAGCTTGACAGTAATGATGTCTTGCCAAATCCATATTATCCAATCCACTTTGAGTATACTTTATATCTTCTTCATATCTTTGATGCAGCAAATGATTATGGGGATTGTGCCGAATTAATTCTTCAACACAAAATGCAGCTTTTTGGAAATTCTGTTCAGTTAAATACTTAATTCTTGTCATGCTTCTGCATCCGCCACAAAAGTCTTAAAATATTTTGTGAGTTCCTTGATAGCTTCGACATTCATCCCTTGAACTTTCAAAATGGCTATCTTACGTTTCTTTGGCGCGCAATTTGAATTATCTTTTTTAATAAGACAATCTAAAATCTCAATGGCTTTGTCATAGTTTTCCAGTGCTTTATGGAGCATGGCTTTGTATTTCTTTACCCTTTGACTCCTCAGAAATTCATCCGACAAAGTCTTTATGCATTTCTTTGCTACCGCCAATTGATAATTATCCAACGGTGCTAAACAAACTTGTTCCAATATTAATTGTTTCTGATTTCCAAGTTTGTTGACATTGCGGGCAAAAGTTGTTAGATAATGGTAAACAACCTCATTATTTTCTTGGTGTTGTTTTCCCCGCAGGAACTGAACAAATCCTTAGTTTCCAAAAAACTGAGATATTCCATTTCACTAAACTATCTATCTTCAATCCTCCACAATTTTATATGAAAATTGTAAATTCATATTTAGAATAAAATTTTATTGATGTGAGAATTTGTTCCCCCGAATGAACTTCCATCAGTGAATTGTCCTTTGTTATGCTGTTTAAATTAAATAAGTAGACCTTCCCAAAGTTTTATCGTACAAAAATCTAAAGCGCTGACAGCAATCCCTACTGTATAACCCTTATATTGCGTTTTAGACGTTAATTTAGTTATTCGTTAGCCTATCAAGATTTGTGCAACTCAATTTTGTCTATTTATTTGTGAATAATAAGGTTTTTGCACCCCTGACTTAGACTACGTAGACTCAGGTCTAAATAACCCAGTTACTAGCAATAAAGCTATTATCCTTCATGGCAGTTTATTATTTCACTTTTTCTTTTATCTTTTGGTTTTTATGAGGAGAAGAAAGGTGAAATGTGCGGCAATTTCGAGGCGAATAAAAGTAGTTAATTGATTTTCTATATGTTGGTCTTTTTTATCCCGTTCATGAAGACTTCAGAAACAACATTGAAATTTGGGCTGATCACTCACATTTAAACAGATAAAACTAGACAAACACAAATATATAAGAATAAGACAGACAAAACTAGACAGAAGTTAAGTGTTGGCAATTTACTGTTGTCTATCTAGTCTTCTTCTTATTGTCTTGTCCGTCTAGTCTTGTTTGTAAGTCTTGTCTGTCTAATCTTATCTGTCTAGTCTTGTGTGTCTATTCTTATCTGTCTATTCTTGTCTGTCTAGTCTTGTCTGACTAGTCTCGTCTGTCTAGTCTTGTCTGTCTAGTCATGTCTGCCTAGTCTGGTCTGTCTAGTCTTGTCTATATAGTCTAGTCTTGTCTGTCTAGTCTTGTCTGTCTAGTTTTGTCTGTCTAGTCTTCTCTGTCTAGTCTTGTCTGACTAGTCTTGTCTGTCTAGTCTTGTCTGCCTAGTCTTGTCTGTCTAGTCTTGTCTGTCTAGTCTTGTCTGTCTAGTTTTGTCTGTCTAGTCTTGCCTGTATAGTCTAGTCTTGTCTGTCTAGTCTTGTCTGTCTAGTTTTGTCTGTCTAGTTTTGTCTGTCTAGTCTTGTCTGTCTAGTCTTCTCTGTCTAGTCTTGTGGGTCAAGTCTTGTCTGTCTAGTCTTTTCTTACTGTGCTCCAATCTGGGTAGAGGCCGTAAACAGGAACAACATCGAAAAACTAGTAGCCTACCAGAGAAAGCTGGCCCTACAGGTATATAGTGCCTTGTGTTGTCTGTCTAGTCTTGTCTGTATAGTCTAGTCTTGTCTGTCTAGTCTTATCTGTCTAGTTTTGTCTGTCTAGTATTGTCTGTCTGGTCTTGTCTGTCTAGTCTTGTCTGTCTAGTCTTCTCTGTATAGTCTTGTCTGTCTAGTCTTCACTGTATAGTCTTGTCTGTCAAGTCTTGTCTGTCTAGTCTTGTCTTACTGTGCTCCAATCTGGGCAGAGGCCGTAAACAGAAACAACATCGAAAAACTAGTAGCCTACCAGAGAAAGCTAGCCCTACAGGTATGCAACGTTTATCGAACCGTATCAAGAGATACTGATCCCAGGCATTCCGCTAATTGCACTACAAATGCAGCAAATAAAATACTTATATGATGCTGAAAAAAAAACAAAATAACTAGAAATGCATACAAGAAGCTCATAAGTGAATGGCAGGAGTCTTGGAACACGACAACAATAGGCGAGTGGACAAGGACACTCATCCTGCATATAGAGACTTGGTACCCGCGATAATATAGAGAAATAAATTACCACTTAACCAAGCTGCTAACAGTTCATGGGTGTTTTAAGGAATTCCTACACAAAATTGGTAAGACACCCTATATAGACTGCGTATATTGCGGACAAGCACACAGCGTAACCCACACAGTCTATGATTGACCTAGATAGGACATACGACGCGGGGAAGCAGCATTACCAACCCTTAACCCAAAAAATACAATTCAACAGATGCTACAATCCCAAGAAGACTGGGACATCAAAAACAAAATGGTCAACAAAATCATATCTGAAAATGAAGCTGATGAACGGCAATGAAAAAAAGGACACACCCGAAAAATCGTACCCTTAAATCCCACCCAGAACTGTATAAAACAGGAAGCACACGTATTTTAAAAATGTTAAGACAACTGACACCCTGAATGTAATGCTTCAAGCGGTCCCAGCGTGCTCAGGTTCTTTGAATAAAATTTAAAAAAAGTCTTGTCTGTCTAGTCTTGTTTGTCTAAACTTATATAAACGTATATTTGTAGTCTTGACTGTCTAGTCTTGCCGGTCTAGTCTTGTGTGTCTAGACTTATTTGTCTAGTCTTGTACCTTCAGTTTTGTCTATCTAGTCTTGTCTGTCAATTCTTGGCTGTCTGATCTCGTCGGTCTAGTCCTGTCTGTCTAGTCTTGCCTGTCTAGTTTTGTCTGTCTAGTCTTGTCTGTCTAGTCTGGTCTATATAGTCCTGTCTGTCTAGTCTTGTATGTCTAGTCTTATATATGTCTAGTCTTGTCTGTCTATTCTTGTCCGTCTTTTCTTGTTTGTCTAGTCTTGATTGTCTAGTCTAGTCTGTCTAGTCAATTCAATTCAATTTATTTCAATATATAAGCTTACATAAGGGGAAATAATTACATAAATGTAACAATATTCTGAATGTATGCTAAAAGAAATGTGTCAAAAACAGAATTTGAAACTTTAATAGTTTTTTATTTCAATAGTTTTTTTGTAGTACTCCTACATTGAGTAGGGCTCAATATTAATTAGGATATGTTAAGCTTTTTCTTACAATCCCTGAATTTTGTTTCTTCTTTAATTGACCGTGGCAGGGCATTGAATAATTTTATATTTACATATGGAGGACATTTTTCAGACATGGTCAGTTTATGTTTGGGAACGTTGTAGTTTAGATTTGCAAACCTTGTGGTCTTCTCGTTGTTAATTTTGTACCGACTGAATAGGTATTTATTTTTAAATATAAACAGTAGGGCTTCGTAAATATATGTACCTGTTGTAGTTAGTATGTTTGCGACCCTAAACTTTCCTCTACATGATTCCCTGAACTTTAGGTTGAGTAGGACTCTTAGTGCTTCTTTGTGTATGGTGGTGATGTCCTTTATGTTTGTGCCGCAACGCCCGAACAGTATACCAAAACGAATATGGCTATGAAAGTTAGCATCGTATACCGTACGTAATATCTCTGGGTTTAGGTAGTGTTTAAGAATACGTAAAGCATATAATGCTTTGTTAAGTTTATTTGAAACATATGATATATGGGAAGTCCAATCCAGAGTGTCGTCTATATGGATTCCTAGCAGTTTTACATTTTTCCGTTTGAAAGTTCCGCTTTTGAACATTTTGAACTAAGATATTCATGTTGCATATTCGATTATCACGTTTTGTTTTAAATATAATTAGGTTTGTCTTTTTTTTATTTACCACTAATTTGTTCTCACTAAACCACGTTTCCAGCGTAGCTATTGATGTCTCGATGCTATTTGTGAGTTCGGTTGTATCCTTATTAGCTACAATTAAGCTCGTATCGTCTGCATAATTTATGATCAAGTTTGGTGTGTTGTTTAAATTTAATTTTGGTAGGTGTAGGTCATTTATGTACAAAATAAACAGAAGCGGACCCCAAATCCTACCTTGTGGGATACCTCTATTTATGGTTCTCGGCGTCGATCTTAGTTTCTCTTGCGGGGTATAAATTTCTGAGATTTGTGTTCTTTTTAAATAGGATGTAAGCAAGTTTAAGGTTACTCCGTATTTCCGTAATTCCGTATCTTTCAACTTTACTTAATAGAATGGCGTGGTCGACTGTGTCGTATGCTTTAAAGAGGTCCAGTAGAATCCCGCATGGTATATTATGATCTTCAAGTTGAGTCATTATCTCTCTTATGAATTGGAAGCAAGCAGTCTCTATGGAACGACCTTTAATAAACCCATGCTGTCGTTGACTAATGATGTGGAATTTGTTTAGGAAAGTATTTTCCTAGAGTAGTATTTTCGAGACCTTTAGCGAACTTGGGAAAAATCCGTGTACAAACGCATTGTTAATGATGACTTCAAGTGGTTCAGAGAGTTCTACAGCGACAGCTTTGAGGATTGCCATAGGAATTTCATCGAAACCCGAGCTTTTTGTATTCTTTAGATCTCTTATAACTTGTTGTAGTTCCAATTGTATTATTGGTTCTAAATAAATAGAATGAGAGTTATTTTGCAGCTTTTTTTCGTATGGGCAGCTAGTTAGGTCCCTTGTAAGGTTTATGGGATTGTCGGCATAAAAGTCGTTTATCATGTTGGGCGTGATGTTCGGCCCCAGCATACAGTTTGCTCCTTCTCGCTTAACAGATTTGATTTTGGTAATATCTTGTACTACCTCCCATGTTGATTTTACGGTATTATCACCCTCTTTAATTTTATTTTGGTAGTATTTCTTCTTTTCTAGCTTCAATAAACGCGTGTACTTTCGCCGCCGTCTGTTGTAACTGCTTTTTAGTTCAGGGATTGTTTGGGATAATATATGCAATAAGTCGATACGTCCTTTCATTGCATCAATTGTTGTATCATGGAAAAACTTTTTTTTCGTTTGCTTCTTGTTAATTATAGACATGGGAAAGCTTTCCTCAAAATGAAGCTTGACCGTGTTCAGAAAGGATTTCCACTGACCGTCTACGTCTGAGGTTTGTTTGGTAAAAACCTCAGCCCATGTTTCATTATTCAAATTTTCTTTAAAATTCCTTATGTTCTCTTCTTTGACGCTTCTTCAATGACGGAAGGAGGTTTGATTTTTTTCGGCTTTAAAAGTTGTTCGGATAGCTAGATGATCCGAGATGTGAACGTTTAGCACTTCTGCGGTAAACACCGCATCCGTCTGCACTGCTATATCATCTAAGCAGGTATTGGAGCTGGGGTGGGTGATGTCCTTTATTGTCAGTGTTGTATTAAATGACTCTAAGAGCGATACAAATTTTCTACTGAGCGTTGATGGTTTCAACGTATCAATATTGAAGTCACCGGAAATAATGAATTGTTATTTTTTTCTTTAATAACTTTGTTTAAAAGGGTACACAATTTGTCCATGAAGAGTTTCACATCAGTTAATGGCGCCTTATAAATGCCGATGATTATGTGTCTTTTTTATTTAATTTAGATTCGATTGCAGCACATTGGAACACGGAGATTAGGGATAGGTTATTGATGTCAATCCTTCTCTTGAAATTTGGTGAAGATGTGTATATGGCCACTCCTCCGTGTTTCCCTTTCTCCCGACAAAAGCTGGTGGATAGATGAAAATTGTTTATCTTGATGACATCGAGTTGGTCTGAACTTTTGCAGTGCTCAGTTAAAATGAGAAACTGACAGTGGTCGTTCTTTTCTAGCATGTAATTAATTCTATCCATGGAATTTCCAATGGATTGGGTATTTAGACAGATCAAACTTATCAGTTCGATATTTTCCGATTTTCCAGCTGTAGAAAATATCGATTGATACACGTGTATCTGGGCCAAGTTTCGGGTTTTGTAGCTCCTCAAGAAATTAAAAAAAAGCGGATATTCTGAACGATGAGTATTCCTCGGGACGTCTAGAAGCTAATTTCTTACATGTTACAGATGTTATATTATTACCTTGTAGATATCCGACGACCTCAGTTTCACTTACATCAGGGGCGAGTTTATAAACATGCAAGTGTGCATACCTGTTAGCTGCCCTGATGTTTCTGAATTTCCGTGAATAACCTCCGGCTTCCTACTTTTCTGATTCCTTTTCCTTGTCCTTTGCGTTTCCCACATTTATGTGTTTCTATTTATATTTGTTTCCGTATCGGAGTTTTTTTTACTATCGCTATTTTTGCCGTCCTCATGAACTTTATCAGAGCTGGTTTCGCCTTCAGAATGTTCGGATCTTCTACCTGGCTTATCGCTGTACTTTTCTCTATTCGTGACAATCGGTATTTGTGAAATTTGTGAAGATTCTTTGTTCGCGACGCCCGCGAGTTGTAACAACTGTTGCAATTTTGTATTTTCTTCAGAAGTGACTTGATTTGTGAAGCGAGTTTTATCACATTTTCTTCAAAACTTGCGGTAAGTAATGACACTTCTTCTTTTACAATCCCCGCAATTAATTTTTTAAACTCCTCGCCTGCAAGGAACGATAAGACTTTATCTAACCCTGCCTCTTTAGAGACGTTAGACCTAAGGTTAGACCATTTAACTACTTTATTATGACTTATTAACTTAGAAATTGGTGCCGAGTTAACTGTATTTATTCGCACTATCTAGTCTAGTCTTGTCTATCCAGTCTTGTCTGTTTAGTCTTCTCCGTCTAGTCTTCTCTGTCTAGTCTTTCCTCTCTAGTCTTGCCGGTCTAAGTCTTGTTTGTCTAGTCTAGTCTAGTCTGGTCTGTCTAGTCTTGCCTGCGTAATATTGTGTGTCCAGTCTTGCCTGAATATTCTTGTCTGTCTATTCTGGTCTGTCTATTCTTGTATGTCTAGTGTTATCTTCTTGGCTATCTTGTCTCGTCTGCCTAGTCTTGTTTTTCTAGTTTTTTGTGTTGGTTTCAAAAGCTAATCCTTATTTCACTTTTCCAATCTACCGTGTTTAATATGAATTCAACTTGATATAATTGCGATTTTGTGTCAAATAAGAAAGTCGTTTAATCACGTCGTCGTTTTACTTTTGTGAAATGAGTTTACTTCAAAGGGTTGAATGCCGGCAATCAAGTCGACTAAGTTAATATCGCCTCTACCAAATTGATCTCGGCAATCAGAAGATGGATGGCGAAAGAAATCGCACCGAGAAAAGAAAAACTCGTCTAAATCGAAATTGTGGTCGGTTTATTTCATACTATCGCGGCCTGAAAACTATTGTGCTTCAAAGAAATGTTAATCCAATAAAAGTTGAGGCCAGTTTTTAGTTCTTATTTTCATTATAAATTGTTGTTATTTATATGCAATTTAAATTCGATAATTTTAATAAATGTCTATTAAAACTCTTGCTATTAAAACTCACCATTTTTTTAATAAATTACAAATCGATTAATGTTTTAGTAGCAATGTTTTGATCCACTCTTATATCACTTTTTTAATATCTAAGGCAAACATTTTATCCATCCAATATTTATCCGCAAAGCAAAAAGTTCGGTAACATCAATAAAGATTAGAATGGAGGACGAGAGTGTTTTTTCAGTAAGTAATCTTAATGACAACGTGTAAAAAAGTTGAACTTTCCTGAAACTCATCGTGGGTATAACAATCAATCATCTTACTTGACGAACGGTACAGAAACATACAGAAACATATACTATGAGAAAAAATCTAAGAAACCATAAATAGATTAGACCAAGAAGGCTACTGAAGCAAAGATATACTTACAAGAACAGATAAACAAGGCCAGTGGGGTAAGAATAGATCGATCAGACTTCACAGGAGTACAGGGGTACACAAAAATAAGCTTTACAAACAATACAGCAGAGACAAAACTGGACAGATAAGAACAGACAGACAAGTCTAGACAGATAAGACGTAAGAGATAAGACTATAAAGATAAGAACAGACAGAAGAGACAATAGAAGTTTTTGTTTGTCTAGCCTCGTGCAGTTTTAGCCTAGCCTTGTCTGTTTAATCTTGCTTGTCGGGTCTTTCTTGTCTGGTCTGTCTCTGTATGGTTTATCTCTGCCTTGTCTTGCCTGTCTAGCCTTGTTTATCTAGTCTTGTCTGTCTAGGCTAGTCTTATTATGTGTGCCAAATCTTGTTCTGATAGTCTTATCTTCCTTGCCTTGTCTGCCTAGTGCTATCTGTGCATTCTTGCCCTTCTAGAAATTTTAGTGATTCTGACTTTCTACAAATCTATTATAATTTTAGATAAATTACGAATATTATAATCCGTTATTACATGAATGCAATATCCTATTTTAATAAATCTAATAATATCTATTTTGCTACCTAGATCTAATCTAAATCTATAAACTAAGCTATGCAGTATAATCCCGATTAGTCGGATAATAATGAAAGGACGAACTATTACACAATAATTATCTAGATTTCGGTTTGTCGTCGAAGATTTTAATCGCATCGGGTTGGTTGTGGATCAAGTAACTCGCGAGTAATCACGGAGTTGAATAATTCGGGGCATTAGCGCCCCAGGAGATTGTTGCGAGGGAGTGGAAAACTTCGGAGCGGACCGAGCCGTCCCTAAGATCCGAGGGCTCCGAGCCTGGAAACATATCGGCTCGGAAGAGCCAAGCACGAATTCCTCAACTAATTAATTAGTTAGTCCGCCGCGCGGAATCTGAATAAAGTTTACATACAAAGATTTCGACAGTTAGTTGTTTACTATTTGAAATTTCTGTTATTTAGTTGGGCAGAGAAAATTATTTTATTAATGTTTTAAAGTCTACACAGACAAGACCAAAGGAGACCCGACTAGATAAACAAGTATATACTAATCAATCATTCTAGTTAGGCGAATTGCGTTAAAGCGATTTATATCAAGTAGACTTCGTGCGACGTGTCCGTTGAGACCAACAATTTCTTCTTTCAGCGTGAAAAGTTTGTTCGCGTCGGCAGAAGAAAAACGACTTTTAGTTGCTGAAAAATTTAAGTTTCAGTTTGAAGTTGCGACAAACAACACCATTCCGATGATTAAAAATATAAAATAAAAGTTTTTGGCGAGAGAACAAAAGAAAACAACTCGATTCATTTACGGAAACTTGCTGCAAAAACTGCAAGTTTTAAATAATTAGAATCTTGTCAAACTTTCTAATATTTTATAAAGGTGAGGGTGAAATTGTTTTAACTCTAACATCGTTTTTTTTTACATATCGCAATTTATTTTCTTACGTGATTTAAAACGTGATTAAACATTATTTTTACTTGCCCCATATATATCCGTGATGCTATTTCATCCTCTATTGACAATAATGCTTTTATAACGCGAAAGAATTTAGTCTTTCATAAGTCATTGCTAAACATAAATAAATTATTATTGAAGTAAATAAGTCATTACTAACATAAATATTATAAACATAAAGTTATTGTTTCTTTGTTTTTAACAAGAAATTATATAGAAAGTGGACGTGAACCTCACCCGGAGGAAGCTCAAGGAACGGGAAGTCACAGTCCTAAATTCAATATCAATCGAAACTGACCGAGGCGATGGTCAGTTCGAGCTAAGTCGGATAGAAAAAAGTACAAACCACTCACCAGGAAAATCAAGCCTTCCCAGAAGTTCTATCCTCTAGGAACACTACAGAATACGTAATGGTATATTAAAGAACGAGTTCAATAAGTGCAATTTTTCAGCTGGCGTCCATGTTTAGAAAACGTCGAGCGTAGCGAGTAGTTTTGTAATGGACAAGTGCGAAACACGCCTCATGAATTAGTTTTTTATACTATTTTTTCTATTTTGCGCCCTTTTATGCCATTTCTAAATAAAAAAATCGCCGATACATATTGAGAAAATTGTATCGCACTCGGCGAGTCATTAACGAAACCATATGAGTGCTTTAATGATTTCATTAGAGACGCAAAATAGAAGAAGAACTTAAGAGATGCCAATACTGTACGATTAGAAGAACTAACACTAGACGAAATGAACAGAGCCATAACAACAGAAATTTTAGAAGCAAGTACAAAAGTGGCCAACATATAAAACATCAAAAATGAGTCTAAACTTAGACTGTTAGACCTACGAAGAAAACTACTAAAGGAAAATAAAAGAGACAGAATATAATTCAAAGGGTTGAACAAAGCAGTGCCCAAACAAATCAAAGACGACCTAAGAATGCATCAAGTGTACCACATAGTAAGCAGAATTGAAATAAATCGGAATGCAAATTACACAGGAATGCAAATAACCACCGGTAAGAAGAAAATTGTGATGCTCAAAAACCAAGACATAGAGGAACGCAGGAAAATCAAAATGATAACAACCACTGAAAAATACTACGAAGACAATCAATCAATAGAAAATCTGTCAAGAAAAATAACCAACGAGAAGACATGCCAGATATTACCAAAGACGGACTAAATTGAAGACGCCACAAAAGAAACAAAGTGCGACAAGGCTGCAAGTGAGGACAGAATATTGTTATAATTTTGAAGCTTCACGCAGGACGAGATATTGGCGAGAGTTTAAAAAATTTCGTCTCGGTCCCGTTAGTTTTAAAAAAATTACTCTCGTCCCAGTCTCGCTCTTGCAACTCTTTGTTTCTTCTCGCTCTCGCTCTCGTAACCGTTTTTCTCGTCTCTTCTCGTCTCGTTTCGTCGCGGCCTCGTCTCGTCTCGTCTCGCCTCATCTCATCTTGTCTTATCTCATCAAATATCGTTCTTGCTAGAACTATGTTAAGATAGTCCAAAACGAGGAGAATCATTAATTTTATGGTAATTCATAAATGCGTATTTATTTGTTATACATATAGATAATTATTATATAATAAAATACAATTTTACGCCAAGATAATTCTAGAAACCAAACGAACCTTCACACAAAACCAACTAACCCCAATCGAAGAGAGCTTTGCCAAGAACAACTCCACAGATTCCTTTGGAACCTTCTAGCAAGCACTCAGAAAATACGGTCCGCCAATCCTCCACTTCAGAGACTCACCAGGAAAACTGGCTTTTAACGACAAGGACAACTGCCACCTTTTAGCTCAGTACCTTAAAAATCTACTGAACTGTGATCCACCAAGCGAAGACTTCGACTATAGACAAATCACACCAAACCCGGACATGCTACCCCATTCATTGGAAGAAGTTGGGCAAATCATTCAACTTCTTAAGAATAATAAGGCAGCTGGAGAGGACTCTGTCGTTGCTGTACTGTGGAAAGGTGCTGTGATGGAAAGCAATGCCGTGGGCAGGCTAACCGAGATCATACAGGACATCTGGGAAACAGAGAAATTTCCACCCGATTCGAAATCGGCTCTGATCCATCCGCTTAACGAAAAGGGAGATTTTACTGAACTAAACATCTACTGTGGAATTTCTCTCGTCCCGGTAACATACAAGATTCTCTCCAAGGCGCTACAAACAAGGGCAGAAAATCAGCTGTATAGTCAACTGCAAGAATATCAGGGAAGCTTCAGGAAGATCCGATCCTGTGTTGAACAGATCCTCAATCTTAAAACTATACTTGCATACTCCAAGATGAGAAACCGCAAGGTGGTCGTCACCTTCGTAGATTTTAGGAAGGCCTACGATTCCATTGATAGAGAAATACTTAACACAGTACACCAACCTAGAAACCTTGACCAACACCCATTCCAAGGTTAAATTTATAGGCGAGATCTCAGAAAACTTCGAAATAAAAACTGGAGTGAGACAAGGAGATGGAATATTCTACAGAAGCCCCATATGCCATGCAATGTCTTTCCTTGAACCAAAGAGGTCTGGTAGAGAAATTGAAAGTCAGAGAGAGGAGAATCCTCAGGAAGATCCTAGGCCCGGTAAACGAAGATGGGGAATTCCGACAGCGACATAACTCTGAGCTCTACGAACATATTGATAGGCTCTCTGACTGTGGTAGGAAAAGAAGGGTATCTTTCTATGGCACGTAGCAAGATTGTCTCCAAACCAACTAACCAACAAGCGTTGAACAAGCGTGGTCCATAGTAGGCCTATTCGAAAGAAGAAGAAGAGGAAAACGCAACGATAACGGTTTACTTCGACGAGCAATTACAAACGAGCCCTATAAAATGGTTTTCTAAAGGGGGAGAGCTGAGAGAAGGGGGCACGATTTCTCCAAAATTATTTAGATTGGCTAAGGAAGACATATTTAAAGCAATAAACTGGGAGAGATCAACGGTGAATATCTCAATATACCACATATATGTGGATGTGCTCCTCATTCCTTCATGGAGCTTCGATCAAAAGAGGGCTAAAAATGAATTTTAACAAAACATAAGTTATTTCAAATGTAACCGACCATTTTGAAATAAAACTAAGTGACACAACGATAGAGCAAGTAGATGAATACACATATTTAGGAAAATATATCAGAACATACAAAGAAAACCAGATGGCAGATATAACAAGAAGAGTAAGAATGGGATGTGGAGCGTTTACCAGACAATCGTATGTCCTTAAAAATCAAAAAATAAATCTTATCTTTACGCAATCCTCAAGAATCCGTATCCTCTCACTCAAAGCAAACATCGACAAATTACAGAAAACTCAAAGATCTATGGAAAGGCAAATACTGGAAATATCACTTAAAGAGAGGAAAAGAAACAATACCAAAACTACCGACGTGATCGAAAGAGCAGCAATCCTAAAATGGAAGTGGGCAGGATACAACGAACTTATAGAAGATGTAAGATAGAACACACTAATCGGAAGGTGGAGACCAAACAAAGGCAAACGAGTAAGAAGGAGACCGAAAGCAGGTGAAAAGATGAACTCAAAAAACACGAGGGATTCATGTGGAAAATGTCCCATAACAGGGACAATTGGAAAATACTGGGGGAAACTTATATCCAAGTTTTCAAAAAAGTTATTATCAAAGTAAATAAGTTATTATTAACGTAATAAGTTACAGTTTACTGAAACTTGCAACACTCTCGCCGCTTGCAACAGTTATTGGAAATGAGAGCAATATTATCAATGAAATCTAATGAGTAGGCAATATAATTTGCAAAGTATTTTATAAAATTCCGCACATTTTTCGGTTAAAAAATATCGCTAGGGAAAAGAAGTATCAATAATCACAATCGGCTGGGTATTAAGGTAATTATGTAGATTAGTAAATTAGTAAACCAACTTTTGCAAGGATTTAGCAAAACCGCAATAGCTTTGGGACGGGCAAACAATTTTTATTTGATTTTTTTTCATTTTTCGAAAAACCAACTAAAATATCATAAATTAATTTGAGGAAGGACTAGAAGGATAAGTCTAGGTAAATAAACCTTGACCGAAAAGATTAGACCGACAAGTCTAGACTAACTTCTTTTCTTGTAAACATACCAATATGTTTTTTTTTAACTTTCCTGACTTTTCTCTATCTACCAGTTTTTGTCAACGTTCTCGGCGTGCCGCATGACGTTCTGGCCAAGTGCAATCGATTCGCCGGCACGTTCACCCGTCGTCGCACCGTTCACAAAACCACCCTCGATTGTCTCGATAGAAACTTCCGCGGGCGTATGATGTTTGATTACAGCCGGCGGTGGAAGAAGCGCCAAATGTTGTGTCAATTACCCACCGTATTTACCGATCAAATTGGTTAAACTTCCCGTTTGTTTGGAAGACCTCTTCGTTAACAAGCTTAAACTAATCGATACAGATAAACTGTTAAAGTTGGATACCGGAGAAATGCGATCCATTTTCGTTTCTAGTTAGTGATACTGCTTAATGTTGGTTAATGTTTGTTAATGAAGGTTTTTTGGTTAGAGGGTTTAAGCATTATCCGTATGAAATTAGCGTGGCGTCGCAAATGGCCGTGTAGAAAACGAGGGGTGGCGACGTCGGTATAATGTGCCTCCGACGCGGCGGCCGTTATTTTCGGCTTAAGTGATTTCGACCGCGCGAAGACGGCGAGATGTGGGTCGCCCCTCGTTCGTTCCGTACGAAAAACATTACGATTTCGGACCCCACTGTTTTTTCCCGATTTCTCCCCTTGAGTGCGGACCACTCATACGCTAAAGCTCCGAGCACAAAAGCATTATCACTATCAGAAGATACACAAACACAAACCGATAGCTACACAAACCGTCCCAGAAGATAAATAACAAGCTACATAAATACGATAAGACAAAAGAAGACTTGGCAGACTGGTCCTAGATATGGATGGCTAGACAGAACTAGACAGAGAGCGCTAGGCATATAAGCGTATCCAAACAAGATTAGATAGACAAAACTAGATATATAATACAAGACAGATAAAACAAGACAGATTAAGACTGAGAACAAGACTAGACACACCAGACTTAATAGTCAAGACTAGATATAGACATCTGTCTAGGCGACAAACACGGCTAGTGAGACAAGAATTGACATAAACATGATTAAATATACACCCAAAACTATACAGGCAAGTGTAGATAGACAAAATACACAAAACTAGCCACACAAGTGATGATAATTAAAATATAATGTTAAATCTATCAATTTTGTGGTAAAAATTTGTGGTGATTGTGAGAAGTGGGAATTGGGGCAAATGGAAATAAATAATACCGACCACGAGGAGACCGAAAATGGGTAAAAGTTTGGCGCGGATTTACAATGCTAATTGGTGATCGGTGCTAAAACAGGGATCCGGTTATTCGAGGTTTCGGCTGGGAAACCACGGAAAACGAAAATAAACAAATCGCAATGTGTTGGTTCTCATTTCGGTTGAAAGCTTCTTGAACTATAAATATTTAAACGTTTTTATTAGTCGAATTTCGGAAAATTTTGCAACTGTAGCTGAATTTGCACGACTAGATAGTGACATTTGAACATATTAGACCACCTAGACACAGCTGTACATACACAACCAATAATTGTGATATTCGTTGTTCTGTTCTGACTAGTTTTGTTTAGAATTTCCGAGTTTTGTTTTCTCTAGTTCTAATTAGTATTATATAGTTCTGTCTAGTACTGTCAATAAATAATATTACCTATATGTAAATAAAATTATAGGGATTGTGAAGGATAAGCGAGTATTAGTTCGGCCAAAGGACATAGTAATCGAGAGGATCGGCATGCGAGGGGATAAGTCAAAAAAGAAAAAAGGAAAGGACAAGAAATCTAAGGAAAAGAAGGGCAAGGGAAAGAAGGGAAAGAAGGGAAAGAAGGGAAAGAAGAAATGATGTTCTGGATATCTCGTTCTCCGTTCCAAAGAATATTCATTAAAACCAAACAAACCGACAAACTGAATGCTATCAAAAAATTAAGCAAATCAAAAAATTAATGCCGAAAGGAATAGTAATAAATAAGAAAAAATAAAAGTGCTTTTTTAATATGACTTATCTGTCTGGTGTTATCAGTCTAGTCTTGTCAGTGTAGTCTTGACAGTCTAGTCTTGACAGTCTAGTCTTGACAGTCTAGTCTTGACAGTCTAGTCTTGACAGTCTAGTCTTGACGCTAGTATTGTCAGTCTAGACTTGTCAGTCTAGTCTCGTCAGTCTAGCATGTCAGACTAGTCAAAATCAAATTTATTCATTCTACGATGAACAAATGAAAATTACATATTGAATTTGTCAGTAAAAAAATCATTAAGGCTATAGTACCACTTCTGTATTAACATTATTTTAAGTTTTTTTCTAAAATATGTTTGGCAAGTTTCTTGAGTCAGCATATTTGGAAGCTTGCTATAGATTTGGATTCCAATCTTGTTCGGTGCTTTGCTGCAAATTGTTAAATTTGATATTGGAGTTCATAGTGTCTATGTTTCTTATAATTGAGGCTTTATTCCTGTCAATATGGCATACAGTTTCCCATATGTATATGGATGGTTACGGTACCATACGGAGGTTTAGCTTTTTTAAAATAGGTCATGCAGGATGTTGTTCTACCTATACCTATGATTGCCCGAATGATTCTCTTTTGGACTCAAGACCCTTTGAGTTTGTGGAGAGGGTCCCCATATTATAATGCCGTACGAGATGACAGATTCGAAGGTACAATCTGTCATCTCGTACGGCATATATTTCATCTCGTACGGCATACGCGGCATATATTTAGTAGCACAGATTGTTCTACTAAACAGCGGATCTTTCTGATCAGGTAGGCTTTATAATTTATTTTCTTGGTTATGCGATCAATATGGATAAAGGGTTAGATTTTCTTCCAAATTTACTCCAAGAAATTGAACTGTGTCGGTCCTTTGAACGGTTGCGTTGCCTATTTTTAGTATTAAATCGTCTTCTCGCAAACTACTGGTTGTTTGAAATACAATATATTTTATTTTTTCAATATTTAAATATGTGTTGTTGGCAGTGAACCATTGATAGACATCAGTTAAAAGCTCATTTGCCTCTGATTCAGACTTTTGTACAGACGGCTACGATACTATAAAACTGTAATCGTCTGCGTAGAGAATGCATTCTCTGCCCTTTAAATATTGTATCAGGTCTGCAGTATATAGAGAGAAAAATAAAGGCGTTAATATACTTCCCTGTGGTAGCCTGATATCTGTTGTTAATTGAACAGAGGTACTATTAATGTTTGATTGGCATATTTGCACATATTGCTTTCTCTTGTGTAAAAATGATTAGAACCATCTAGCAATTTTGCCTCGAATTCCGCATCAATATAGTTTTTCTACGAGTTTTTCATGCGACAAACAATCAGAAGCTTTGGAGATGTCACAGACAATCCCTACAGGATGTTTCCCTTTATCTATCTCCTCTAGTATTCTTTCATAAAAAGCGTTGATTACTGTTGTAGTGGATCTTTCAGCCCTGAAACGATGTAGTTGGGTAGGAATTAAATGGTATTTATCGACAAAACATTTTAATCTCTTCTCAACGCAATATGCCATTATTTTGATACCACCGATAGAAGTAATATTGGTCTGTAATTCAAAATGTCTGTGTTATCTCCTTTCTTATATGCGGGGCATTAATTTTGAGATTTTTAGTAGCTCTGGAAATTCTTCAGTTTCTATAGACATAATAGTAATGTCAGTGATTGGTGCTGCAATTTCGTTCATGAATTCCTTAAATAATTTATATGGCAGTAAGTCAGGGCCGCCGCTGAAATTGTTCTTCAGTTTAGCGATGATATATATATAAAATCATCGCTAAACTGCCTATAAATCGCCATAAATATCGCCTCTTCTGTTGTGAATGTGTCTAATACATTGAGTTCATATTATATGGTACGTGTGTATTTGTGATTGGGGTTTGGTTGATGTTATTTTCTACATCTGCTGCTGCATTTTTGAAGTGGCTATTGAATAAGGTAGTTATTTCATGCGGATCTTTAGTCAGTTTGTTATTCACTTTTAATTGTATTTCATCCCCTGGACATATTTTGTTGGATAGTTCATTTATTATATTCCACAGTGTTTTTTGTTTATTTTCGGCCTGTTCTATAATTTTGCGAAAAATTCATCAAATTTATAATAAACACCAACCACTTTATGTTTTTGATTTTTGTACTTCAGGCGAAGTGTTGCGTATTTTTTTTAAAGAATATAGAAATCCTTTAGTCATATCATTTATTCAAATCATATATAGTCTTGTGACAAGAGTATATATGATTTAACTAAATGATATGACTAAAGGTCTTGTTACAAGACTATATATGATTTGACTAAATGATATGACTAAAGGATTTGTATATTCTTCAAAAAAATTCAACACTTCGCCTGAAGTACAAAAATCAAAAATATAAACTGGCGTTTATTATAAATTTGACGAATTTTTCGCAAAATTATAAGCAGTCAGTCTAGCCTTGTCAGTCTAGTCTTGTCAGTCTAGTCTTGTGAGTCTAGTCTTGACAGTCTAGCCTTGTCAGTCTTGACAGTCTAGTCTTGTTAGTCTTGTCTGCCTGGTCTTGTCTTTCTAGTCTTTTTCGTCTAGGCCGGTCTATCTAGTCTAGTCGGTCTATGCGAGTCTGTCTAGTCTTATCTCTTTAGACTTGTCTGTATAGGCTCGTATTCTCTGTTTTGTTTTGTCTATCTAGTCTTGTCTGTTTAGTCAAATCAAATCAAATATATTTATTAATTCACAGAGGTACATTCGTACTTATTGAACATGTCATCAGAGAACAAACAAGATATACAAGATAATAATACTTATAGTAACAGCAAAAAAAGAGACAGTAGTACCAGTGATGATATCAAACCGATCGCAGGCATAATTGAGTTCTTTACAGCTGCACTTTGTCTTCGAAGTATTCTTCCACAATATAGTAGACATTCTCAATCAATATATTTTTTAATTTTATTCTGAAATTTCTGAGTGAGTTATCTGATTTTATGTTGTCTGGCAAACTATTGTAAGTTCTGATGCCTATTTTATCCGGAGCTTTACTACTTATTGTCAAATTTATCTTCTGACAATAGAGCTTCTCACGATTTCTTGTATTGTGGCTGTGTAGATCTTTGTTGGTGGAGAATTGAGTTTTGTTGTTGTAAACGTAGAAGGCTAATTCCCAGATATACGTGCAAATTGTCGTTAAAATTCTCAATTCTATAAAGTGGGGTTTACATGAATTCCTAATAGAGATGCCCGTGAGGCATCTTTTGGCTCTCTTTTGGACTTTGAAAATTTCTTTACTGAGTGGCGATGAGCACAGCACCAGTATTTCATACCCTATAACAGATTGTATTTCTGCGTGGAAGACCTGTACCTACTTGTATGGATTTACTGATTATGTGGCGTATATATCTTAGCAGATATGATACTTTATTTATTTTACATATAATGTTGTTCGCTGTTGTGTTCCATGTTAGGTGCTCTTCCAGGTATATTCCAAGGAATTTCACTCGACTTGCTATCTGTAACTATCCTGTCCAATCTGTAGTTCCAGGTTATCCGTGATAGCTCCTCTTACCGTTTGAAATATGATGTATCTTGTTTTGTTAACATTAAAGCACATGTTGTTCCCACTAAACCACTCAAAGATGCCTTGAAGCAGCCTGTTGGTCGATGCTTCTGCAATTTGCCTATTATCCTTAGATACCATAAAACTGGAGTCATCGGTATATAGGACACAATCATTGGCTTCAGTGTATTTTATCATATCGGCCGTATACAGGGAGAAAAATGTCGGTGCCAGGACACTTCCTTGCGGAATTTCGATGTTTGTTTAGAAGTTCCAATATTACCATTATGCTCAATTTTCCCAAACTGTTTCCTGTGTTGCAGAAATGACCCGAACCATTGACCAGTCTTTTCCCTTAGCCCGTAGGAGTTTAATTTATTTAGAAGTATACTGTGAGAGACGCAATCAAATGCCTTTGACAGGTCACAGATGTCCACCGGACAATTGCCTTTGTCTATTTCTGAGAAAATTATATTGTAGAAGTCATCAATAGCTGTTGTTGTGGATTTCTCCTTCCTAAAGCCATGCTGTTGATTCGGGATTAGACCATATTTATTAATAAATGGGAGCAGTCTATTTTCCATACATTAATCAATGATTTTACCTATAACCGATACTAAGGCTATGGTCCTGTAATTATTAATATTAGTTCTTTTCCCTTTTTTAAATATCGGAATAATTACGGAAGTTTTACACACAGTAGGAAATATATCATTATTGAACGAGCAGTTGTCTATGTCAGTGATAGGGTGTACTAGCTCGCTTTTAAATTCCTTTATTATAGAGCACGGGAGGAGGTCTGAGCCACAGCTATTTTTCGATTTAAATTTTTTAAATATAACAGACATTTCCTTGACCGAGTAGTCTTCCAAGTACATAGATTTGTCGTTGCTTCGAATATGATTGTTACTTAAGCTAGTGCTGGGAATATTCCTAGCTACTGGTTCCGGGGCATTTTTAAAAAATTGGTTAAAAGCGTCTGCTACATCATACGGATCATTTAATAGAGATTGGTTAACTTTTATGCAGATTTTATCTTTTCTTTTACAGTTATTATTAAGTTAATTAACTGTTTTCTACATCGTTTTCTGTTTATTTTGAGACCTCTGCAGTTTGTTGTCGTAGAAATTTGGTTTTGTTCTTGCCTGTCTAGTCTTGTCTGTTTAGTCCTGTCTATCCAGTCAAGTCTCTTAAATCTTGTCTGTCTAGTCTTGTGGGTTTAGTCTCGTCTGTCTAGTCTAGTCCGTCTAGTCTTGTACGTCTAGTGTTGTCTGTCTAGTCTTGTCTGTTTAGTCCTGTCTATCCAGTCATGTATCTCAAATCTTGTCTATCTAGTCTTGTATATCTAGTCTTGTCTGTCTAGTCTTGTATGTCTAGTCTTGTCTGTCTAGTCTTGTCCGTCAGTCTTGTCTGTCTAATCTTGTCTGTCTAGTCTTTTCTGTATTTTTCTGTCTTTTCTGTCTGGATAAAGGATAAATGAGGATCTCGAGAGGGCAGGGGGTCTTTCAGAGGAACAGTATGGGTTTAGAGGCGGCCGCACTACGGTGAACGCAATGATGCGTGTGATAGAGAGAGCAAGGTTAGCAAACACGGGTCCATGGCGTACCCGTAGCTACTGCGTGCTTGTAACCCTGGACGTGAAAAATGCCTTCAATTCGGTCCCATGGGGCGGAATCATGGAGGCTTTGGAACTAAAGGGGGTAGCTCCCTACCTTCGAAAGATGATGGGGAGCTACTTGAATGATAGGGAGATAGTGACTGTGGAAGGTAAAATCTTCAAAATGAGTGCGGGTGTTCCACAGGGTTCGGTTCTTGGGCCAATACTGTGGAACATATTTTATGATGAGGTTTTGAGATTGAGGCTGCCAGACGGGGTTACACTTGTAGGGTACGCTGATGACTTAGAGGTGGTCGCTGTCGCAAGAACGGAAGAAAGTCTGAAAGCGATAATGAATGAGGCAATTAGTAGGATTGATCGGTCGATGGGGGAAAAAGGGCTTGCTCTGGCTTCCCACAAAACCGAGGCGGTCCTGCTAATTGGGAGAAAAAAGCTGCGTGAATTGCCCGTGCGAATGGGGACAGTTGACGTACCGGCTCGGGAATCTGTAAGATACATTGGGGTAGAGCTTCAGCGAAATCTCAGGGTGTCCAATCAGGTCACCCGGGTGGTGAGCAAGGCTACAGCATGTGTGATAGCCCTTGGACGGTTGATGCCCAACATAGGTGGGCCGTTGGCCTCCAAGAGGAGGGTTATGAATGCGGTCGTGCACTCCATTCTCCTGTATGGGGTGCCGGCATGGATAAATGCGTTCAGGATTGAATGTTATAGAGCGAGACTGATGAGAGTGCAAAGGTGTATGCTGCAGCGTGTGTGCAGCGCATACAGGACTGATTCTGGCGACGCCGTGGTGGTCGTTGCTGGAGTTATCCCGTTAGACCTTCTGGCGCATGAAAGGGTGCGAGTTTGGGGAGGTAATGACCCTAGAAATGAAAGGGAAAAAACAATGCGTGTATGGCAAGAGCTATCGCAGGGGTCGGAAAAGGGAGCCTGGACCAGGCAACTGATTCCGACTATCGATGAATGGTGACCCATACCCGTGACCGTGGGCACGGGGAGGTGAATTATCACCTCACCCAGGCGCTTACGGGGCATGGATGCTTTGGGTCTTACCTGGTGCGCATCGGGAAACTGGTTGAGGCGCACTATAGGTACTGTGGAGCGACTGAGGACACTGCGGAGCATACCATCATCGAATGTACGAGATGGGAGAGAATGAGGAGCGCCGCAGAATGCAAGGTGGGAGAGAATGTAAACAAGGAGAGTATGGTGAGAATCATTCTCCGCAGTGAGTATGAATGGGGCGTGCTGACTGGAATGATAGGTTATATAATGAGGAGAAAGGAGAAGGATGAAAGGGACAAGCTTAAGGCGGGGCGAGGGGTTGCTACTCGCGAGCCGAGCGTGCCATCGGGCCCCCCTTAGTGCGAAGTGGGCGCACAAACTTATTGTAAACTCTGATGTGAGGGGGGGCACGGCGATTAACGGCGCGCCCGGCACAACGAATGAATGGATGAATCCTTTGGATATGAATGGGGGAGGAACGTGGTGAAGTTATGCCAAATTTTGGATTCCATCGCGTTCTCTCTGGTTTTGGCTGGGGGGTCTGAATGGTGGGGGTTTTTTAGTGCGTCGCCCCTTTTGGGGGGCAGCCCCACACTACCACTCGGCACGGGTCGGGTGGTGTCTGTTTGCAGATTTTCACCTCCAGCAGGTGCAAAAAAAAAAAGTCTTTTCTGTCTAGTTTTGTCTGACTAATCTTGTCTCTCTAGTTTTGTCTGTCTAGCATTGTCTGTCTAGTCTTATCTGTCTAGTTTAGTCTGTCTAGTCTTGTCTATCTAGTCTTGACTATCTAGTCTTTTCTGTCTTGTCTCGTCTATCTAGTCTTAAAAAATTTTCTGTTCAGTCTTGCATACCAAATGTTTTAAGTTTGTTTAATTTGTTTATTTTAATCGCCCCTTATTTTGTTTCTTTTGTGTTTGAGTAATTTTTAGCGGCGAATTTTTGCGAATTAATATTATTCATCGGGTCGTTGGTCCGCGACAGTTAAATTCGGAGGGAGTCCTTTCCATTCGAACTTATCCAACTGTGAAACTGTGCTGAAAATTTTCCCTTTTGTTTCTCGACGTATTCATTTCGTTTTTTTTTTTTGCTGTTTTTTTCTCTCGATAAAAGTTGCGCACTGTATCTCATATTTCTCGTTTCTTTTGTGCTCGTCGAGCGGAATATTTTTAAAAACTTCTTAGATATGAATTATGTCTCATGGAAACTCCTGATTTTAAGATAAATGTTTTCATGAAAAGGATAAACGAGATTAGATTGGTGGGATTAGCGAATCTGGACGCATTTAGCTTGTTTTGTTTTTCGAATTAGCCAATTGAGAAACAATATCAATTTGAAAAGATATCTGGTTTAATTACAGTAAACAAATATTTAAATGTTTGTTTTTATCATCCCTAGTATTCATCATTCATAGAATTCATCATTTATTTAGTTATTGGGAATGGGAAATTAAAAACGCTTTTATAACTTTACATTTATCTGGCCTAGGCAGTCTCGGTGCCTTACTGTCACCTTAATCGTAGGCTCTAAATAACTTATTTTTTATGGTTTAAATTAAAAATCACCAGGTTTTCTTTACGTTTTTTGTCAAATGACAAAAATATAATTTAAATGAAATATAAAGACAAGAGAAATATTTCATTTAAATTATATTTTTGTCATTTGTCAATAAACGTATAGAAAACCTGGTGATTTTAAATTCCCAATAACTAATAAATGACAAAAATTTAATTTTCTTTGAAACGTATATTTCAGTTTAAATTGAAGAAAATGATAAAAAATACTGTAAAATATTGTTAGCCTTTTGTTCTATTGTCAATTGCATCAAATATTACTATTATTACTAGTTTTTTTTTTCACATTCATCAGCGCGCGCTTTTGTTATATCGATATTTGCAATAAATATTATTATTATCAGTAGTCAATATTGACAGAATATTATTCTGAGTTGTACATTTTTTGGATAATTAGCTAATATTAATGGCCTTTTAGAACATTGTAATTTACAATAAACACGACTTCGATAATCTGTCAGGTATATTATTCAAAATTTTGTGCAGCAATAAAACAGGAATTACATGCCAATAAGGAATTAAGAAATACAAAAATAAGCCAATTTATACAATGTATGTTTTTGAATTGTCTATTTCGCGTCAACGCACGTCCTCAAGTTTAAACAAAATATTCTTTTGAAGTAAATTAAGATTTAGAGAAATTATAAATTGAAAAAATCGATAATTTGGAGCAAATGTGATCCTGAATTTTATTTAAGATTTACACGAATTGCTAGACTTATCTCAATAGTAAATTATCGAAAGTTTCGTGATCTAGATTCTTAAGAATATAATAAATAGGCAAAATCTGTCTACATTTTTGAGGCACATTGAACTAATTTTTAATAGGATAAACTGGGAAAGGATAAACTGGAGGGTACATGGAAATTATCTTAAATATTACTCGAAAAACAAATGAGCAAATCTTGACCAAAACTTCAGCATTAACTTCTCTAATTGTTGAATAATCGAAAAATAATCGAAAATTTGTAGATTGTCAAGGGTCAATATGTCAATATACAAGGTTTCACAATATTTTTCTGAATATCTTGTTTAATAGATATGTTAAGTTAAAAAGAAACTTATGAGGGGGTTTGGAAATTGTGTTCAATATTTATCTATCTATCTATTAACAAATAGACGACGTTTCACTTCTCAAGTTTCTAGACAAACCTTACTAATTGTTAAATTATCGCAAAACAAACTTTGTACAAAATTTCTAATGCGCTTTGATTTTTTTTTCAATAACAAATATACAAGCTTTGACAAACATTTCTAAAATATCTTGTTTATTTTTTTAGGGTTGCGTTATTATCAACAACGAACCCTTATAGTTTCGATATGTCTGTCCGTTCGTCTGTCCACAGTTTAGCTCAGAGACTAGTAGAAATATAAAGCTGTAATTTGGCATGAATATACAGATTAGTCTCGTTTCTTTTATCCTCGTCGAGCGGATTTTTTTTTTAAACTTGTTAGAAATGAATTTATGTCTCATGAAAACTCCAGACTACCACGCCGACAAAGTTGTAAAATAAAATCTTGAAAAAAATTTTTTTTGGAAATTTCCTTTGGAAAAATTTTCTCTACACGTAAAGTAGGGACGTGTTTCTCTTTCTCGTCTACCCCATGGTATGGGGTGTCTTTGGATAGGTCTTCAAAAATATTACAGGTTTATGAAAACAATATCTCGATAAAGAGATCCGTTTGTGAAATAATAAGCTTTAAAGTGCTAAATTTTGTTAGAGTCAAGTGTCTCCCTCATTGCCAGCTAAATGGCTGTTTATGGATATGTGCAAAAATTCACAAAAGTGGTATATATAACGAAGTTAAAAGGAAAAGCATCACAGCTAAGTAGGCTTTATTAGTTTACTAGTAATAGTCGACCAACTTATAAAATGTAACAAATCGAGCGACAGCCGTATAACAGCAATATAATATTAGTTATGTTGAACTTCAAACTCGACAACATCAATGTCAGCTGATTAAGTTATTGGAATTATTATAGAATTGTTTAAACATTTGAGTCTTAAGTAACAAAAGTAAGAATGGCAACTACGGAACCCTACATTGCGCGTAGCCTGACACGCACTTGGCCGTTTTTATATATTATTTACAGACTTTTATTTTAACTTTGGAGAGTTTTTGAAGTTTGTCTTGAATGTTCAAATTGACAATGATTTATACAGTCACATAGATAATGCCTACTAAAATTGAAAAGTGATAATAACATCCACTTTGGGTCAGCTTTACTAATTAAATCAAGGGAGGGATACGGAAATCTTCTGTTACTTTTTAGCATACAGCGCTCAATATGCATTGTGTGAACCTTTCGCTACGTCAAAGCAAGTAGCGAGAAAGTTCAAGACCTAATATGTCAGGGGCTGAAGGCCATAGGTTTATGTACTAGTAAAGTAACATAAGAGTTATAATTTGTGTAACCTCACTCCTTAGGTAAAATGAGAAACCTCACCTTTGTTAGTGAGTTCTTCTGCAATTCCTCATCACCGGACCATTTGTAGTATCGTGTACAAACCATACAAAGGAATCGTATATTGTGCATACATCGGAAAATTGGACAACAATTGTGTCTCGTTATCTAACAAGCCCCTGACATATTAGATCTTGACCTTCCTTGCTTTGACGTAGCGAAAGCCTCACACAATGCATCTTAAGCACTGTGTGCTAAAGAGTAACAGAAGATTTCCGTGTCCCTCCCTTGATTTAATTAGTAAAGCTGTCCTAAAGTGGATGTTATTATCACTTTTCAACTTGTCTTGAATGTTTCTGAAATAACAAATATACAAAGGTTGGCAGGGATCCTCTGACAAACTTCTCGAATTGTTAATGTATTGAAAAACAAATTACGAGGAACACAAAACCCAACTCTGACAACAATTTCTAAATACTCTTGTTTAGTTGGTAAAAAATTGAAAGAAAAGCTTTCGTGAAGTTTAAAGAATTGGCTTGAATAACCATTAGATTAACAACCAATTCTATTTGGTAGTTGACAAGGGTATTTAAACGAAGTTTTCTTATTATTATCGATAGAAAATCTTTGAAACGAATAGAATATTATCAACTTCTTTTATAGAGCAAATGTACACTTTACTATTTTACTTTCAATTTGTTCTCGCTTCGTCGAGAAACAGATCTAAACTTCTGAACATTATTTTCCTACGTCACCTCACGCTAGAACACTTTTAATAAAATCCTAATTTAATTTGACCATTTATCAAAAACTAAATTAAAAACTGACTAAATTTGCGAACGCGACGATATTTTTAATTAAAAGAAGCCACTTTCCGAATTGCTCTAGAAAAGTCAGAAGCGTTTAATTTCCTCTGCGGAAATCGATTACGCGCCGAAAACAAATGCATTTAAATCTATGCATTTAAATCGCGAATTATGCCCGCTGTCCGTAATTAATTTTATTTATGACCGTTTCGATTATTCAACTTTTCTCCGCCGAATATTACTAATCGCCCAACAAAGGATTTCGCAAAAAAATAGTCGATAATTAATTCTGAATTTCGTCTATTTCTCGCTTCTTGTTACGCTGTATTAGCTTGATGTTTCGAACTCGACTGGTTAGGGGCGAAACAGCTTTCGCTGTTCCAGGAATGTTTTCAAAGTTCAGCTTAAATTAACTGATCGGTTATAATTGACCAAAAGCAATTATATTTCACAAATAGGATTGAATAATAATAAATTGACCATTTAAACTTTTTCCGGTATAATTACTAAATGTTCTATGGAAATGGATCCCCTTTTTATAATAAAAACTGTTTTATCAATTAAAAGAGATTATTTTTTGCTTTGAATAAACAAATTTAGAGATAAATTTTGACAATGCAAGATCATTCAACAAAATATCCATTGCGCTTTGAACACAAAAACTGAACAATAAATTAACGAAGACGAAACAACTAGTTTCATATTAGAATGTTCTTGTTTGTTCAGTAAAAAGTTTCATGAATTGAGTCGATCAGGAGGGGTTTGAGTTTAAACGACGTCCCGACGCTCCCCCTGGTTCATTTGGTGAGACACGAACGGCGGTTGTTGGCATTGCATTGTTCTATTTACATATTGAGCTTTTTTGTTGCACTCCGCAAGACAAATAAAATAAGTAGATGTAGGATAATTTTCTCAAATTCTATTTCCTAAACGCATTTACTACATTAACGATTAGAGGCAAGGCTAAATATTCGAATCTTGTTTGACTAAACTTGTTGGACTAGTTTTTTAGTTGGACTAGTTTTCTGGCAAGACTAGGCAGGCAAGATTAGACAGGCAAAGATAGACAGGTAAGACAAGCTAGACAAAACAAAAGGTTGCACAGACAAGTGATGCCCCTGGAAATCAACTAGGCACTTTGGTAACGCTTGTCGAAAGGCTTCAGAGTGCTAGTTCTGGCTAACTAATTTTAATCCACTTGTTTTTCTATACTTTGTATAGCGTCTGCATCTTTGGTCGATAGTATTGTATGTATAAGTTTCTGTACCCTCTCCCAATTCTGTTTATCCTCCAGCATATGTACCATGATTGTTCGGGCATTAGAGCGAGTATCTATGTTTTTCACAACTTCGTCCCTTTCGTTGTCCCATCTATAATATTCAAAAATTGTATGGTATGTATATGTTTCACCACAGTATACACATAGGCTATCCGCTACTGGCTCCTCCTACGTTTGTGAAAATTTGCTCCATTGATACCAGGGTTTTTAGACCTTTTCCTAATTTGACGGACAAGTTTAGTTAGACGAGACTAGTTAAACAAGACTATATAAGACTATATAAGACATACACGAGAATCGGTGTCGAACGCTCAACGCGTGTGGTAGTGTGTTCTCTATCCGGAAAATCAAAAACTCTTTATAAACATCCTGCACCGACAGAATATTAATATAGTAAAAATATCAAGACAATTAAGATCCACTGCTACTGCAGATAACCATAGTGATATAATAATATCATTCTTACTAAGCTCTGATTTCACCGAGATTTTAAGTGCGTCAATAAATGAAGATAAACCCTCTAGAAGACTATATTACGGAACTCACCTACCAAATGAACTGTCTAAGGCTCGAAAATGGAAATGTAAATGAAAAATTATCGACAATACAGTCTCAGCTATCTCAAGCGTCCAAGGATAGCGATGATAAGGTACACACGATAGGCGAGAATTAAAAAAAAACCATTGTCGCCGGGGCTAATCTACGCGGCACCGAAACCCAAAACGTTCTACGTACAAAACTGTACAAAACGAAATTTTAACCGTTCAGTCAGGTAGCGTACAATCAGCTGATATAGAAAAGGAGCCTGATAGAGGGAGATGGGAACCCAAAATAAAAATGCGTAAAGAACTTAATTATTGGCATCAATACGGAGGCTGTTGAAATAAAGGCGTTCACGAAACTTGCACGTTTACATGTCTCACGTTTGGAATCACAATTAATTGAAAACGATGTAATAGCCTACTTGAGTGGAAAATACTTTCGGTGTAACAGATGTCTTCTAACCAGCCCGAGGAATATTCTTCTTTGAAGGTCTCACAACCAATTGAAAACCTAGAAAATATCAAGAAACCAGATATATGGCCTCGTTATGCCCACGTAAACCGATTTTTTTTTAAGCATGGAGAAGAACAAACAAAAAAGGGTAAGGCAACAGTAACAAAATATAACTGCAACAATCAAGAAGCTGTACAAAGAAACCATAATTTGTTATTATATATGAACATACGATTTAAAAAAAATAGTGAAATTGAAATTTAACCTCGGAACTGCAACCAGATTTTTTATTTTTAGCCGAGACATGGTTAAACGATACTATACAATAAGTGCGAATAGGAAACTACTCACTTGTCTTGTCTCAATGGAAAAACAAATCGAAATCTGTGGTATACAGTGGAAGATTTCGGAAAACAAGGTACTAATGATATGCATGTATAGACCACCGGCAGGATGCTTTACCACATTTATGATGCCACTAGAAATCAATATAGACAATATTTTCGATGTACAGGATCAGTTAATAATAGTAGGTGACTTCAACATCCACTATGCAAAAGAAAAAGTTATCTACTACATTTAATGAGATCTTATGGGCTTGATTATAAAGTTGAGGTCCGACTAGGGAAACGATAACATCAAATAGTATCATCGATAATCTATTTGTGAAAAGAAATTTACCTGTTATACTCTCAGTAGGAGATAATACTATATACGATCATAAGTTTATTTTGATTTCTATACCTTTAAATGATTTAAATCATAAAAATAAACAAAACTTTGTTATTCAAGAATCTTTAGTGCAGTAAATAAAGAAAAATTTTACAGACCCTTAACTGAAGAAACATGGGAGAGCAGTTCTTCATTAGAAGATTGCAACCAGAAAACGGCACAATTCATAAAGTCATTACAATTCCATTCCTTCAACTCATTTCCGCTGAATAGAGTAAAATGTACACCTAAAACATGAATAACGGAAGAAATTAGAAAATCCTGCATTCAACTAAGACATTCAACTTGACAAATACACTTTTGAAAAAAATAAACATCAAAGATTGGTAAAATAAACTAAACGAAACATCTATAATGAGGCTTTGTAGAGCATAATCAGTGAGATATCTAATAAAGCTACAGGAAAAAAACTCTATAACAAATATGGAACATGGAAAGAGCATCTCTAACGAAACTGAAATAGCATCAAGATTTAATAAATTCTTTAAAAATGCACCAGCAGAAGTGACTAAAAATATAATTCCATGCAAAATTACAATTGGCCATATTCCCACAACGAACAACAGTATATATCTTAAAAAGTTTAAGTGTACGGAAGATATGGATATCATTCACAAATTATAAAAAAAAAAATCTGCAGCATCGGATGATCTACCTTGTAATATTATTAAAGAATTTACTGCAGAATTAATACATCTTTTGACAGACATTGTAAATAATTCGTTTAGCAGCGAAATATTTCAGGATGTTTTAGAAAAAACAATGATTATTCCGATACACGAAAAGGGAGACAAAACGGCTGTTAATAACTATAGACCAGTAGCAATGATTTCGGTTATAACTAAAATAATTGAATATTGCATGGAAACTAGGTTTCATCATTCATAGTTAACATCATTCCTAACAATATACGAAATAATCCCTGCACAACGGCATGGCTTTTGTACATACAAGTCAACAATACTGCTATCGAACAACTTTACACGAATATCATTAATGAAGTAGATGTGGGAAAATGTCCTATAGTCATATTCTGTGATTTTTTAAAGACGTTTGACTGCGTCTCGCAAACAAAATTAATAGAAAAATTGAATCTTTGTGGAATAAGAGGGAAAAATCGGAAAGATTGTTCTAGTCATATATTTCCAACCGGTTTCAATATTGGAAAGGCCATTTCGAAGGCAACATCTATTTTTATTGGGGTCCCACAGGTAACAATTTTAGCGCCGACTCGTTTTTTCATTTTCACTGCGGATATTATATAGTATATCGGAGCTGACGCTTGCACCATGTACGCTGACGATAGCAGTGTATCAATTTCTGGCCCAAATATACAAGATACAGAACAAGCAGCAAACAATATATTAGCAAAATGTATAAATAGTTCACTGCAAATGACCAAGTTCACTGCCAAGAGTAACAGAAGATTTCCGTGTAATTCCAGCTACTGACAGATTTCGTAGATTTTCCTAGAAGATATCGTAGTAATAAACTCCTATTTTCAATTCTATTATAAAAATATTTGTTTCCAAACAAATAGGTCCAAATATAAAGAAGACAATGATCTCAGAATCAATCATTCTAAAATAGAAAGAACTGAGAATATTAAGTTCCTAGCTGTATTTTTGGAAGAACATCTTAAATGGGAGGTCATGATGGAGGCAATCGCAGCAAAACTAAATGGAAAGACATACTTACTGAGAAGGGTGCATTATTTAATTGGAAAACCATTTTCAATGAAGGTGTACCATTCGAAAGTACAAACTATCTTAGCCTATGGGATTTTAGTATAGGGGTCATCTTCATTCACAAAAATAGTTTTATTAGCTTCAAAAAGAATAATTACAATAATTAATAAAAAATAATTAATAAAATTAATAATCACAATTATTACAGGAATTATTGTAAACGAGTCGTGCGAGCCAGAATTTATTAAATTAAATATTTTGACTGTTCCATCAATTTACCTGTGGGAGATGGCATGTCACATCAAAAACAGACATACATTTCTCACAAATAAAGACATACATAGTGTTAACACAAGAAGTGCGTCCAATCTTCGTAGCAGAAAGAGCAAACTTACTCTTTGTAGTGCAACGCGCCTAGTCGACTAATTGTGTTAAAATATTCAATAATCTACCAAATACATTCAAAGAATAAATGACAAGACAAGACAGACAAGACTAGATAGACAAGACCAGACAGACAAGACTAGATAGAAAAGACAACACTGGGAAGACTAGTCAAACAAAAGTTTATAAAAAACAAGACTTACAGGATAAACATACAAGAAAGGATAGACATGAATCGACAGACAAGACTAGACAGGCATGAATGGACGAAGAAGACTATACCGACCAGACTAGACCTACAATAGTAGAGCGACAAGGGTAGATAGACAAGACTAGACAAGAAAAGACTAAATTAGACAGACAAGACTATGTTTTCCAATGTTATATTTCATTTTCTCATAATTTACCAATTGCACAAATTCATTTGGCAACGAACCACCAACAAGAAATTGTCTATTGTCTAATTGTAGATGTCACTGTTGGTAATGTTAATTCTCTAACATAAGTTATTTAACTAGTTGGAATATTTAATTTAGAACTAAAGTACCAATGGCAACAGGTGTTATTTGACACAACCGAATTAATATTTAATTGTGCAAACAAACTCACAATGAATAATTGTGTCATTTTACAACAACAAATAATAATATTACATGTTGCAATAAACTTTTAGTTGTGTCATTCTGCAATAATCAATTTATATATATATATATATATATATATATATATATATATATATATATATAATATATATATATATATATACATATACACATATATATATATATATATATATATATATATATATATATATATATATATATGAGCCGTTTATTTTGAAAGTGACCTAACTCCATTTATGTTCGAATCGAGATATTGAAGGGTTTGCGTTGGATAAAATTTAAAGATATGGGTAACAGATAACATAGTAGAATAATGTATTGGTGTTTCTAAGGTTGTCAAATTTATCACCCCAATTAGCATATTTAATATTATTTAAGAAATAATATGTTTTTGTTGGCTGTAAATGGACTTGGGCCACTTTCAAAATCAATGAAATCACGTTTCCAATTCTTAAGAAAGCACAAGTCCATCCATACATAAAATAAATTTTCCTTGAAATAAAAATAAATGTATACACTTTTATGTTAGAAAATCAAAAATGATAAATAACAGTTAAATAATTTTTACGTTAATATTAATATTGTTTTATTAATTATTATTCAGTGTTCTTCAATGTACTGCTGTTTGTGTATGCGAGTGGGATTTAAAATAATTATTGTGATCGGTGATATACAAAGGTGGTATACAAAAATTCCTTGTATATGAGGTTTGTGAGTGGTCTCGTATTTTTTTGTAGTTTTTTTTTATTTTTACATTGAAATTCATTTCAATTCGTTTTAATATATTCATATTCTCATACAGTTTTTTTGCAGTTTAATTTGTTATAAACGAATTATTAACGAATTGCTGAAAGGAGACCCATATGAATCCATTAGCAAATCGAAACTGAAATTTGAAATTAAATTGTTTATAATAAATTCATTGCACTTTGATAATTCAACTGCTACTTTAATAATTAAACATAAAGCTTACGAGAGCACATAAACTTTAATTGCATATTTTCCATATCGGTTTGAAACTCTCACAATGGGACTTACGCCACTTTCAAAATAAATTTTCATCACTTCATTGACCCAGCAAATTTTAGTGTTACAAAATCTTAATGATTTTAAATATATTAGTAACAAGTTACTTCACAATCAAAAGATCAAGTAAAAATCTAACTATTAAGGTAGCTAACTCAATATTTTTGAAAAATGGACTTAGGCCACTTTCAAAATAAACGACTCATATATATATATATATATATAGTAATATTTCATTTATTAGTAAAGCACCATTGAAAAATTGTGTTCTTTCATACAACCCGATAATAATATCTCATTTTGCAACAAGTTATGATAGTGTCAAATATAAAATAACCAAATAAAATAGTAGTATTTCATTTCGCAATACACTATTAGTAACTGTGTCATTTGGCAAGAACCAAGTGGAATATTTCATCTTGTCACAAACGGCCGATGAGAAGAGGGGTCATTTGATAACAACCAATCGTAATATTGAATTTTGCAATAAACTGAGTTGTGTCATTTGACAACGCATTGTTTAGTTATTCTACTACTGAGATCATTGCTTTTCCATCAATAATATTCAGTGCCAGTTTGTAAATAATGTTAAAAGTAATTATCTTAATGCTGTTGAAACTTTTCCAATTGAAACCAATTGATCCTGTCATTTCGAAAAGGGCATAAGTCCACGAATTAAAACTTTTCAGAATCAACAAAAATATTTTTTTTGTTAAAAAAGTCATTGATGCTGAAGAAACTTAATATAGAGATTGTTAAATAAAAAACATACACGCACTCTTTCGCACTGTACTTTTTTCGCATGGAATATGTAAAACGCTTCAATGAATAAAATGTTGTAAAAAAAGTGATCTTTCAAAGAAGTGTGACTCGTGCCCTTTTCGAAATGACCGGTTCAATTGACCAATCACAACCGAATATCATTTTGATCAATCAATCAGACTTAGCAAGCAATACTAGATAGACAAAACTTAACATACAAAACTGAACCGAGAAGACAAAACAGAGAAGACTAGAATGGGAAGACTAGAGATGTTATGTAGTATGGGCTATCTAGTTTTAGTCTGTTTAGTCTTGTTTGTTTACTCTCGTATGTTTACCCTAGTCTTCTCTGTCTAGTTTTGTGTGTCTAGTCTTATCAGTCTAGTCTTGTCTCTTTAGTCTTGTCTCTTTAGTCTTGTCTGTTTAGTCTTGTTTAACTAGTCTTGTTTAACTAGTCTTGTTTAGCAATTCATGTCCGACTAAACTTGTCCGTCAAATATAGTCCTATCTATTTATTGTTTTTAGTCTAGACTTCTCTTTAGAATCTTGCCTATTTAGTTTGTCTGTATATTCATTTTAGTCTGTATATTCATGTCAGTATAGATTTATTTTTGATTCTTGTTTAATCTCGTTGATGCTTTTCTTTCATAAAGAAGGCATTTTTCAACGTCGCTCCATTTTCTTCTATATATTATCGGTAATACGAGAGGAGTCGATTCCAATCACTTGCCATCCTGAATTTCCGTAAATTACAAGCAACAACATGTTTTCCTCGTCAATCGATTCTACACGGGCTTTACCTTTGCGGCAAGTTCTTGCCGGAACACGACCGTATTCCACAAACATTGTTGAACTTTATTTGGTACAACTCTCCAGATTTCCCTCTGAAGCAAGCACATACACAGAGAGAGCGAGAGGAGACAGACACACTTGTAGAATAAATAGAAAACCAATATTTGCACCGACTCAGATCGAGTTTAAACGCAGGGAGTTGGTTGTAGGGGCCGAGAAGTCGCATTTCTAATTAGAAAGTTTGAGATGGAAAAGTGTTTAATTATGTCTGCTTATGGGATAATTAAGTACGTGCGCACTGTATACGTTCCGCAGCTTTTCACGCGCTTTTGAACTTTTAAGTATATGCAAAGTTCTTATCGCTAGGCGGTGCAAGTAGTTGTTAGTATGTACTAATTAAGGAGGAACTTATCCTTAATAAAACACGAATATTTACTTCATCTGGTTCTCTTATATTGCCTGCACAATTTAGTGATCGGAATAATCTTGTTTATTTAGACACGTACGAGAAAAATTTTATTTACAAAACAATATTTTCAATAATATTTATATTGTCACCTTTAAAATAATCCCCATCGGATATGCATTTACGACACCATTTGTTCCAATATTCAAAGTAACTCTGAAACATGCTGGTCTAGTTGCTCCGACAGCATTTTCATCAATGGTTTAATAAAATAAATAAATGGTAAAATATTTTTCTTTCAATGTTTTAAATTTTGCGTCGTTATTCCACCAATTGTTCGACCACACCTCGTATATTTTAATATAATCGAATTTGTTTACAAAATGTATAAAGTAATGTAATTACTTTTGTTTGTACTAGAAAATCGAAGTTAATTTATTTCGAAAAGGGGATGCTTTGTTCCGGACACGAACATAATCAGCCTGTATCAGTTTTGTCCGTTCCGATCTGGGCTGATTGAAGAGTTCAATTACTCCACCATTAAGACTAATTAACATGCGGCAGCCCTGTTGTATTTATGCGTCGGCGGCAAATTGTATGCCCCCCGGGGACCAAACGCAGTCTCTGCTAATTTATAGCATCGTTGCGAATAAATACGCACGCACGCACCAAAAAATTATTTAAATTTCGCCGTTGTCGAAATAAATCTACCGATTCCGCCTAGTAAATAACACAGGATTTGCATGGAGTTTTAATCCGATTCTAATTTCGGACAAGCTAACAAACACGGTCAAATTAATATGGAAATACCTGTAGATGTTGAATTTCATGTAATTATAAGAAATCATCAAATATACCAAAATATCAGACTGCTATAATTTGTTTTCTCTCATCTATCAGATCTTATTTTGTAGTCCTCTTTCACCATTCTTGTCTATCTATGCTTGTTTATCCAGCCTTGTCTGTCTGTTCTTGTCTGTCTAGTATGTCTGTCTTGTCTAGTTGACAACATACCCGCCTGGTAATGCGGGAGACCCGGGTTCGTTTCCTGGTCGGAGAAGCGACAACTAGAGTGGTCTTCACTAACCCCTAGTCCGTTCTGCCCACCCTGAATGAATGCAAAATATGCGATACCGGGGTGGTGCATACTAAAAGCCAAAGTGGAATAGCGGGTTTTGCGAGAGCTTCCCCCTACATATAAAAAAGGTCTTGCCTGTCTAATCTTGTATGTCTAGTCTTGTCTGTCTAGTCTTGTCTGTCTGATCTTGTCTGTCTGGTCAGGTCTGTCTAGTCAAGTCTGTTTAGTCTTAAATGTCTAGTCTTGTCTGTCTGATCTTGTCTGACTAGTCTAGTCTGTTTATTCCTATCTGTCTAGTCTTGTCTGTCTAGTCTTCTCTGTCTAGTCTTGTCTGTCTAGTCTTCTCTGCCCAGTCTTGCCTGTCTAGTCTTGTTTGTCTAGTCTTTTCTGTCTAGTATTGTCTGTCTAGCCTTGCCTATATAGTCTTTTCCAGCTAGTCCTCTTTGTATAGTATTCTCTGTCTAGTCTTTCCTCTCCATTATTGTTTGTGAAGTATGACTCTAGTCTTGTTTGTCTAGTTTATTGTAGTCTTGTCTGTCTTATCTATTCTACTCTCGTCTGAGTAATCTATTCTAGTCTTGTCAGGCTAGTCTTGTCTATACCATTTTTTTTCTCTTCTTTAATCACCTTTTCTTTTATTTTTTCAGATTTGCTAACACGGGTGGAAGAAACAATAACGCAGGTGAGGACACGTAATGCTATCATATAACAATTTGATGGATTATGCAAGAAAGGATCGACGCAGGGAACGAAATTGCTTGACGAATTAATACTAAATCAGGCGAAGTTTAACGACCGTGCCGAAACTAAATTCCTCCACTACGACGGGATTATCTAACAATCTGTAAACTCAATAATGTATCCCGACCAAAACTATTCTTGTCTGTCTAGTTGATCAAACTCTTACAATTTAGGTCAAATAGATGGAATTGAATTGAAATTTGATACACAAGCCTAGCCATGAACTATTAAACGAGCAAAACTAGACAAGATAAACTATAGAGACAAGATCAGATGGAAAAGCCTAGACAGACAAGACTAAATTGGCATCCATTTTTTTTTATAATGTACCTATACACCTAAGAGAGGGAACCTGCTATAATTATTTCAGACAAAACCTAAAGCAATTCCTGATACAAAAATGCTTTTATTGCCTCGCCGAATATAGAAACTAATTTATAATTGTCTAGTCCGACGAAACTAGAAAAACTAGACAGGCAAGACTAAACAAGTAAGACTAAACAGGCAACGTTATAAAGACGATCGTGGCTACACAATCGTGGCTACACAGACGAAACTAGATAGACAAGACTAGAAAGACAAGATTGGAAACAAGATTAGACAGACGAGACTCGACAGACGAGAATAGACAGACGAGACTAGACAGACAAGACTAGGTAAACACTAGACACACAAGACAAGAGAAACACTAGACACATAAGACAAAACAAACACTAGGCAGGCAAGACTAGGCAGAGAAGATTACACAAAACTCACATTTATCTCAATATGCCTAGGACTAGGCACTAGGCAGGTCCTGCTTTATCTAACAAGAATAATGAAAATGTGGTAAGAACTTACTAGCTATTTAATCTTATTGTTAATGTTTGATAAGTTTAACCACGAAAACAATAAATGATTGCTGTGCTATTAATATTGTTGGAAGAGAAAATCAGTGGGAAATGTTAGGGAAAGTTTTATTTCGGCGCGTGATGATTTCTGTTAAAACTTTGTAATATTTATGTCGGTTGTATGTCCGTTATCTTTCGGGGGAAATATGTTTCCGATGGCCGTTTGGACCCTCCTTTGTCCTGTCGCGTGATATTAATCGTGATAAGCGAGGAGACGGTGGACATAAAAGCGGAGGCCGTTCGACGCATCGGACCAAAAGAACCGAGATATAACACCACTCGATATTCAACAAACGGAAAAATATAAATAAAAAAGAGATAATCTATTTTCGGTTAAAACGCGGATTTCTTTTAAAACGTTTCGTGTCGATCGAAAAGAAATCATTTAGAAAAAGCAGAGAACGTGTTTATAATTGACAACTTTGATATATCATGGATTATTTTAGGGGTTTTCGAAATTTAAACCACTTTTTAAAGTTTTAAAGATATGTAAATCTTTGAAATAGCGCGAGTGTTCGTGTTAATAAAGTGGGCGCCTAGAATATTCAGAAAAATATTATTTAAAAATCTAAGAGTTGAGAAACTAAAAGCTTTGGTGATGTGGCGGGTCGGGTAGGTCGTTCAGCTATTGTCAGAACTGTTTAAAATTATTAGCTAGCGTACAAAACAATCCTAAAATATCAGAGGGACTTGATGTTGATATTCTGAAGCTTGTGCAACATATGATCAAAATTGCAAAAAAGAAAAGGATAGATAGGTGCGAATGGACTAAACGAATATCAAATAATTCGTGTCAAATAATACCAGCAGAGACAAAAAATGGATAGATATAGAATTGGAAGACAAGAATTTGGCGAAATTGAATACAACCACATGCACTAGGTTATGGAACCTTACTTCAAACACCTTATTCTTCTGACTTGTCTGTGACAGATTATCATTTTAACAACTTGCTACGAAAGAAACTTTTCAAAGATTCCATAGGCTCATATTATTCAAACATATCGTTTTCCAATAATTGTACCAAACACTTTCGATAACGATTGTGCAAATTGCTCGCGCCGCGCCGTCGGCCGTCAGACCCTCATCGCTGCGACCCCATTTTTCCATATCTTATCGCGTCGGTTTTTTCTTCTTCTGCAAAGAAAAATAGAACTAATGAGCCGGTTTTCCGCAGAAAGGGCGCAAAAAATATCGGCGCGATGACGGCAGTGGTACACGAGGCCGCATGAAACTGATGGGGAAATGAACGAGTTTGACCCGGCGACATTTTATCAAACGACCGGAAATATGTCAAAACGTTTCACGCAAACGCCACCGTTATGGAGTCGACGATTAAATGGAAAATTATTTCTGATAGATTTTTAGCTGATAAATGGGATAATACTGTTAATAAATGTTCATGTATGATTCATGCTTCAAATGTTCACGTATGATTCATATTGTTAAACACGACCAAACTACACACACAAGATAAAACAGACAAAACAAGACAGATAGGACCAGACAAAAAATATTAGACAAACAAGCAAGACTAGACATACAGTCAATAATAAAAAGACGAAATTACTATGTTTTTTTGCCACAAACACTTTATTTGTTTACACAAACAGTTCACGACTTAAGTTTCGACTTATTAGGGTCATTGTCAAGTGAGTACAAACTAAAGAAAAATTGCATTTATACACACAGATTCTACGGAATAATGAGTGGGAAAATACAGCCAATTACCTATAATTTACATGGATTTAAATAGTGTTGATTTGAATTTCGGTAAATCCTTTTGCTCGTTCAATAGTTGAACGAGAGGATTACCTTGTTTTGTGAATTTCGGCCGCTTCTAACAGATTAAGCTTGGTGCCTTTGGTACAGTTGTGTAACATTTTTAATTTATTAATTTCGGGGAACTTGTGATTACAATTTTTAAAATGATTGGCAAATGAACTTGTATCGTAATTTAATCTATACGCTTTAAAATGTTCGTTGTATCGCGTTTCAAAACTTCGACCCGAATAAATACGCTATATATACGCTAGAATATATACGAAGAATATATACGCTATTGCATTCGGAACAAGAGATTTCATAAACCCCGGATTTCTTTAGGGGATTAATTTTATCTTTAGCGGTAAATAATATATTTGATAATTTGCAACTTGGTCTAAATGGGATTTGTTGATTTTGTTTTCGAAGAATGTGTGCTATGGTTTCTGTGGTTTTTCCAAAATATGTTAATGTCGTGAATGGATCTTTATTTAAATTTGAAACTTGAGTGTAAATGGGAGCAATTGTGTTTTGGTAACGTTTCTTATTGATATTTTGTATAAGACTGACTGGGAAGCCTATTCCTACTTCCTATGGATATAATTTCATTCAGTTCTGTATTAAGATTTGGATGTGACAATGGAATTGAAAACGCTCTATGTGCCATAGACAGATAGGCTGCTAGCTTATGCGACAAGGGATTGTTGGATTTAAAGGGAATAGTAGAATTGACGTTGGTCGGTTTTCTGAATATATTGAATTCTATTTTGTTATTGATGTGAATTAGAGTTAAGTCTAAGAAATTAATTTGATTATTTTTCTCTATTTCTAGTGTAAATTTAATTTTGGGTTGTATGCTGTTAATTTTATTTAGGAATTGATGGAGTTGACGTGAAGTGCCGCTAAAACATGCAATTACATCATCCACTTATCGATACCAGAATGATATATGTTTTTTGGTAAAGTCTAAATTTATATTTCTTCTTCGATAATTGACTTGAATAGTAAATTAAGGGGCTTAAAGGTGAACCCATTGCTAAACCCGCCGTTTGTTGATAAAACTGATTGTTAAATTGAAAATAATTTTGAGTTAGTAAGTTAGTAAAATAATTTTGAGACTACAATCCAGTAGTAGATTTAGCAAAAAATAGTAATTGTCTTAAAATTGTCATATTAACAAGTGTAATACATAATTTAAGGACGAACAGTTTATGAAAAAAAAGATTGCATAACTTTTAACATGCGTGTGTAGGCTGTAGTGTCGAGTTATTAGGTAACATGTTATAAGGGTCCAATACATGAATATTTATGAGACACCCAGTACCAGCGAACATTCGTGTCGGCTGCCTTGGTATTTGGGTCCAACATTAAGTAAACACACTAAACCTCGACGAATTGAACGTTTTAAGCAAACAGATTATCCTCGTGAATACAGAATTATAGGCCCTCGCGATTTTATCCAAACCCCACCAAAATTGAAAAAAGATAATTCTGCACCAAATAAACGATATTCTTGTTTCACTCTTGTTTACCTAGTCTTTTCGTAGAGTCTTGTATACCTGATCTTGTCGGTTCAGTATTGTATATTAGGACATGTATGCCTAAACCTCTCGGTCCAGTTTTGTGTCTCTTGTCTGACTAATTTTGTCTTTCTATTCTTGTCTGTCTAGTCTTATCAATTTAGTATGATCTATCTAGTCTTGTTGTTTCTCTAGTCTTGTCTGACTAGTCATGTCTGTTCAATATTGTCGGTCTAGTCTTGTCTGTCTAATCTAAGCTGTCTAATCTAAGCTGTCTAATCTTGCCTGCATAATCTTGTGTGTCTAGTCTTGTATGTCTATACTTGTCTGTCTATTCTTGTCTGACTATTATTGTCTGTCTAGTCTTGTCTGTCTTGTCTTGTCTAGTCATTTTTTCTAGCCTATCTAGCCTTCTATATCTGCCTGCCTAGTCTTGTTTTGTCTAGTCTTGTCTGTCTAGTCGTATCTGCCTAGTCTTGTCTGTATAATCTTATCTATCTAGTGTTGTATCTCCAGCTTGTCCAGTCTGACCAGTGTATCCAGTATGTCTAGTCTGTCTGGTCTATCTAGTATGTTTTGTCTTGCTAGAATAATCTGTCTGGTATTATTTATTTAATCTAGTCTTTGAAATATTGTCTGCCTTGTTTTGTCTGTATACTTACATAACCAGATTTATTATTCTCCGTGCAGCGCTTAATCATTTGTTGTAATGATTAATAACTGTTTGGGCTTTTAGGGTTAATTGGAAACGTTTTGATTATTTAAACGGAAAATGTAATTCGGCTTTGATACCTGACAAGTAGACGGATTTTCTGATTGATTGAATAATTGGTGGAAATACACCTGCGAAATATCCATTGGGAAAGAGTGTACGCACCATAGTTAATTTACTGAAACTAACACTAATTCCCGCCTAATCTGATCCGGATAAATTTCAGATTAACTGATATGAGAACCCAACGATCTTTTTACGTAAAACCGTTGCCGTAACAATTTACGGCTGGTAGAGATAAAACCGAACCGACATTTTACTGTTTATGCTAGATTGTAAAGTTTGTTGGGACATTTCATCTCCATTGGTTGACTGCATAGACGTTAAAATCAAAGCAAGACTAGACACGTCGAAATCGAAACAAGACCCACAGAGTTTTAATTTCATTGAATAAATCGCCTTTTTGAAGAAATGCAAATAACCTACGAATCCATACAAAAAGTAGCAGAAAAAGTGGAAGTTCTCATTCCAGGATAAAAACCGGGAAAGAACAATTCAAAATAATATTTAATAACAATATTTTAAAAAGTGTTTGTAAAGATCTTTTAACCATAAAAAATATAAGCTTGCCTCAAACTAAACAGGAAGAGGCTTAGAATTCTAACGCAGACTTTAGAATCCTGACGCAGACTTAGAAAACACCTCAAGGCCCTAGGCCTAGAGGAATATGAAAATTGCAGATTATGCAGCTCAGCAGAGGAAACCCCATATACTTGCTCAAAGACTGCGGAGCATTGCTCCGTAAAGCACAAATATACTCTAGTGGGGCCCACTGCTTGAACGAAGAAGAGTAGTAATCTTTCAATCCCACAAAGATCCTGAAATCCCTAAATGAATCAGGATTAGAGGAGGCACTCTAAATGGGTAAGTATACTAACGATTAGAGTAACAGGGTGGGGTACAATAGATCTATAAAGGTCGCAGTATAAGTCACCACCGAAATGTATAATCAAAGTCCCATTTCATTTTAGAATAATTTCCAAAAATCCTTCAGAAAACCGTTTCTTAAACGTGCACGTTAGGAATTGTGATAGTAGATTGATAATTAAATTGATCATTGTAGGACGTGTTCATCCCTTTGTTTCAGGGTATATACGTAAGTACGTAGTTACGTAAACGTACACATTTTTATTTAACAGAATTACAATAAGAATTTTTTTACGCAAAGTTATACAAGTAATTTAGCAACGTAATATTGTACTATTCATACAATAAGAAGAAAACAAGAAATTTTGATTTAAATTATTATATATACATATATATATATATATATATATATATATATCTATATATATCTTATTAGAAACCTATTGGATCCTATTTATATATTCAACAAACTGTATGTAACATTGTAAACGTTTTACTTAAATTTTCTATAAAAACAGGTAATTTTATTGATTTTCCGATTTTACAAATATCCCCTAATTTTAGCGAATTTTCTTAAAAATTTTCCTGAATTTTCTTCGAATTCTTGAAAATTTCAACAATTTTAACAAGATTTAACAAATAGAAAATCTAAAACTATCCTTCAACAACTTATTATTCAATTGGAAATTTAACAAATTTTCATTAAATCTAAATCCAATGCAAAAACTCACCCATCAAAGCAGAAATTTCAACAACAATTTCACAAACACAATTCACAAAATTGTTGCACAACCAATCTCACAAACTTTTAGCACAATTTTCACGGAATATTCGTAACTTTTACGCACAAGAAAATTTATCCACACCCGACAATCGCACGCCATTAACTAAAAACGTTGACAATCGTGTTCAAGCTCACCTTATCAGCACTTATTACGCTCGCTTCGGCCCGACGTATTTACATATTTTTCACCCCCTGGAAAAAATCAGGATTGTAAAGTTTTATTTGATTTTATATTTCAATATGGAACATATCATACCCATTGATTGACTGCAGAAACGTTAAAATTATTGCAAGATTACACAGATCGAAATCGAAATGAGAGAGAGTTCTTAATTCCATTGAATAAATCGCCTTCTTGAAGGAATAGGAATATTTAAGAAAAAAAGTGGAAGAAAAAGAAGAAGTTCATTCCAGAATAAAAACCTGCAAAGAGCTTCATGAGCTAAGACAATTCAAAATAATGATGGGACCTTTTAAGCAGTAAAGAATAAAAGCTTGCCTGAAACTAAAAAGGAACAAGCTTAGAATTCTGACTAGAGTCCTGACGCAGACTTAGAAAACACCTCAAGACCCTAAGCCTAGAAGAAGATGATAGTTGCAGAATATGCAGCTCAGCAGAGGAAACCCCCATACATGCTCAAAGACTGCGGAGCATTGCCCTGCAAGAGGCAAATATACATTGCACCTTGAAGAGGAGTTGCAATCCTTGAATCCCACCCAGGTCCTGATATTCCTAAAGGAATCAGGACTAAAGTAGGCGCTCTGAATGGGTAAGTTTACTAACGATTAGAGGAAGAGGGTGTGGTACAATAGGTCACAATACAAGTCAGCACCGAAATTTGCAATTAATGTCCCCTTTTATTTTAGAATTAATTTCCAAAAAATCCTTTAGAAAAGCGTTTTTTATACGTGGACGTTATTAATTGTGATTGACTGATAATTCAATTATTGAGCAATATAAGACGTGTTCATCTCCATGCGTCAGTATATATATATATATATATATATATATATATATATATATATATATATATATATATATATATATATATATATCTGATACGGTAAAAGTATGTAGTTACGTAAATGTACTCACTTTCTTTAACAAAATTACTATAAGAAATATTTTTTGCAGTTATACAAGTAATTTAGCGTTGTAATAAATGTAGTATTCATACAATAAGAAGAAAACAATTAATTTTTATTTAAAATTAATGAATGAATGCATCTCAGCTTGGTTGGTAAATATGAGTTCAACTTACATTAACCAGCCATCTGCCACGTTTAATTTACACAATCTTATTAGAAACCTAGTGTTCTATTTAGATATTCAAAAATTTTATGTAACATTGTAAACGTTCTAATTAAATTTCCCATTAGTTTTGAGAAATTGTTTTTGATTTATAGAATTTATTTCCTTGGAAAACAGGTAATTCTATTGATTTACCAATTTTTACAAATATCACCTGATTTTAGCGAATTTTCATGAAAGTTTTCTTAATATTCTCCGATTTATTTTATTTACATTTGTAAAATTTTAACTAAATTTCATAAATAATAAACCTGAAACTTTCCTTCAACAACTTACTTTTTAATTAGAAATTTAACAATTTTTTAATAAATCTAGTTAATAAATCAATGCAAAAACTCACCGACCAAAGCAAAAATTTCAACAACAATTCCGCAAACACACTTATAACACGTTGCACAGCAATTCTCACAAACTTACGCACAAGAAAATTCATCCACACTCCACAATCGCATGCCATTAACTAAAAACGTTGACAATTGTGTTCAAGCTCACCTTATCAGCACTTACTATGCTCGCTTCGGCCCGACGTATTTACATTTTTTGCACCCGCAAGGTCAAAAAACCAACGAAACGCTGCAAATCGCTGCTGTTTACTGTTTACAAAATAGAATCGCTGCTCCGATTAATAAAACAAGGACATATTCTACCTGAAAACTTCTAATCTTATCTATTCACCAGGTCTCTTTAAATGCAGTGCTTTTCAAATTGAGATTTAGAGTATTCATATTTCTTCCTAAAGCTCTAAGCAATATCGGGAAAGATACTATCTTGAACTAGGTGGATAATATAGATATCTAGCTCTAGATGGTATCGATCTAGATATTTCGTAATCGGTAATATTTTATTACCTTCCTAAAGTTCTAAGAAATACCGGGAAAGATACTATCTACAACTAGGTGGATAATATGGATATCTAGTTCTAGATGGTATCGATCTAGATATTTCTTAATCGGTAATATTTTATAGTCTCGTCTTATAAGTCTCGTCTATGTAAACAAGAAAATGCAAATTCCTTTTACAGATAAGTATAAGAGGAATATATTACAGAGAATAGTATTAAATACTGTTTTATATTTAGCTAACAATAAATTAGAGCGAAATATTCCAAAATTAGCGCAGTCGCATGTAGTTCTTATTTAATACGTTTGTTGTTTTGATAAAATTTGTATCTTTTTGAATATATAATAGTGTATATTAAATTGTCTATTTTAATATATACAATACCTTCACAAACACCAAGTCAACAGTGATGTTGAGGGGCGAATTATCAGAACCATTCCAGATCAAAACAGGATTACGCCAAGGTGATGGACTCTCACCGCTATTGTTCAACTGCGCTCTAGAAATGGTAATGAAGGAATAGTTTAAACAAATACCCTACAAAAATATAAAGAGGCAAAAAGATCAAAACATAAAGTCAAAATTGTAGCCCAATTCAAATACCTTGGAGAAATAATAACAAACAATCTAATCTAAGTCCACAGTTATACAACCAGAAGCCACATATGCATCCGAAACACCGTTTCACTTAAAAGAACAATCAAAGAATGACAAACTTCAAAAGATCGAAAGAAGAATTGGAAGAACGTGCATCAATCAAAAATACCAGAAACATGTACAGTGGCGCATAGTACCAAACAAAGTAGTGTACCAAGAGCTATAACCCATTACTGACACTATGAGTAAAAGAAGACTGCGGTTCTTTGACCACATAATGAGAATGTCAGAATGTCGAGACTTCTGAGACAACTGTATAAGAGAATCTCAACTCCAAAAATACCAGGGGTAGGGTGAATAACAGGGTGCAGGGGTAGGAGAGGATCTGAAAGAAATTGAGCTTACGCCAGAAGATAATATTAAACCAAAAAATCTTTCCAATTCAAGAACGGGTACGAACGATCAGAACGTATGAAAAAGTCCAGGGAGGACAGCAAGGCTCGAACAATGCCCTCAAGGAGACTTAGTTAATGGACTGACTAAAGTGATACTTTAAGGTCATTAAAGAAGAAGAAGTGTATATTATCTACATTAATGTCAAGAAAACAGTTAAGGTATTGTTAAGATGTTCTAGGTATTATGGTATATAGCACCCGTCGAGACTGTGCATTATTGAGTTGTTGTCTGTATATATTTTAACCTTGTCTAATCTGTCTTGTATTGTCTCTCTAATCCTTCTAGTATAGTTTGTTTAATCTCGTCTTTTTAATACTGTCTGCCTTGTCTTGTCTGTCTATTTACTCAACTAGATTTATTAATCGCAGTGCAGCTCTTAATCAGCTATTGTAATGATTAATAACTGTTTCGTCTTTTAGAGTTAATTGGAAACGTTTTGATTATTTAAACGGTAAATGTAATTCGTGTTTGATACCCGACAGGTAGACGGATTTTCTGATTGAATAATTGGTGAAAATACACCTGCGAAGTTTCCATTGGGAAACAGTGCAGGCACGATAGTAAATTTACTAGAAATATTTTATTAAATGATAGTATTACTTTTACCACTAATTCCCGCCTAATCTAAATCCCGCCTAAGATAAATTTCAGATTAACTGATATGAGAACCCACCGATCTTTTGCCGCAGAACCGTTACCATAACCATTTACAGCATGTGGAGATAAAACCGAACCGACATTTTACTGTTTATGCTAGATTGTAAAGTTTTATTTGTTTTTATATTTTAATATGGAACATTTCATACCCATTGATTGGCTGCATAAACGTTAAAATCAATGCAAGATTACACAGGTCGAAATCGAAATGAGAGAGAGTTCTTAATTCCATTGAATAAATCGCCTTCTTGAGGGAATACGAATATTTAAGAAAAAAAGTGGAAGAAAAAGTGGAAGTTCTTTCGAGAATAAAAACCTGCAAAGAGCTTTTAACCAGTAAAGAATAAGAGCTTTCCTGAAACTAAAAGGGAACAAGCTTAGAATTCTGACTGGAGTCCTGACGCAGACTTAGAAAACGCCTCAAGACCCTAAGCCTAGAAGAAGATGACAATTGCAGAATATGCAGCTCAGCAGAGGAAAACCCCATACATGCTCAAAGAATGCGGAACATTGCTCCGCAGAAGACAAATATACCTTGCGCCTTGAAGAGGAGTTGCAATCTTTGAATCCCACCCAGGTCCTAATATTCATAAAGGAATCAGGACTAGAGGAGGCGCTCTGAATGGGTAAGTATACTAACTATTAGAGGAGGAGGGTGGGGTACAATAGGTCACAATACAAGAAACCACGGAAATCTACAATTAATGTCCCCGTTTATTTTAGAATAATTTCCAAAAAATCCTTTAAAAAAGCGTTTTTTTTTATACGTGGACGTTACTAATTGTGATGTTAGACCGATAAGTCAATTATTGATCAATGTAAGACGTGTTCATCTCTGATAGGGTAAGAGTATGTAGTTACGTTACGTTTTACGGTAAGAGTCTGTAGTTACGTTACGTAGAGTATGTAGTAACAAGAGGAACGGAGTTTTTGAAGGAAAAGCGCAAAATTTAAAACGCACCTACAGCCGCCCCTTGCGGGGGGCGGACCTATATAAAGTTCGTCTAAAAAAACCTATTTTTTTGTTCAATTCACCGGAAAAAAATCAAGACGTAACCGCATTTTTACACAATTTTTCTTAATTTGAAAAAAATCGATTTTCTAATCGATTAAAGATTTTTTACTCTTTTTAGTCCAGGGAAGGCGCTTTACTCGATTAGTATATTGTAATAATGAACATTAACGTTAACTTATATTAACAAAATATCAATAAGAAATATTTTTTTGCAAAGTTGTACAAGTAATTTAGCGTTGTAATCAATGTAGTATTCATACAATAAGAAGAAAACAATTTATTTTTATTTAAATTGAATGAACCAATGAATAAATCTCAGCTTGGTTGGTAAATATGAGTTCCGCTTACATTAACCAACCATGTGCCACGTTTAATTTACACAATCTTCTTAGAAACCTAGTGGATTATATTTAAATATTCAACAAATTTAATGTAACATTGTAAACGTTTTACTTAAATTTCCCTTTAGTTTTGAGAAATTGTTTTTGATTTATAGAATTTATTTCCTTATAAAACAGTTAATTTTATTGATTTTCCAAATTTACAAATATAATCTGATTTTAGCGAATTTTCATCAAAGTTTTCTTAATATTCTCCGATTTTTTTTATAAATTTGTAGAATTTTAATAATCTTTCATAAATAAAAAACCTAAAACTTTCCTTCAACAACTTACTTTTTAATTATAAATTTAACAAATTTTCATTAAATCTAGTTAATAAATCATTGCAACAACTCACCCAGCAAAGCAGAAATTTCAACAATTCCACAAACACACTTACAACATGTTGCACAGCAATTCTCAAAAACTTTTAGCACAATTTTCACGGAAAATCCGTAACCCTTACGCACAAGAAAATTCATCCACACCCGACAATCGCACGCCATTAACTAAAAACGTTGACAATCGTGTTCAAGCTGACCTTATCAGCACTTATTACGCTCGCTTCGGCCCGACGTATTTACATTTTTTGCACCCGCAAGGTCAAAAAACCAACAAAATGCTCCAATTCACTGCCTACTGTTTACAAAATAGAATCGCTGCTCCAATTAATAAAACAAGGACATATTCTACCTGAAAACTTATAATCTTATCTATTCACCAGGTCTCTTTAAATGCAGTGCTTTTCAAATAGAGATGTAGAGTATTCATATTTCTTCCTAAAGCTCTAAGAAATATCGGGAAAGATACTATCTTGAACTAGGTGGATAATATAGATATCTAGTTCTAGATGGTATCGATCTAGATATTTCTTAATCGGTAATATTTTATTACCTTTCTAAAGTTCTAAGAAATACCGGAAAAGGTACTATCTACAACTAGGTGGATAATATGGATATCTAGTTCTAGATGGTATCGATCTAGATATTTCTTCATCGGTAATATTTTATAGTCCATAGTCTTATAAGTCTCGTCTATGTAAACAACAAAATGCAAATTCCTTTTACAGATAACTATAAGAGGAATATATTACAGAGAATAGTCTTAAATACAGCATTATATTTAGCTATGAATAAATTAGAGCGAAATATTCCAAAATTAGCGCAGTCACATGTAGTTCTTATTTAATATGTTGTTTTGATGAAATTTGTATCTTTTTGAATAAATAATAGTGTATATTAAATTGTCTAATTTAATATACACAAATACCCTCACAAACACCAAGTCAACAGTGATGTTGAGGGGCGAATTATCAGAACCATTCCAGATCAAAACAGGATTACGCCAAGGTGATGGACTCTCACCGCTATTGTTCAACTTCGCTCTAAAAATGGTAATGAAGGAATGGTTTAAACAATACCCTACAAAAATAAAAAGAGCCAAAAGATAAAATCATAATGTCAAAATTGTAGCCCAATTCAAATACCTTGGAGAAATAATAACAAAGAATCTATTAGATTGCTAGCCCACACAGTTATACAACCAGAAGCCACATATGTAGCCGAAACACCGTTTCACTTAAAAGAACAATCAAAGATCGACAAACTTCAGAAGATCGAAAGAAGAATTGGAAGAACGAGCAGCAATAAAAAAATACCAGAAAGACGGACAGTAGCGGATAGTACCAAACAAAGTAGTGTACAAAGAGCTATAACCCATTACTGACACTATGAGTAAAAGGAGACTGCGGTTCTTTGGCCACTTAATGAGAATGCCAGATTCGAGACTTCTGAAACAACTGGTATAATAGAACTCCAAAAATACCACAACAGGGTGCAGGGGTAAGAGAGGATCTGAAAGAAATTGGGCTTACGCCAGAAGATAATATTAAACCAAAAAATCAAGGACACAAATATCCGCTTTCCACTCAGAAAGAAAAAATTCACAACACATATATTTTCAATTCAAGAACGGGTACGAAGATCAGAACGTATGAAAAAGTCTTGGGAGGACAGCAAGGCTCGAACAATCCCCTCAAGGAGACTTAGTAAATGGACTGACTAAAGTGATACTATGTGGTCATTAAAGAAGAAGAAGTGTAAAATATCTACATTAATGTCAAGAAAACAGTTAAGGTATTGTTAAGGTGTTCTAGGTATTATGGTATATAGCGCCCGTCGAGACTGTGCATTATTGTGTTGTTGTCTGTATATATTTTAACCTTGTCTAATCTGTATTGTATTGTCTATCTAATCCGTCTAGTAGAGTTTGTTTAATCTCGTCTTTTTAATACTGTCTGCCTTGTCTTGTCTGTCTATTTACTCAACTAGATGTTTCGTCTTTTAGTGTTAATTGGAAACGTTTTAATTATTTAAACGGAAAATGTAATTCGGGTTTGATACCTGACAAGTAGATGGTTTTCTGATTGTATAATTGGTGAAAATACAACTGCGAAGTTTCCATTTGGAAATAGTGAGGCACAATAGTAAATTTACTAGAAATATTTTATGAAATGATAGTATTAGTTTTGCTACTAATTCCCGCCTAATCTGATCCGGATAAATTTTAGATTAACTGATATTAGATAGAACCGACAGATCTTTTACCGCAGAACCGTTGCCGTAACAATGTACGGCTTGTGAAGATTAAACCGAACAGCCATTTTACTGTTTATGCTAGATTGTAATGTTTTATTTGATTTTCTATTTTAATATGGAACATTTCATACCCATTGATTCACTGCATAAACGTTAAAATCAATGCAAGATTAGACAGGTCGAGATCGAAATGAGTTCTTCATTCCGTTGAATAAATTGCCTTCTTGATGGAATACGAATATTTAAGAAACAAAGTTGAAGAAAAAGTGAAAATTCTTTCCAGAAAAAAAATACACCTGGAAAGAACTTCATGGGCTAAGTCAATTCAAAATAATGATGGAATCTTTTAAGCAGAAAGGAATAAAAGCTTGTCTGAAACTAAAAAGGAACAAGCTTAGATTCTGAGAGGAGTCCTGACCCAGACTTAGAAAACCCTAAGCCTAGAAGAAGATAACAGTTTCAGAATATGCAGCTCAGCAGAGGAAACCCCCATACATGCTCAAAGACTGCGGAGCATTGCACCGCAAGAGACAAATATACGTTGCACCTTGACGAGCAGTTGCAATCCGCCAAACCCACCCATGTCCTGATATTCTTTAATTAATCAAGACTAGAGGAGGCGCTCTGAATGGGTAATTATACTAACAAATAGAGGAAGAGGGTGGGGTACAATAGGTCGCAATATACGTCACCACCGAAATCTACAGTTATGTCCCCTTTCATTTTAAAATAATTTGAAAAAAAATGTTTAGAAACGCGTTTTTTAGACGTGGACGTTATTAATTGTGATGGACTGATAATTCAATTATTGATCAATATAAGACGTGTTCATCTCCTTGTGTCTGTGTATATATCTGATAAGGTAAAAGTATGTAATTTCGTAAATGTACTCACTTTCATTAACAACATTAAAATAAGAAATATTTTTTTTGCAACGTTATACAAGTAATTTAGCGTTGTAATAAATGTATTCATACAATAAGAAGAAAACAATTTATTTTTTATTTAAAATGAATGAATGAATCTCAGCTTAGTTAGTAAATATGAGTTCAACTTACATTAACCAGCTATGTGCCTCGTTTAATTTACACAATCTTATTAGAAACCTAGTGGATTCTATTTAGATATTCAACAATTTTTATATTAGAATTATAAACGTTTTACTTAAATTTCTCATTGGTTTTGAGAAATTGTTTTTGATTTCTAGAATTTATTTCTTAAAAAAAACAGTAAATTCTATTGATTTCCCAATTTTACAAATATCTCCTGATTTTAGAGTACAGAGAATAATAAATACAGTTACAGTTATATTTAGCTAACAATAAATTACAGCCGAATTTTCAGTAAAATTTCCTTAATATTCTCCGACTTTTTTTTGGAAATTTTGACAAAATTTTAACAAAATTTTAACAAAATTTTCACATAAATAACCTGAAACTTTCCTTCAACAACTTACTTTTTAATTAGAAATTTTCATTAAAGCTATTTAATACATCAATGCAAAAACTCACCCTCCAAAGCAGAAATTTCAACAACAATTTCACAAACACTCCTACAAAACGTTGCACAGCTATTCTCACCAACTTGTAGCACAATTTTCACTAAATATCCGTAACTTTTACGCACAAAAAATTCATCCACACACGACAATCGCACCCCATTAACTAAAAACGTTAACCATCGTGTTCCAGCTCACCTTATCTGCACTTATTACGCTCGCTTCAGCCCGACGTATTTATATTTTTTGCACCCCCAAGGTCAACAAACCAACGAAACGCTACAAATCTTCACCGTTTCTGTTTACAAAATAGAATCGCTGTACAAATTAATAAAACATATTCCGTTGTTTCCTACTTTAAAACTTCTAATCTTGTCTATCTAACAAGGTCACTTTAAATTGAATGCTTTTCAAATTGATGTGTAGAGTTTTCATATATCTTCCTGAAGTTATAATAAATATCTGGATAGATACCATCTAGAACTAGGTGGATAATAGGGATATCTAATTCTAGATGGTATCGATCTAGATATTTTTTAATCGGTAATATTTTATAGTCTCGTCTTATAAGTCTCGTCTTTGTAAACACAAAATGCAAGTTTTTTTACAGATAAGTAAACGGGGAGAATAATAAATATTGTTTATATTTAGCTAACAATAAATTAGAGCCAAATATCACAAAGTTAGCGCAATAGTCTTTAGTATAGGATCTTAATAAATATTTTTGTTGCACCGATATTTGTATCTTTTTGTAAAAGGTGTTTTTAGGGTTCCGTACCGAAAACGGAACCCTTATAGGATCACTTTGTTGTCCGTCTGTCTGTCTGTCTGCCTGTCTGCCTGTTTGTCTGTCCGTCTGTCTGTCTGTCCGACCGTCTGTCTGTCTGTCAATACCAGTTTTCTCAGGAACGCGTAGAGGTAACAAGTTGAAATTTGTATCAAATACTCAGGTATGCGCTCTCTTTCAGCTGTGAAAAAATCAACTTGTAAGTCAACAAAAGTTATTTTGCGATTTCACAAGGGAATCAAAACCTATAGGGTACTTCCCGTTGACCTAGAATCATGAAATTTGGCAAGAAGCGGTGTCTTACAGCACATGTCAAGGGAAAAATCTGAAAACCGTAAATATGTAGTTTAATTACAAGAAAAATGCGAATTTACTATTAGAAACTTATGAAAATTCACTAATGTTGTCGTAGTGGTATTGTCAGGCTACAGAAGCATATGGGTTGCATACAGTTAGGTCCTATTCGGTTAGATCCGAAGGTTAAAAAGTATGTGCTGGCGCCAAGCTGTTTATTCTGAATTTTCTTTGTTTATATTCGTTATGCATTTCATCACGTACGCTTTATATACATAATATATACAGGGTATATATTATGTCTAAATTTTGCTTGTTTATAACCGACATGCGACATACTCAAGTCCCGTAACATCCTGTATATATTATATTTCGTCTAATTTTTCTTTATAATCTACATAATATGTTGATAATCTACATAATAATACTATACTATACAAGTTTGTACGGAACAGTCGGTGCGCTAGTCACAACTCGCACTTGGCCGGTTTTTTTTGTGTCACAACTTTGAGTTGGCATCACTGCTTTATTTTAGCATCCATTTAACAGCTGATAGTTGCTTTTTGTTTAGTTTGCTTTGAAATTTCTTTATGAATCGACTTACACCAGAGCAACGCGTGCAAATTGTTGAAATTTTTAATCAAAATAATTGTTCTATTCGTCAAACTCATCGTGCACTTCTTCCATTGTATGGCGTACATAATCGTCCTTCAGAGCGGCTAATTCGAAGAACAATAGATATAGTTTTCGGACCACATTTTCTGTTACTGATAATGTGCATCCCGAATGTGAAAGTGAGATGCCGAACAGTGCGCACTGAAGAAGCTGTAGCCGCTGTACAGGAAAGCATTGAAGATGATCTTAATCAATCAATTCGTCGCCGTTCTCAGCAACTGGGGTTGTGTCCTTCCGCTTTATGGAAGATTTTACGAAAGGATCTTGGCTTAAAAGCTTTCAAGATTCAACTTGTGCAGGAATTAAAGCCAAACAACCATCGTATGCACCGCCAATTCGGCGAATGGGCTGAAGCACAAATTGATATTGATTTTGAATTTCCATTCATTTCCATTTATTTTCCGATGAACCCCATTACATCCACAGAAAATTACTGTTTGGTGTACTTTATGGGCTGGCGGAGTCATTGGCCCATATGTCTTCAAAAACGATGATGGTCAGAATGTTACTTTCAATGGTGAACGGTATAGGAACATGATTCGAAATTGTTTCATACCTCAATTACGTGGCATTAATCTTGCTGATATGTGGTTCCAACAGGACGGAGCCACATGCCACACAGCGCACGCTACAATTGATTTATTCAAAGAAACTTTTGATGAAAAAATAATTTCACGTAATGGCCCAATTAATTGGCCACCAAGATCGTGTGATTTAACCCCATTGGATTATTTTCTTTGGGGTTATGTTAAGTCACTTGTCTACGTCGATAAACCACAAACAATTGAACACCTGGAAATCAACATTGGAAGAGTTATCGGTGAAATACTGCCGCAAATGCTGCGAAAAGTTGTTGAAAATTGGTGTTCCAGATTGCGCCTTCTACGAGCCGTGGCGGCCACCTGACAGAAATGATATTTAAACATTAATTTCATAAAATTTTCTTTCCAATAAAGCCCGTTTTATTGATATTAAAAATATATTTCCTTGTTTTATTATGATTTAAACTTGTGTCACTCCATAAAAAACACTCTCTATGTATAATAGTGTATGTTATTTATATTAATATCTATCTTAAGATCTGATCATTTTCTGATAATTGTTGTGTTTTCTTGGAAAAAGGAAAACAACTAATATTGATATTTTAAGTTTCTGTATTTTAATTCTGCCCTTGAGGGCTACAAAATAAAATTATCAACATATTGGAAAAGTGCATTCATGGCAATATCAGCGTATGCCGGGCTAGTGGGAACCCCATGTACCTGCTTTTTGTTTGTAGTATGTAGTATTGAGTCTTTAAAAGTGAAATAGCGACTTTGAAATGTGAATTCTAATAGTTGGGTGAATTGTTTTTTAGGGAATTTTTGTAAATTTTTTTATGTAGTTCCATTTTTGTTTAATTAACTTGATTACTAAGTGATGCTGTATGTTGGTATAGAGTGAAATCACATCTAGGGAAATCAAGAAAGTAAAGTTATCTGGTACTACTATGGATTTTGTTATTTCAATAAATTCTTCTGATCTTGATCTTGATATTGTATAAGGAAGTGGAATTGACTTTAGACAGGATGTCTTCTAGTATAGTAGCAATATTATCACCCGGACTGCCTATTGTGTTAAAAAGATTTCCTTTCCTCAATAAAAAACTACAGTTATCTATATTAATGTGAAGAAAACAGGTAAGTTATTGTTAAGGTATTCTAGATTGTGGTATACATCGCCCGTCGAAACTGTTCAATATTGAGTTGTTTGTATATATTTTGATGCGAAAATTTCTTTCCATTTTGGATTTCCATACGAAATGTTCGTTCGATAATGAAACAAAGACGCGAATCTATTTTTAACGAGAATCGTTTTAATTATCAAATCTCTGAAGGGAGGGTAATGAAATGACGACCGTCATCTCTTTCTCTCACAACCACACACAAGCAGTCTCTCTCTCGCTATATTTAATTTAATTCCCCCGTCGATTTGTATATTTACGAGGATGCCCCGAGGTTGAAACAATCTTTGTTTTAATATATTTATGTGAGCATCCCGACTGTCCGTCCTCTCAAACTGTAATCCCTTAATTCCACTCCATTTCGAGATTAAATCCCAATATTTTTTTTCTCATAAAATCCAACCACATTTTGTTATCGAAAATAAAATTAATCTAAAGTAGATGGAGTAGACAGACAAGGCTATACATACAAGATTAGATACACATAACAGACAGAGTAAGGCTAGACAGAGAAGACAGGCAAGAATAGACAGACAAGATTAGACAAACGAGACTAAACAGACAAGTTTACACTAGACAAGACTAATCAGACAACACTCGACAGACAAGACTAGACAGCTGATTTGTTTATTTAATATTTACAAATTGTATCATAAATATTAAGCAGCACTCCGTTTATAATTAAACACTATGCTGGCCAGTTTTTACAATATTTTTCACATTACTTTTTTTAATTTAGGTGTAGTTTTTTTAATTGCTTGGTATTATTGTCAAAAATCAACCACCATTTTCTATTTTTCTTAATGTTCCTTAAGTCGTCTTCATTTTTCGGCCAAATACAGGAAATAAGCGATCAGGATCGCTTCATGGCATTTTTAATTTTCAATCTCCACTGGTCAGAATATTTGCAATTGAAAGCACATGTGCAGCAGCATCTTCTTGTCCACAAATGCAAGTAGGTGATTCTCGTTTTCCAAATCTATGTAAATATTCTTGTAAATTCCCATGTCCAGTAATAAGTTGGACAGCATGGTGCGATAGATGTATATACATTTTTTTCCTCCAACGTTTGGGATGAAGTATTTTGTCCATCCGCCTGTTTTCGCCTCTTCCCAGCGAGATTGCCATATTTTTTGAAAATAATTGTTTAATTTTAATTTAAAAGTTCGTAAATGGATTTTAGAATTCGAAATCGGAATATTATTGAAATTATCAGCACCTGATACTTGTTTAGCTAGCCTATCGGCTTTTTCATTTCCTTCTATCTCAATGTGGGCTTTAACCCAGTGCCATCTTAATTTAACATCTTTTGCAATTTCTTTTACTTTTATCCAAGTATTCAATACAAGTTCTGTGGGAACAGACAAGAACTTTAGAGCATCAAGTGCTGAACGACTATCACAAAGAATAGAACAACCCTTAATAAAATGTTTATTTACTTCAATGTAATGTAAGGCTTGCTTGATTGCAGTAATTTTTGCCTAAAATATTGAGCAGAATTTTTCAAAACGAATTTGTTGATAATAAACCTCCCTAGCTTGAATGTAAACCAAAAATGTCTCGCTCACACCATTTTCAGATTTTAAATTGTCAGTATATATTTGGATAGGGAAAGTATTGGATTTTATCACATAATAATTTACAAGGTCAATTTCTGAAGCATGAATAAACTTTTGAATATTTATTTTCGACTCGATTAATTTTGGAGAAAAGCCTGCAAACCCATTATTTGTTTGAATAGTGTTTCATCCAGATTATGTTTTAAAAGTTTATATGCTATTTCCTTTAGCCTTAGATCAACAGGTAAAAGACAAGAAATAACACAGGTCGCCTCTGTAGATACTGTACGATATGCTTTAGCTGCAGATATCGTGCTATGACGCTGTACACTTAATAATTTGATTCTTTCTTTTACACCACACGAGTTATGCCAAATAGATATAGTATAGTAATAGATTAGTATAGTAATGCCAGTTCTACCGCTCCTCTATAAATTTCACATATTGCAGATTTATCAAGACCCAATTCTTTTCTACAGGCAATTCCAATTCCTGAACTAAATAGTTTAACTTTTGCGCACGCTTGTCTAATATGTTCTTTAAAATTTTTAGACATCTATTAAAACTCCTAAATATTTTATATGATCTTGACATTTAATTTTTTCGTTCCCTAATGTAAATGTATGTAAATAATGTTCTTTGTATCGGCGATTTTCCAAAGAATAATGCTTCGGATTTTGTAGCATTCAAATTTAACTTGCATTCTTTTGTCCATTTTTTTGGGGCTCTCTAGAGCACGATTCGCTTTATGTTTTAATTTCAAAATAGTTTACTTCTTATCAGCAGCATTGTATCGTCAGCGTATGCAACAATTTCGCAGTTTTCGGGAATATCAATATCAAAAATTTCGTAATTTCGTAAGAATCGTAAATAATTTTCCAAAATCCTGGGCCAGACTTGGATCCCTGTGGACATCCCTCACTAATGATTTTCTCTTTATAGACTCCAGGCTTCGAAATGACGGCTTTACGATTTGCGAAATAATTTGTAGCCAGATTAATCAAATTATTTGGAAAATGTTTCTTGATTAATTGATGAATTATTAATGGCCACCAGGCATTATCAAATGCACCACTTATATCTAGAGCAATTGCTGTGCAGTATTCTTTTTCCGTAATAGAATCTTTAACGAAACTAACAACTTTAACGATTGTTCAAACACCCTTACGAAAACCATATTAATTACCATTAAATACATTTTGACTATAAAAATAATGTTCAATCCTCGATATCAGGAGTGCATCTAGCACCTTCCTTGTTACTGGTAGCAAACTAATTGGTCTAAAATCTTTAATTACTAGGCCAGAATTGTTAGGTTTTGGAATCACCGTTATTAGTTGTTCTTTCCAGCATTCTGGAAAAACTCCATACTTCAGACATTTGTTAAATAATTCCCGAAAAAGTGTAGGAGATGAGTTCAATGCTACCTGAACAATATCCGAAGTGATACCATCAATTCCTGGTGCTTTCTTAGGGTTCATTTTTCTTATTGTTCGTTTTATCTCTGCTGTTGTAAAATTCCTATCGTCAGGTCCTCATTTGCCTGCGCTTGACTCTTCTCTGATTTGTTTATGCTTTACTGTATCTTCTTCATTATCTTCAGGAAAGAAGGCATTCAGTAGCAGATGGCTTGTCTCTACTAGATCTAAGGTAATACCTCCATTTTTTAGACCACTAAAATATGCCGCAGAAGATTTTCCCCCCTAATAACTTTATGAATAGGCCCCCAAGGATCACCATTTGAAGATAATGTGCAAAATTCCCTCCACTTTTTTTTGTCTCTATAATTTGCTTTTTATATTCACGAAATTTGCGATTATAGAAGATGCGTCTTTCTTCTCTAATTTCACCAGCACTATTTTGAAAACTGCGTCTTAGTTGATTGTTTTCTTTGCGGAGGACAGTCAATTCCGAAGTCCACCAAGGAACAGAATTTAAAAAAAAAACTTTTTAGCGAGAATAGTGTCCTGGGCTGCTGTAATTAAGGATCTATTATGCTTCTCTGCAAAAAAAGATATTTCTTCAGCAGAGACACATTCATTTAATTTTGGTGAAATATTGTGGATATAATTGTGAAATTTTTGTTTAAATTCTTGCCAGTTTGCTTTTTTAGTGCAGAATCCACGTTTGAGTTCAGATAATTCTGTTTCCATCCCTATTGACCAGCTAATAAATTTGTGATCTGATAAACTGCATTCATCTGGAAGATGCCAATCATTAATTAAGTCGCTCAATCTGCCACTTGCTAGTGTTATGTCTATTAGACTTGATCCATTGTGTCCAGTGAAAGTGGGTTCAATTCCACTGTTCAGAATGAGTAGATTTTGCTGACCAAAAAGTATTTCCAATTTTTTCCCTTGCCTGTTTACAAGTGCACTTCCCCAAGTATATGATTTAGCATTAAAATCCATAGCAATCAAGATTTCCCCCTTTGTTTTAAGATTCTCTAATATTTCTCTTAAAATTTGTAAATTATCATCGAAAGTATCAATTTCAACTGGTCGAGCTTGTGGTGGTAAATAAATTGATATGGCATAGAAAACTATACCACAAAAAAATGGATGACTGTCATCAGCTTATTTGATAAATTGGCATTATAAATTGGCCGATTTTACGGTAGATTCATCAAATTTAGTATCATATATAATTTGGTAATGAGCTGGAAACACATGTGGCTCCAGAATGAAAACTATTTTAATGTCATCCCTCGTTATTTTTTCCAAGAGGGCAGCTGTAGCGGCTTTACATCTTCCAATGTTTATCTGTAAACACTATTGAATTTTTGCTATGAAATTTTGTCATTTTAGAATTTATAGTTTGTAAATGAAATCGGAGTTTAAAGTTTTGAACGTAGTCTGCCATTTTCTCATGCCTTTCCCTTCGCGTTTTTGGGTTCGGTTTTCGATTGCTCTCCCCCAGACTTGGAAGGGGAGCGTGGTGTTTTAAATAATAGATTTACTTCGCCGTCCGAAGAAGTGTTAGTATTTATCTCACTACTTGAACATTTTATACTGTTGTCAACTGTGTTTTCATATGCAATAGGTATATGTAGTGGGTTGGTCTTTGTTATTTGTATTTCCTTTTTGATTAAGTCTTTTACGGATGACATGATGACCGGGATTAATGCAGTGGCCAGTTCCGTTACGTCGACTGCAGTTTTTGAGTTTTGCCTAGTTGCCTTAGCGTACGATACGTTGGCGGTTAGGGTTGCAATAGTAACCTTGTTATCGTTCTTTGGATCGCTACTTCTTCTTTATATTTAGCGCAATTTTTTTAATTGGCGAAATGATCACTTTCACAGTTAACGCATTTGGGGCTATCACATGTTTTCGCCTCATGGGATGGCTTTCCACAAACGCATAATTGAGAATTTAAACATCTCGCAGCACTATGTCCGTATTTCTGACATTTATAGCATCTTACAGGATTTTGAAAATATTCGCGCACATCTAGATTATAAAAAGCAACTTTTAATTATGTGGGCAAAGTCGGAGTGTTAAATGTTACAATTAATAACGGGGAATTTTTAAGCTCGCCATCTCTCTTCGTTTTAATTCTCCTTACTTCGCAGACTCCTTTGTCTCTAACGTCTTCCAGAATTTCCTCTTCAGTTGTATTTTGCAGATCTCTGCAGAAGATTATCCCTTTACAATAATTAAAAGTTTGATGTGGGATAACTTCTACTGCGCAAACACATTGCTTGTTTATTGGTCCTTGCTTTAACAAAAAGACCGTCTCTAACTTTCCTAATGGTGTTACATTCTCCTATTAGACGTACAAACTTTTATTTATCAAAAATGGATTTTCTTTTTCAAAATTAGATCCGTCCTTTTTCTTAATAATTAGGAACCGGAGTTGAGCTGCCGTCACCTGATCATTATGTCCCATTTTTTGTGAGATGGGTATCTCGTGTTTTTTGTTTCTTTGAGATTCCATGTTTGGTCCCACGAGTTTGCTAGAAATTATATCGTCCGCCGCCCTGGAGCCTACTTAGCACGGTAAGGCTATCTTACATCCGCAGGTCGCCAGATATTCGGAGCACACCGTTAACGATCCGCTAACGTGGGATCATTTACACCTCGGCACGGTTCGTATTACACCTTGGGTTCCGCAAATTCTAGAGTCTTGTTTCGAAATTTTATAGCTTCAGGGAAGAGAAGTGGTCCCGAATTGATTATCTGATTTTTTATAGATGAGTTACTTGAATGAATAAATTATAATTATTTTGAATTTTGGAGCAGAAACAATTTTGAGCTTTCAGTTAGACGTTCAAAGCCTACTGACAAGACTAGACAGACAAGACTAGACAGACAAGACAAGACAGACAAGACAAGACAGACAAGACTAGACAGACAAGACTAGACAGACAGGACTAGACAGACAAGACTTAACAGCACACTCACGAAGACAATGCTTAGGAGTGAAGAAGACTGGTCTGCAACAGAAATTATGATAAGGGACATACTAAGCATGAAAGAACAGGACGAACGGACAAAACAACAAAGACAACGAAAACTGAAAAAAACCTGAACTCCTAATCACCTTTCGTGGATGGGGAACGTAAGGATATCAAGTAAGGTCAAAGCCAACGCCATCTTGAAGATATCCGAAAAGCGGTTCCAAGATGCCCGTGAGTTTCTAGGGGGGCACTTGTCAAGTTAACTGAATGTGCTTGCTAGGTCCCCTATACTAAAAAAAAGGCATACAAGAATATACAGACAAGACTTGACAAACAAGACAAGAGTGGGCAGAGTAGAGCAGACTGGGCAGACAAAACTGGGTAGACAAGACTGGCCAGACAAGACTATACTAGACTAGACAAGACTAAACAGACACCACTCGACAGATAAAACTAGACTGCAAGACTAGACAGACAAACAAAACAAGACTGGGCAGAGTACACAAGACTGGGCACACACGACTCGGCAGACAAGACTGGGCAGACAGGACTGAACAGGCACGACTGGGCAGAAAAGACTGGACTAACTAGGTTAGACAAGTAAGACTGGACAGACAAGACAGACAGATAAGCTCTGTTCCAAACAAACAAAACTAATATTTTTAATATATTTGAAATCATATGAAAGTGAACCAGATTTTTACTTGTATTCACAATTGAGTTATTAACGTTTCTGATGGTATGGTAGATGATACTAATAAATTAGTGAAGATTAATTGGGGGTCTTAAAATTGTTAATTTCTCTTCATCACGCATGTTCTCTTATCTAGCCAGTGACAACTAATTATTGGAAACGGAAATCTATGGGCTGTGTTACGCAAGTGTCCATCAACCCAGAAAATGATTAATTACCCACAAACACGATATTAACAAGGAAATTCAGGAATGAAATTTGTAACATAAAAAAGTCAATTAGAGGCATATTTATTTAATCTAATACAGAGGTGGTATAAATGTCGATTTTATTTTAAAAGTGAAGCAATTAATATTCCTTCAATTTAGGTTAATATTTATTAGTTCCTAGTTTTGGTCGAGTTCACATGATTTTCTTTTAGAAACTGCTGTTATAAACGCAAGCAGATTAAAACTATTTCTCCTTATTGTTGGAAAGTTTAATGCGCACTTCTATCAAATGAAGTTAGTTCAATGCTCAATGGAACTTATATATTCTGACTGTAGTGGTTTTATAAGTAATACCATTCAGACCTTGCAGCTTTTAGCTTCAAACGTTCGTTCGCAACGCTTGCGTTCGGCAATATTCTCTTTGTGGATATTACAGTTGCCGAATTGAATTTCAACTATGAACTATAAACTGTTTTTTAAATTTAATTAGTTTCTACTTTTTTCAGTTTCAAAAGATCAAGCTTTAAATAAATTTTAGACTTATTAAATATTAATTCTTGTTTATCTTGCCTTGTAACAGCAGTTTTGTCACTTTATGTTTAGCCTTATCTTTATAGTATTGTCTGTATGTCTATCCGTCAATTTTCATCCATTTACTATAGTATACATATATATATATATATATATATATATATATATATATATATATTTTAACTCTTTTGAATCATCCACCAATAAATAAATTTTAGTTTTCTGGACAAAGCGGCGTAACTCCATCCGATATCATCCTCTCCATAAAGTATCTGGGACATAAAAGGAATCCTCGTTGTATCCACGGTGGAAATAACGCATTGCCATCTATATCGCCGTGTGCCGGCTTTAAATACTTGCTTCGGCTCGTTTACGTTGCTCTCTATACTCAACCCCCGACATAATGGCCTGCATCCCCGAGTCTATTCCCTCGATGCAACAAAATGCAACTATGGATGCCAGACCCAAAATGTTTCATTCAGTCGGAGTTAATGCGCAGATTTACCGGGGAAAACATCAACGTTGAATATATTATGTGGTTGCTTTTATAGAGTCGATGTATGAATATCAAATAGGTTTATTGATGAAACTTATTGAGAGATTATTTTAATATATACAGAAGAATTAAGTTCAGAAACTAGGTTATACAGACATGGCATATAAGATGGAATGAGTACCAGCAATCATACTATGATTGGCACGAACAAACATAACTAGACCGATAAGGCAAAAAAGTAAAAAATAGTCAGGTAAAGCTAGGTTAGTTTTTTGTCTAAACTAGACAAGACTAACAAGACAAGGCAGATAAAACTAAAGAGATAAGTCTAAACAGGGTTGATCAAGACTGGACAAAACTGGAAAAGATTGGACAAGAGCAGACTAGACACGGCTAGACTAGACGAGACACTACATAACAAGACTAAACAAGAATAGACAAAACCACGCGAGACCAGACAAGACCAGATAAGACCTGACAAAGTCCAGATAAGTCCTAACAAACACCAGATAAGACCGGAAAAGACCAGACAAGACCAGACAAGACCAGACAAGACCAGACAAGACCAGACAAGACTAGACAAGACCAGACAAGACCAGACAAGACCAGACAAGACCAGACAAGACCAGACAAGACCAGACAAGACCAGACAAGACCAGACAAGATCTGACAAGACCAGACAAGACCAGACAAGACCAGACAAGACCAGACAAGACCAGACAAGACCAGACAAGACCAGACAACACCACACAAGACCAGACAAGACCAGACAAGACCAGACAAGACCAGACAAGACCAGACAAGACCAGACAAGACCAGACAAGACCAGAAAAGGCCATACAAGACCAGACAAGACCAGACAAGACCAGACAAAACCAGACAAGACCAGAAATGACCTTACAAGACCAGACAAGGCCAGACAAGACCAGACAAGACCAGACAAGACCAGACAAGACCAGACAAGACCAGACAAGACCAGACAAGACCAGACAAGACCAGACAAGACCAGACAAGACCAGACAAGACCAGACAAGACCAGACAAGACCAGACAAGACCAGACAAGACCAGACAAGACCAGACAAGACCAGACAAGACCAGACAAGACCAGACAAGACCAGACAAGACCAGACAAGACCAGACAAGACCAGACAAGACCAGACAAGACCAGACAAAACCAGACAAAATCAGTCTAAAACAAACAAGACCAGATAAAACCAGACAAGACCAGACAAGACCTTACAAGACCAGATAATACCTGACAACACCAGACAAGACCAGAGAAGAGCAGACAAAATCAGACAAGACCAGACAAGACCAGAGAAATGCAGACAAGACCCGACAACACCTTACAACATCAGACAAGACCAGACAAGACCAGGCAAGACCAGACAAGACTAAACAAGGCCATATAAGACCTATCAAGACCTGACAAGACCAGACAAGACCAGATACCGACATCCTCCTTTTAGAGTTATATCTTCTTTTGTTGGTTCTTAGCTATAGACTGCACCAGGAGTGTTCAAACTCCATTGGTTTTAAAACGTTTCAACCCATTTTTTAGAAACCCAATCTATAGCACCCTTTTGATCCGAAACTCATTGAGTTTTATCAAAGATACTTGACTAGCTAGAAAAAAAGACAACTTGATAAGAATGCCTTCTTATCTTTTCACTTCATTTATTTCAGATTTATTTGCATTAGACGGTAAGATTTCTTCTAAATAACATTCCAACGAATTGTCAACATTCTTATCGAAGGAAGTTTAACCCAAAAAGGAATTACCATAAAGAAAAGAAATATTTGTAATCTTTTGGCGTGATATTCAAAATATATATAGCATAACGATTTACGCTAATTTCTTGCAAGTTTTTGAGTCCTAAAGGAATTCCTTGCGCTTGTTTTGAGACTGAATTTATAGAAATCGGTTGAAAGTTTCTGGACAAATTAATTCAAATCTAGAAGTACTTCAATAGGTTGATGGCTGGGTCGATGCGATTTAAATTTTATTTTCTGGTAAACCTGTATATGTTCGTCGACTAGTTTTGGAATGCTGAATCAATTCGAAACTTGAAGTGTCTGTGATGAACCGTTTAAGAGTTGAGATATTGGGAAACCAGCGGAAAATGCGAGGAAATTAATTTTGCTAAATTGGTTATTAATCATGTTATTGAATAATTTTAAATGGTTGGTACTTTTTCTGCTGATTAAAAATATGCAAATTAAATTTCTTTAGGTATTTCCGTTCACAAGACATATTTTTTGCTTAATTAATAGAGTCGAGCGAAAATGAATTTTCCTCGGAAAATTTCATAGGAAAATGATTTCCCGAGGATGATACGTATTTTGACGTTATACGTCTTTATGGCCAATACCACATTTAACTTAAACTGCACACTTTATTGCTATGTTCATTAAAGTTTGACCAATTGTATGCGGCTTAGTTTTCACCAAAACTAATCAGACATAGCCTTATATTTGATCTTGGTGACATGCAAAATCTTTGTATTCCACATTTCAAATTCCTCTTCATTTTATGAAAACCCGATTGCTAAGTAATCGGAATCAAACTTTTTTACTTTTTTTCCTTCATTGTGGCTTTAAATTTCAGCTGGAAAGATCATCAAATAATTATATATTATTGATTATATCATGCGTCAAAATATCACATAACACATATCACAAGTCACATAATATCATAATTTGATACTTTTTAGCAATTTTTTTTTTTAATATTATATTCAAGATCTTGTCGTTACCCACCAAAATCGACTGGCGGCCCACAGCTGGGGATCGCTGGATTAGACCATTTCATTACTGTAATTATAAGGATATAAATGTCATTAGAATAGAAATAGGATCAGAGCCAATTAAACTAAGACCCTTGGCCTTTGGTGATTTTCTTATGTGGCCTTGGGTGGTTTTCCGGTTCTCCGATGACAAATTAAGAATTTCTGAAATTTTGTTTTTTTTTATAAAATTGTGAACAGTTTAATAAAAACATTTAAGTAAAAATATTTCTAAAGTCGGAAATAACTAATTTCTATATAAAAGTAAATTGTATTGAATGGGAAAAATGGAAATCACTTATGTGAATTTGGGTATTTAAAAAGCGCTGTGGCATGTTTACGTTCAATAAATTGGTTCCGGCCGACAAGCGACCGGGGCAGCTCCTTGCCGACATGATATTATTTTTAGCCAAATTGATTAGGAAAAGCCCTCTTATCTGCCTCTTATTCAAACACCGTTGAATCGATCCCGCTATAAAAACCGCCCGAAAACGAAAATAAAGTTTATTTTTCCCGTTTTATTTGGCCGCCGATCACAATAGAATTCGATTAGCTGGTTAAAAAAAATGATTTTTCCCCTATTTATTTGACCGTCAATCATCACAGAATTTTTTTAAGAATTTCATATATTACATTGATACAAAAATATTTGGCGCAAACACAAATATTTATTTGGTTTTTATTAAGTTTAGGCACCAATATGAAAAGACGTGAAAGGAAACCGCGCATTTATTGCAAAAAAAAGGTGGCGAAGTGTTGCGAATTGTCCACCAAGATCTTTAGCGTTATCTTAAGGATAAAGTTTATATTAACAAACCACAAACCATTGAGGATCTAAAAAAGAGACTCTCAGGATTTTCAGTTTTAAACGCTATCTCGATAATGGAAAAAGCTGAAAACCCGTTTTATACATATTGTCTAGTACTGGAATGCAAACATTAAGAATAACAAAGATTGTTTCTCAATTTCATAGATAGTTAAAGCTAAATTTTACCATATTAGGCATCTTTATTGATATCTATTAATATATAGACTTTTATGTTGCCTTTACAAATCGAAATTAATTAGAATTAGTTGTTAACTAATATTGGACAGGACTGGTCAAGATCTGTAGCCGTTATCATTTACTCCGAAGTTTTTGAACAATTGACGCAAAAATTGTAATTTAAAAATAGCAACACTTTATAGCGCTAGTGGTGCAAAATGTTGAAGATTTCGTGCATAAAAAGTAAGTTTTTGAGTTCATTATATTTGTTTTCTGATATCTACATGCACAAAACTAACAGCCATATGATTATACTATAATTGTATGAATATATTAGGCCTTCCAATAACATAACTATTTCGTAGGCGAAGCTTTAATTTCGTACTAGTTTTCGAGGTTTTATTTTTTGAAAGGATATGCTATGTAAGGTGTAATGAAAAAGCTAGCTCTTTCCTAACTGGCTCTTTTAAGGCTTACTTTTTAATATCATTCAAGTCCTGTATTAATTCATTATATGGACAATTAAACATTAAGGGAAAAGGCAGTGGTGAAAAAGGTTAAAATGGTGTTCAAAAACCTAAACTGCGGCCGAGTTATAAATATAGACGTAGATAAAAATAATCGGGTTTTCAGTCAAAAATCCTTTATTATTTACAAAGTCGACGTTTCGACACCACTTGTGGCTTCCTTAGTGCTAGCAAATAACAGTTTTGCGTTATGCTTTAAGTTCAAAAGTAATATCTTAGTATATTTTATTTAGACCATGTCAATACCTGGAAAAATACTTAGCGGCTCCCAGAAAAAAAAAAAAACTAAAGCAAGAAAAAGAAACTGAGAAATCCAGAATAATAATGAAATCCTATTTAGTAAAAAAATCGCAAAAAGAAAAATCAGAAGATATGAAGCACGAAGCAGTAAAATCAGAGTCAGAATTTGATTCAGGTTGTACTCCTACTTCTGCTAAACTTTTATGCGATAATCATCACAACTAATAATCACAACAACATCACAACAAATACAAGACTTTGAAGTTGAATATGGGAGCCCAAGTACATCTGAAGTTCCAAATCCGTGTCCATATTTAATAAAAAGTACAGAAAATTCAAACAGAAACATTGAATTGAAAAATGCACTTTGTTTTTTACCACACTTATATTATGTAAAAATGTTATATAACTTATTATTCACAGTTATATAAATTTCTACACATATCACACATATCACATATCAGTGATATGTGTAGAAATGTATATAACTGTGAATAATAAGTTATATAACATTTTTACATAATATAAGTGTGGTAAAAAACAAAGTGCATTTTTCAATTCAATGTAAGTATGGATTACCACGTAGTAACTGTCGCAACCATCCTATTCATACAAACAGAAACACTTACTGTAGTCCCAGACGTTTTGGAGTTCAGAGATGTTGCTTATTTAAAATTAAATATTAATCTTCCAATAATATCGAATCAACTTCGCACCAAAATGAGTATTCGTGGATCCCTGTTAAATGTGCATCTGAAACACGATGGAGTGCCAGAGCACAAGCGGTTAGCATTATTGTCGATGGGCTCGAAGGGTTAGTAGAAGTATTAGAAAAATTAGCAGAGGGCGGTACTACTACAAATGACACCAGAAGCTACAATTACATTTATACAATTACAATTTTATAACAAATATATATTGAATTTTAATTATATCTTTTGTTCATTTCTTGCATGAAATCTTGAGGAGAATAGATCGAGTTCAGTTGAGATTACAAGATCCTAAAATGAATTTTAAAGAAGCGTTCCATGATCTTGAATCATTAGTGACTGAACTTGTGGCAATTCGAGAAGAGGTCTGCGAACTGGCAATAGAAAAGGCTAAGTCTCTCTGTAAAAAATGGGCTATTGATATAACAATCCGTTTTAGAAGACGCCGAAAAATGCCATTGGGTAGTTATGTTGCCCTTTCCGCAGAAAGTGATATTTCTCGCGTTATGAAAAGTTATAATCGCGTTATAATTCTTGATCGTCTGCAGCAAGAAATAAGTAGGTACACGATTTACACGACTAAGTGATCTTAACTCCAAATTTGGATTTTTACTGGAAGTTGAAAATTTTCTAAACAAGGATAATGATGATAACAACAGTCTTTGAACAGAATTGTAAAAATATGTGCGAATTTTATAGTACAAATTTTAATGGAACATAACTCTATGTCGAAATATGTGACTGCAAGATATTACTCCGCAGTAGAAAAGAAATTGGACCTAAAACTCCATTAGAGCTTCATACCTTTATAACCACGTATGGCGAAGATGTTTTTCCAAACCTGAGAGTCGCGCTTCAAATACTCCTTACTATTTCAGTATCAATTGCTGGCTGTGAACGTTCATTCAGCAAATTAAAATTAATTTTCACATATCTACTATCAAGGATGGGACAAGATCGCCTAAGTGATCTGGCATTTTTAAGTGTGGAAAGTGAAAAAATAGAAATGATCGACTTTGATGAAGTAATTGATACATTTTCTTCATCTAAAGCAAGAAACATGTATACTTAGTACTTATTTGTATTAATATATTATAGAATAATATTGAACTATTCGTAATATATTATAGATATTTTAACGTAGGTACTACATCATATTATTATTTATATTATATTCTTATTACGAGTAAATTCTATTTACTATATTATCATATGTGTTTCTGGAGGGTGGGAGGGGGGCGCCAATGAAGTATCGTACCGTGGGGGCCAGTTATATACGCCACTGAGGCAGATGCCAGAAAAAAACACGGTTTCTAAAACTCTGTAAATGTCATTTTATTTGGCAATCCTGAGAAAAACGAGATAGAAGAAAACTCAAATTTAAGGCAAAATAGAAAGAATGTAAAGAAAAGTCTATACTAGCGCTTACTAAGAAATCTAAAAGAGATTTAGATACTCTATCTGAGTCTTACGATAATATGGTATTGTCACAAGTAAAAAATAAGGGTATGAACACAAGAGGTAGAGAACAGGATAATTGGGTAGTATGCAATCATAATTATAGTAACAGCAATCAAGAGTGTTTGGGCAGGTTTGGGCAGATGAATCCCGTGGTGTACTTAAAAGGGAGATTGCATTTTTTTGCCGAAAATGTTTTTAAGTTTTTAAATTCGGCAACTTTATAATTATAAGAAGACTATATTTATAATATTAAGAAGACTATAGTTAGATTAAAATGATTTATCTCAAACGGCTAATTTATTAATAATTTCATAGATTTAAGTAAATACTTTATTCAGAGTTTGCGTTATATAAATCATTTTATATAATAATATAAATAAATAATAATTAAAAGTAAATTAGCAAAAGATATCATTTTCAATGATATCTTTTGCTAATTTACAGTTCAAGTCCCTGTACTATGAACTTGGCTCTTTCAAAACATTAGTTGGTACTTTCAATGCTTATGTGTTATGAAAGAGCTGAATCTCATCTTTTTATAAATAGTTATATGTTTGAGTAAATTGTTTGCTTTTGGAAAATGTTTTTCTTAAGAACAAAAATGACTTTTTTTAAATGGCTCGTTCATGCCACTCTTTCCCTATATTGCCACCTCTGCATCCAAAATTAAACAGTATTAAGTAGGACTACGCCAGATTAGATATGGCTAAACAAGACTAGATAGGGTTAAATAAGACTAAGCATTAGTAATGTCTATTCATTGACAAACTTGACTGACGCCTATTGATCGACTTTACTGATGCCTTTGAAAATGAAAATCACTGATTTACTATTATTGAACAAGACTGTATGTACATGATTGAATCTATTTATACAATAATATGATATAATTTTAATGATAGGGGAAAGGGTTTGGAATTGATGAGATGAGTAGATAAATGGAAGGAGCAAACAGGTAATGGAGAATGCTAGAATTTAAAATGTATACCAGCTTATTTTACTGTATTTAGTAAAATAATAAAAGTAATTAAAGTATATAAAAAAATAAAAAAATGAAAAAAAGAGAGTTAAAGAAGACGTATGCTTAATTTTGTTTATCCAAGATTAAGCAGGGATACACAAGATTAGGCAAGATTGGACAAAGCTAAACAAGGCTAAATGGGACTAAACAAGACGATACAAGATTAAAGGAAACTCAATTATATAAGATCGGATAAGATTCGACAGTCATAAAGAAGGAACGAGATCGGGCTAGACATTATATAAGACAAAGCTTTGACAAAACCACTTTCGGTCAAGACAAAATCGCACTAGGTAATGGAAAACACTACATAAATATAAATAAAAGCAAATTATCTTACAAACACTACTATCTCAGTACAAATATCGACGCCGATAAATCTCATAATATGCCTTGATTTGATTCGACCTATGGTGATGTGTTTCGCAAATTTAAATTTTGCACTTTTTGATTCAAGATTTATAGAATTAAATACAAACTAAATGAAAAAATAATGGTTCAGGTTTAGGTATAATGTTAAGAAAATAAGTTATCGGCGGTAAAAAAATCAAGTAAATTTAAATCACTTGCATATTCCCTTTTATATCAACATACTGCAACAAAGGAGTCGGTCATTTGTCATCTGTTTTGTTTTACAATAACCTTCGTATCTCTACATTCTAATAAAGTAAAAAGGTTATCATTGTTTAAATAATAATGTGTTTTATTAAAATATTAAAATGTTACCTCATTTTGAACACATTTTATGAGTTAAATCTTATACGGGGTATTTTTAATTTAAGAACATTTGTATACAAACATTTATTTGTAGTAAAATATTAAATATTTTTCTTTTCATTACGTAATTGTTTAAAACAGCAACTTTTTAAATAAAACTTGATAGTAAATTAAAAATTTGATAGTAAATTACTTAATCCCTTATTAAACTTTGCTTGAATATCTTTCAATGCAGCAATATGTTTTTTTTTTAATTAAATATACATGTTACGGTAAAAATACGTAGTTTGGTAAATGTACACATTTAACGGTATATGTACACATTTACCTTCTTGGTTGGTAAATGTGAGTTCAAATTACATTTACCAATTATTTCCGGCAAATATGTACATATGTATAATGTTGTTGGCAATTGTTAGAGGTTTACATTAACATACACAGTGTAACATGCAAAAAGTATACATTAAATAAATATCCGGTAAAAGTAGATATAAAATGTTGATCTCAGATTTAAACTCACATTTACCTATCAAATTGGTAGATGTATACATATAATGTATACATATATCGGTAAATGTTTACATTTGCCGATTTTGTACTTTTACCGTAACATTTACATTGTATAAAGGAATTTTGCATCTTTTCACACGATACGTAAAAGCCGCAATAATATTTGCAACAACTTAATATAAATAATAAAGTTATTATTATTTAGTATGAAAACTAGATTCAAAAATTTCACAAATTCCACAACTATTCAACATAAATTTAATATAAACTGCTTCAAAACTTTCCACGTAAATTCCCATTTAATTTGCGCAAGATTCATTGCCAACGACTTAGCGTTGAAGCAACAGACACATATTTCCCATTTGCTATATATCCACGATTAGATAATAGTGTATTAATTACCGGGGGAGGTTCAATATTTAGCTCTCGCGCACGTATGTTTACGTATATAATGGGCAATAAAACAAAACTGGCTCGAATGCAAATGGAGAGAAAGCTCGAGGGCGCTCTTGGTTTCGCCGAACAGACGAGCATTCTCATCGCACTCCGCCTAATTAACATGGCGCAGGCAGACTGACAGGGTATGTCATCTGCATACATACACACAAACTATTTAAATCTAACAAGTAAATATATTGTTTCAACCAATTACACAGACAAGGGCAAAGAAACATGACTGGAAAAATAATGATAGACAAGTCACTAAAAAAAAAAAAAATAACTAGACTACATAACTAGATAATTTAAGTATATTAACCAAATAGTTTTCCCTTCAAATAATACTAGACAAATTTAATGTTATTGTTATGTTAATTTAATGATATGTTAATTTATGTTTAAAGAAATACTATCAAAATTGGCTGGACAACACCTGTAATACTAGATCAATTGCAAGACCACAAATCTATACAGTCCAGAATTACGCACAAGATCATACAAACAATATTTCAATATTGCCAATATTTAGACATCACCAAATACACAAGGAGGAAGGCCGTATGTTAAAGAATAAAGTTAAGGTAGACTTAGTTTAGTGAGGATTTAGTATGACAAATATGTTTTATAGACTACTTGGAGCAAAGCAATATGCATTTGAAAGCTGTATTTACAGTCTAAACTTTCTCATCAAACTAGGCTTTCGCAAATACTAAATGTAAATCTATACAGAACTAATTAAATAATGTATTCTCGTGTAAATGTTGAACGATGTACTTGAAATTCAGCAACCTATTTAACAAATCGTAGACTAATTATTTAGTTCAACTGTATTAATTCTGTTGTTGTAGCAAATTATCTGGCTGGTATTAACTATACAGACATAGTTTAATGGACTAGACTAGACTATGCCAATTTTGCATACAAATGGTTTTATTAATATTTATTTTCAATTGCAGAGACGGCGTCCCTACTTTGCTTCGCCAACATACTAGGTAAGATTCACTTTAACTAACACACGAATATTAAAGAGAATGGTAGACTAGGCAGACAATACTCGACAGACTAATATCGACAGACTAGACTAGACAGACAAGAGTATATAGACAAGATTAGATCGAGTAGACTAGACAGACAAGAGTAGATAGACAAGATTATACCGAGTAGACTAGACAGACTAGACTAGACAAACAAGACTGGGCAGACAAGATTCGACAGACAAGAGTAGACATACAAGAGTTGACAGACAAGACTAGACATACAAAAGTAGACAAACAAAACTAGACCGACAGGACTAGGCAGGCAAGACTAGACCGAAAAGACTAGACAGACAATACTAGACCGACAAGACTAGACAGACAAGGGTAGACAGACAAGACTGGACAGACAAGAGTAGACAAACAAGACTAGACGGACAAGACTAGAAGACAAGAGTAGACAGACGAGACTAGACAGACAAGAGTAGACAGACAAGACTGGACAGATAAGACTAGACAGACAAGACTAGACAGACAATAGTAGACAGACAAGACTAGACAGACAAGACTAGACAGACAAAACCAGACAGACAAAACTAGACAGACAATACTAGACAGACAACACTAGACAGACAAGACGCCGTCTGAACGTGAGCGGTGGTGCATGTGAGCGGAATTTATCTCGTTGAAAATTTAATAAAAAATTCACAAAAATGTGCAGAAAGCTATGATAAAGTACTACCCGGGGGAAAGGGAAACTATCTTGAAAGTACACAATTTGTGAATATATTATCAAGTATGATCAGAAAGGAAGTGGAGCTTTTTACTAACGTGATAGAGAAGCTCGCCGATCAGTTGAAATTATTGACACAAAAGAACGAGGAAATGATCAGAAAAGAAATGGAAGCCCTGCCGAATATTACTCGAGAACTTACTGAAAAGTTGGAAATTTTAAGCATAAAAAACGAAGAGTTAATAAAAATTGTTGAACCTGCCGACGCGACAAGGTAGAAATAGCGCTATCTGAACAGACGATAAAACGCAAGGAATTTAATGTCGATTTACCTGCATTGGACCCAAAAACCGATAAGGTTCATGGAAAAAAATGAATCAAGCCAGAATATATCACCGCAAAAACTTGCGGAAGAAAAGAGAAGGCGGATCCAAAGCAAGATCAGGAAGTATACAATTTGAAATCCTACGAGACCTGTCAAGACACTATTCATGGGAGTATCCACTTAAACACCCCGAAGAATACTCCTCTTTTAAAGCATCCGTTACCAATAGAAAAATACGAGGAATTAATGAAACCCGCATCGTCGACACGTAACGCATGTATAAATCGTTTTTACGAATACATCGAAAAAACACAATAGAAAATTTAAAACCTAACAACGATTCCAAAGGACCTCTGCAATTGTGAAATACGAACGATAATTACATAAACGGTATTACTTCTTTGGTGATCGCTTGCGTTGTTTCACAAATTCCAGGGTTTCATATAAAATGTTCTGCACATCTCTTCGATAAAATCCATTATTGTAAATTAAATAGCATACGTAAACAAATAATACCTAAGACAATTGCTAAATGTCCACATTTAACTTAATTATATGAATATGGCTAAGTTTTTATTTATATTTATACTGTTGAACTTCAATTATGTTAATTAATATTTGTTTTGTATTGACACATTGCATTTAGTCCTACTTTTCTATCGGTACTTAAATAATGCAATAAATTAATTTGATATAATTTGACTAGGCTGACGAGACTAGACAGATAATACCATACCGACAAAATTAGACAGACAAGACTAGAAAGACAAGACTCGAGAGGCAAGACAAGACAGATAAGACTAGACAGACAAGGCTAAACGGACAAGACTAGATAGACTATATTAGATAGACAAGACTAAAGAGACGAGATAGACAGACAGAACTAGTCAGACAATATTACACAAACAAGACTAGACAGATAAGACTAGAAAGACTAGACAGACAAGACTATACAGAAAATTCTAGACAGACAAGACCAGATGGACTAGACATACAAGACTAAACCAACAAGACTAGATATGACAGCATACTGGACCTCCTTTTAATCATCTATATAAAATATATATATATATATATATATATATATATATATATATATATATATATATATATATATATGTATATATAAAAGGTAGCGGGTAGGTACTCTCTGTGGTCCCGGCAGAGATAGACCTATTTCAGGGATGCCATACAGCCTACGCGAGCCTTGGTTTCTCTCCCATTCCCAAATTCCGGGAGGTTGCCATGTCCTAACCTAATCCTACCAAAAACTCAAATTTATCCTTGCCATACCCTTCCTATAGGAACCCAAGGTGGTATTTTACTGCTACAGTTAAAGAAAGCTTGGGTTGCTCACATGGTCATATGTGGGATCATGCTCAGAGTATGGTAGCGGCGGATCTTAATATATAGACAACGGTAGCATACACAGTCTTAGTTAGATAGACAACCACTAACTCACCAACACGCAGGGCGAGCGCGGTGTTTCGATAGCCCAAAAACCTTCTTCTATGAAATGTTGAATTTAAACAGAAATTTACCCCAGGTGAGCAATAAATCTCACGCTGATACATCAGTCCGCCTCAAGGATACTGAGGGAGGCATAAATTCGACACCAAAATTCGCACCATCCCATGCTAACATTGCTACGTACAATGCAAGATCTCTTGCCTCAGAAGAGCGCATTCTAGAACTTGAACATGAATTACAGAAGATAAACTGGGATATAGTAGCTCTATCCGAGATAGGACGGAAAGGAGAATATTGCATCGAACTCAAGAGTGGCAATATCCTACTTATAAAGGAAAAGAAAACATAACACATGGAGGTGTAGGATTCATAATAAAGCAGAAAATTGCCAAATATATAACTAAAGTAGAAGCTATATCAAGTAGAGTGATATATCTCATCCTAAAGTTTAACAACCGCTATCAGATGAAAATAATACAGAGCTATGCACCTACTTCCTCCTACACAGACGAAGAGGTAGAAGAATTCTACGAGGATGTAGACAAAAGCTTACGGCAAGACCCTATTTATGGGAGACCTAAATGTAAAACTAGGTAAAAAAGAATGAGTATGAAACATTCATGGGACAATACGGACATGGCGACAGAAATGATAGAGGGAATATCCTGATGGAGTTTCTAATGCCAAATACGTTCTATAATAAGAATAGCTTATTTAAGAAAGAAAAAAACGCATAACAAATGGACATGGCAAAGCCCTAATGGTTTAGTCAAGAATGAAATTGATTACATCTTTTCCAATCGTAAAGACATAGTACAAAATGTATCTGACCATAGGCTAGTAAGAGCATATATAAAAATTAACATTAGAACAGAACGGAATAAACTTCTACGAAGCGGTACTGCCAAACAAATTGACATAGAGATACTCAAAACGCAAAATATAAAGTACGAAGAGGAAGTAACGAGAAGAACAGAAAAAGTAATAAAGCTGGAAATAGCAAATAAAAATACAACTGACATAAATAGAGCCTTTATTGATATTATCAAAGGAGCTACAAAAGCAATAATGCCAACAAACCTAAAGAAACCAGGAAAGCTAACAGCAAATACAAAAGACCTAATGGCTAGAAGAAGAGTGATGAGGAAATGCGGAAAGGGTGAAACCGCTGAATATGCTGAGCGGAATAAAGAAATCCGAAGGGAAATCCGACGAGATATCTATAACTGCAAAGAGACATTAACAAAGAAAGTAATAGAAGAAAATAGCAGCATGAAGATTCTAAAAACAAAACTCTTAGTCGGAAAGAAACACATACTTAAGCTTTGTAAGCCAGATGGAAGGGAAACGGCAGGAAAGAAGGAAATAATCAAAGTTGCAGAAAACTTTTATCGTAAACTGTATGAATCACGTCAAGAACACCGGAGAAATTTAACAAGACCAGAAATTATAAAGGTAGGTTTAAAACACCAGAAATTACAATAGATGAAATAAAATCGGCTCTCAAACAAAGTAAAAATCGTAGGGCACCTGGTGAAGATGGAATAATAAGCGGACTAGAAAAAAGGAGGAACTAGGAACAAGGAGAAAGGAGGAAAAGAACTAAAAAAAGGAGATGAATCAATACTAAAAATCCTCCAAATACTCTTCAACAAGTGCCTGGAGATGGGAAATATCCTGGAGGACTGGAACAATGCGGTAGTAATTCTGCTTCATAAGAAGGGCGATAAAAGTGAACTTAAAAACTATCGACCAATAAGCCTACTCTCCCACCTTTACAAAACATTTATAAGGATAATATCTAACAGACTTAGCAGCAAATTAGATGCATATCAGCCCATCGAGCAAGCCGGTTTCCGAAAAGGATATGGAACCAACGAACATCTACAATGCATGAAGTCATTAATTGAAAAGTGTGATGAATATAATATCCCACTCTTCCTCGCATTCGTTGATTATGAGAAGGCTTTCGATACCATCGAGATGTTGCCTATTTTGGAGGCTTTGGTTAACTGTCGCATTGATTCGAGATATTCTGGTCTAATTAAAACCATCTACTACTTCGCCACTATGATGCTGAAACTACAAGATATATCCGACAAAATACCCATTAGACGTGGAGTGTGCCAGGGAGATACATTGTCCCCCAAAATATTTACTAGGTCTAGAGAATATCTTTAAAAACTAAGAATGGGCGGACAAAGAAGTAAATGTTGATGGCAAAAGGCTGACGCACTTGCGCTTTGCGGATGATATTGTTTTAGTGGCCACTGAAAAGTCTGATATTGAAACAATGCTGAATCAGCTAAACAACATCTCCAAATCAACTGGTCTGCACATGAATATGAGCAAGACAAAAACCATGACAGCTGATGTTCCACACCGGACTGATATAGTCATCGATGGTGTCACGGTGGAAAGAGTAGAGAGCTACATCTACTTGGGACATAAACTAAAAATAGGCAAAGAAAACCAAGATGCGGAGACCAGAAGAAGAATAGGACTAGGCTGGGCAGCATTTGGGAAGCTGGATTTTATTCTAACCCACAAGACGTTCCCAAGAAAGTTGAAAGCGAGAATATTTGATTCAAGTGTTGCACCGGTTCTCACATATGGCGCAGAAACCACAACATTTACCCAACAGAACATCAAGAAGCTGGCCGTTACGCAAAGATCAATGGAACGGAAAATGCTAGGCATAACGTTACGCCACAAGAAAAGAAACGAATGGGTGCCGAAGAAGACAGGTGTTGCGGACGTGGTGGAAAGAGTGGCGCAACAGAAATGGAGTTGGGCTGGGCATATCCTACGAACAACTGATGACAGATGTTCTCACAGAATCCTGGTATGGAGACCAAGATACGGAAGGAGAAACATAGGCCGCCCCCCTAAAAGATGGAGTGACGATATCCGGGAAGTAGCAGGAAGGAAATGGTTAAGTCTGGCGAGGAATGGAGAAGAATGGAAAGTTAAAAGGGAGGACTATGTCCAATATTGGAAGAATAAAGTCTAAATTGGATGAATATATATATATATATATATATATATATATATATATATATATATATATATATATATATGTTGTATTTGAGGTTTTCGCGGATAGATACCTGTGTTGTATTGTTTTCTCGGGGATTCCGCGTTGATGCTGAGGGTTGGCTCTGAAAAGAACCGGATTCTCGACGTTTCGGCGAACTAACATTCGCCATTCTCAAGAGATATATGCGTCCGTACGGGTCAACCGTTAGACGCATACTGTATGCGTCTGACGGTCATAAGTATGCGTCTAACGGTTTACCCGCACGGACGCATATATCTCTTGAGAATGGCGAATGTTAGTTCGCCGAAACGTTGAGAATCCGGTTCTTTTCAGAGCCAACCCTCAGCATCAACGCGGAATCCCCGAGAAAACAATACAACATATATATATATATATATATATATATATATATATATATATATATATATATATATATATATATATATATACCGGGTGGTCCATTTAAGTGAAGTCATAGAAATATCTCTAAAAATAAACATATTACAAACTAATAACTCAGATGAAAAGTTAATATTTCACAGGGGGCCATTCACTGATAATAATTTTAGACCTCCCACCCTACTCCTTCTAAGAGAGACTGGTGGTAACTTTGAAATTTTAAATGGAAACCTCATATTTTTATTGCAGATTCAGATTCTTCGACAAAAAAACATGAAAGTTTTGTTCTAAACATTTTTCTAGAATCTCTGTAGATGGCGGTGCAAATTGCTAAAATTAGTTACGTTTAGATTTTCAAAAAAAAAACAGGTGTTTATCAAGGCGGCTTCTGCCACTATCTTTTTTCGTTTTGTTTCACGCAATAATTGTTGTTATAAAACCAAAACAGTGTTCGACTTAAGAGCAGAAAAATGTTTCCTGTTTCTATAGAAGAAAAAGTTGAAATGATTTACATTTATGGCGAGTGTAGAAGAAATATAGACGATGCTGTTGCCTTGTATGCTGTGCGTTTTCCAAATAATGTTCGGTCGCGGTCATGTTTTTACAATGTTGTTAAAGCCTTTACTACACATGGAGGTGTGCAATCTAAAAAAAGAACGCGTATAAGAACTGTTAGTGGAGAAGCTAATGAGGTAGCTGTGCTAGCTGCGGTAGCCCAAAACGCCCAAGTAAGCACTCAAGATTTAGCTCGCGATTCTGGAATTCCTCGAACTAGTATTCTCAGAATACTGCATCGACATAATGTTTCATCCGTATCATATTTCACTGCACCAAGAACTTCATGGGGATGATTTTTATAATCGAGAAAGATTTTGTGAATGGGCAAGTGAGCAGATACGAAGGTACCAATTTTTTTTCCGTGAAGTACTATTTTCCGATGAGGCTAACTTCACAAACCATGGTAAAATTAATCGACACAATATGCATTACTGGAGTGTAGAAAACCCACACTGGTTGCGACAAGTTGAGCATCAACGTCCTTGGTCGGTTAACGTTTGGTGTGGAATCATAGGCGATAAGCTCATTGGTCCCTATTTTGTCCCTATTTTTTAAAGGCACTTTAAATGGACAAGAATATCAAAATTTTCACCAACTACCAACATTACTTGAGGACATTAGTTTAAACATTCGGTTAACCATATGGTATCAGCATGACGGTTGTCCAGCTCACTACTCACGACTAGCACGAGAGATATTAGACCGCAATTTCAATGGTCGTTGGATCGCGAGAGGTGGCCCGGTAAATTGGCCTGCCAGGTCGCCCGATTTGACATCACCAGATTTTTTCTTGTGGGGGTTTCTAAAAAACAAGGTTTATCAAAGAGTGCCAACAACTCGTAAAGAAATGATAGAGCGAATCAAGAATGCTTGCGCTCAAATTCCAGCAGAGACACTTTTAAGCTGTACACAAGCATTTGAAGAGCGAATCAATAAATGCATCGAAGTTAAAGGTCAAATTTTTGAACATTTACTTTAATTGAAAAGCAGGAGGTAAGGCGAATCCCCAATGAACAAGCACCCCAACTCTAAATAAATCGTTTTCTATTGTTTTCTATTACTTCGTACTAAATCACATGGGTTTATATGAAAAATGAAACGTAACCAATTTTAACGTTTTACATCACCATTTATAAAGATTAAAAAAATATGTTTCGAATAAAGTCTTATTATTTTTTGTCATAAAATCTGAATCTGCAAGAAAAAAATGGAGTTTCCATTTAAGATTTCAGAGTTACCCCCGCCCCTGCAGAAGAGGTGGAGGAGGAGTTCTAACTTTAGCAGCAGTGCATAACCCCCTTTCAAATATTAAGTTTTCATTTGGGAAATTTTTTCGTACAATGTTTATTTTTCGAGATATTTCAATGTCTTCACTTAAATTGACCACCCTGTATATATATATATATATATATATATATATATATATATATATATATATATATATATATATATATGTATATATAAACAAGGTAGATTCTTCGACTGTTTTGTATATACTACAAATGTACAATGTACAATGTTTATTTTTCGAGATATTTCAATGTCTTCACTTAAATTGACCACCCTGTATATATATATATATATATATATATATATATATATATATATATATATATATATATATATATATATATATATAAACAAGGTAGATTCTTCGACTGTTTTGTATATACTAAATGATTATTTTTGCGGGATTGCAGTCAGGTATAATAATAAATTAGACTCTTTTTTCTTAAATTCGAGCTTTCGAGAATGTTTAATTTTCTCTTCTTCAGGAATACTTAATAATATTTAATGAATATTAATATTTACATTTCAATATAATATTTCAACTTTTATTGTTTAATGAATGTCGTTTTATATTTATAGTATTCCTGAAGAAGAGAAAATTAAACATTCTCGAAAGCTGGAATTTAAGAAAAAAGAGTCTAAATTTAAGAAAATTTATTATTATACCTGACTGCAATCCCGCAAAAATAATCATTTATATATATATATGTATATATATATATATATATATATATATATCTATATATATATATATATAAATGATCTTGTCAACGATACCCTAGATCAGTGTTTCCCAAGGTGCGGTACGCGTACCCCCTAGTCGCGTAAGGAACGAGTTTTCGGGAGGTACGCGCTGCCTCGGGCTTTGGATGCGCCTGATGTAACAAGCAGCTTTCTTTTTTTTTCGATGAAAAACATAAAAAAAATAATAAAAATCTTCGTTACTTGTTACTATTTCGTATATGTGGTTTTATATGTATACGTATCTTTGGTGTTGCCGGACGCTCCATCTTAACGAAAATGATCCACCTGAAATTGAACCTGTTAAAAAGAAAGTAAAGAAAACTTATAATTACGACAAAGAATATCTTAAATTTGGATTCGCATTGACTGGAGATGAAAAAGGGCCTATTCCACTTTGCGTCAAGTTTGTTCTGAAAACAATATGAAAGCATGAAACAACCAACGCATCCAACATCCAATTTGAAGCGACATTTTGAGACAAGCCAATAAACCAAACTTTTGAAAACAATTTTTTTTGAAAACAAACTTAAAGATTTAAATCAATCACGAAAATTAATCCGGGGTTGGACACGAGGTGACTATAGAAAAATCCTAGAAGCTCCATATCGCATGTCACTTTTAAATGCGAAATGCGGTACATCGGAAACGATTGGAAATAGGGCAATATAGACTTCTGGCCGCGTTCCCCTCTCAAATAATACTGTTCATCGAGGAATCATTGATATGTCTAATAATGTAAAATAGATGTTATTGTCTGATATTTCTCAAAGTAGTTATTATGCATTACAAGTAGACGAGTCCACCGATATTGCGAATTTTGCAAATCTTCTGGTGTTTGTTAGATTCGAAAGAGATCAAGAAATTCATGACATTTTATTTTGCCCAACCATTATTAGGTCATACAACATGAGAAGCTTCAATCTTATGAATAAAGTTATGCAAGAGAACAAAATTGATTGTAAAAGATGTGTTGGAATAAGCACAGATGGAGCAAATTAATAAAAGACTCGTTGCGAAAATTAGGAATGTTGCTACGAAATGTCATATCCACACATTGCTGCATACACCGAGAGGCTTTAGCAACACGTAAGATGTCCGCTGGTCTACTGAAAGTTCTGGTGTAATCGTGAAAATTATTAATTACATTAAAGGCCGTTAAAATAAAGTCTTTTGAATTCACGATTTTTTTCGCAAATATGTGAAGAAATGTTATATATATGTAAGGCTATCTCTAGGGAAATTTCTAAACCGATTATTTGAACTTATACATGAACTTCAAATTTTTCTTAGAGATGAATTTGAGCTGAGAAATTGTTTACATGAATGAAAATGGCTCTGTAAATTAGCATACTTAGCAGATATATTCTCTGTTCAACATTGTCTCAACTTATCGTTGCAAGGTAAAGAAACTACATTATTTCATATTCAAGATAAATTGGACGCTACCATGGCTAAATTCAATTTGTGGCAAAAGAGAGTTGGTCATGGTTACCCTCTCTTCATGAGTTTATAACAAGTTCGGCTTATAGAATGGATGCTGATACTCTGAAATATATAACTTAGCATTTAGAGAATTTACAAGTGGCCCTGAAAAAATATTTTTATGATTTAAACAAAAATATTGAATGGATAAGAGATCCGTTCAGCATTAATACAACATCCATTCCAGAAAGTTTATCGCATGCAGAAGAATAATTCTTAGAATCAGGCTTATAACGATTTTTAAAAAATAAACTTTAACTTCATTCTGGTTGCAAATGCAACATGTTTATCTAGATTTTCCAGAAAAATTTCTGAAATACATCTTGCCTTTTCCAACTTCCTATCTATATGAAGTTGCTTTCTCAGCATTTGTAGACATTAAGTCAAAGGCTTTTGGAAGTGGAAACGCATCTCAGATTAAAATTAACAAGCAGAAAACCAAATTATGATGATCCGTCGTCTCAACAATTTCATCCTTCTCATTGATTTTAATGAATGCTATAATATAACTTTTATTATTATTATTATTATCCTCGGATTGCACCCAAAGTGGATGGCGCTAAGTTTTCATGGTTTTCAAATCTTTTTCTTCTTCTTGGCCCAGATTTCCCGCATTTTCTGTAAGTGTGCCTGTTTTCTTTCTTCGGTCCAGGAGGTTCCAGTCTTTTTCTTGGTCTCCTTCTTCACTTCCCAATGGTGTATTTGATGTCTGAGAGTTCTGTCCTAAGTATCTGTGATGTTTGCTGCTTCTGGGTCTTGTGTTAATTGTTTCATCCACTTGTGTTGACTTTACGTTACTGTAAGAAGTTCAGCATCTGTTTAGTTAGTCTGGTCTCCGGGAGTCTTGAGATGTGTCCGTAGAATCTAAGTCTGCGTTTTCTGATGTCGCTTTCCATGTTAGACAGTTTTTCCGTGGTTTCTATTGATTGTAGTCTATATCCTTCATCTGTGAGTTTTGGTCCAATAATTTTTCTGATGATTCGCCTTTCTTCTTTTTTCAGGGCTTCCATGTCACCTTTATTGGAGGCTATAGTTTCTGATGCGTATAGTATGGCGGGTTTGGTGACTGTATTGTAATGTCTGATTTTTGTTTGGATGCCAAGGTTCTTCTTGTTGTAGATGTTTGCAGTCATGCCGTAGCCTTTTCTTACTTTCTCTATCCTTGTCTTTTGAGTTTCTTTCTCAATTCCTGTATGTTGTATGATTTCTCCTAGGTATTTGAATTTTGTAACTCTGTTTATTGTTCCGTATTTCGTCTGTAATGTTGTGTCTTTTTTGTTTGTTGACATGTACTCAGTTTTCTCGAACGATATTTGTAGTACAACTTTTTCAGCGCACTTTTTAAGGGCTTCTACCTATATATATATATATATATATATATATATATATATATATATATATATATATATATATATATATATATATATATATATATATATATATATACTCGGTACGATACTACAGGTACTGTATATTGATTACAACTTGGACTGGTCAACACATATACATAGCTTAATAAAACGTTTAAACAAAGTTGTATATGCACTAATGATCTTGAAACGATATCATAATATAGGCTAACTAAAAATCATTTACTTTGCGACTGTTGATAGCCATTTGCGGTTCGGCATAAAATTTTGGGACAGCGGAACATTACTAAAGAACAACAAAGCGGCTCTAAAGCCTAGTTCGCATTAGGCTAGTAATTTAGTAGAGTAGCGAGTAATTTAGTGGCTAATTGTGTGCGAACCACGAAAAATTAGTCAAGTGGTTTAGTGAATGATTAAGTCGAGTCGATCCATTTTACTCTATTTTATCGGGCTAGTAGCGCCTCCCACCACGCGTTCGTGCTCACTGGTTCACCGGCTAAACAAGTCCGAACCTGTAGATAAGTCGAGTTCATTAGTGGCCGCAAAAATGTCGTTTCGCTGGACCGAAAATTTTAACTTAAAATTAGTTTCCAAATACGTCGAACATAAATGCTTTTTGAATATAAAGTCCCCGCATTATAAAAACAAACAAATAAAACAATCGGCATGCCTGGATTTAGAAAATGCAATAAATTTATTCAGTTTATTCATTCTATTGCGTTGCAGCACGTCCATCTTACAAAACACTTGTGTACTGTACTAGACCGTAATGCGAACGGTTTCTGTACAGTAGCCAGTAGTTTAGCCACTAAATTACTCGCTACTCTACTAAATTACTAGCCTAATGCGAACTAGGCTTAAGAGTTATTTACGATTTATTATGCAGGGGTTAATATATATATATATATATATATATATATATATATATATATATATATATATACATATATATATATATATTATATATATATATATATATATATATATATATATATATATAATATATATATATATATATATATATATATATATATATATATATGTGTGTGTGTGTATGTGTGTGTGTGTGGACAATGAATGGCACTGAAATATCGTAACACACTAATTTATTACGGTAGTATACAGTGCAATATGGACTTCACCGTGCAAAAGTACAGTGGGTCCTCCAATTCTTCCCATCCCCAACATGTAACCCCAACCCCAACTTTATGTGGTCTTGCATTGTCGTGCAGGATTATTGCACTGTCCACAAGATCCGCACTTTTGTCCCGAACGCCACGTCATAACTGTCGCACCAGGAAGTCCCTGTAGTACTGTGCGGTCACTGTTCTACCATGAGGAACCAATACGTGGTAGGCGGTTTGCAACACGAGACGACATTGCTAATGCTGTGCGCCAACAGATGAACCGATTCACACATGGTGCGGCAAATGCGGCTGATGGTATTCAGCGCCTCCCACATCGTTAACAGCGTGTGGTGATATTATCAGGGGACTATATTGAGGGTCTTTAGGCCCATGTTTGTCATGTCAACTTTATGTGTACTGTGTTATCATTCTTTTGCACGGTGAAGTCCATATTGCCCTGTATACTACCGTAATAAATTAGTGTGTTACGATATTTCAGTGCTATTAATTGCCCACACATGTAGTTAAGACCTTGTCCTTTTGTCTGTATATGTCACATTCTCCAACCGGACTGGTATCTTTTTCCACAATCCTCGTATATAAATCGAACAACACAAGGGATACACGCAATAGATACCTTAATTATATTCCACCTTTTCCCAATCTGGCCATGTCGAAAAAAACACCACCTGTCATCAGTATGCTTACATAATGAAATAAATATTTTTATTTGATTTAAATTAATATGACTAGACAGACCGACAAGATCAGACAGATAAGACCAAATAGACTAGACAGACAAGCCTTAACAATCACTATTTTTCATCACACAGACTATTTTTTCCTTATTTCTAACAATCTGCACTGTGCTGTCAATATAGATTATAGATCTTTTGATTTGGAGTGTTCTTTAATTTGATGAAATATTTGATATGAAGTAATACTGCGGCTGCTAATGGTTGGGGTCGACGCAACAATTTGTTCCCTGTCACCGTGACAGTGACAAATATATTTATTTTACAGGTAACCGTCACCCGTCGGCACACCGCCGCTCATCCGGCGTAATAATTTATTCTCTGCTTTTATTATGATATGGTTTTGTCGTTGCCCAAAATTATATGTAGGAAATCTGCGGTGGGAAAAGTCCCGACACCTCCACCAAAATTTAAAGGTTGAGACTAATTTTTAAATTATGGTGAGACTAAACACCAACATTAGACAGACTATACTAAACAGATAAACATGAAGGCAAGATCAGATAGACTAGACAGACAAAACTAGTTAAAAATCTCTAGAGAGAACAGACTAGGCAGGCAAGTAAATAATTACTTACATGACTAGACAAACAAGACTAGGAAAACATGATTAGAAAGAACAGACCAGACAGGTAGGAGTAGACAGACAAGACTACATAGTCAAGACCATACGAGATAGACAAAACTAGAAAAAGATAGACAAATTGTAGAATGCAGACAAAATAGACAGACAAGAATATGAACTTCATTTGTTATGGAAATATTTAAAATGAGAAATTTCATGAATATTTTGGGCAGGAACGTTCAGTTTTATTGGAGCGTCTGAAAGCGCCAGAACTGTTAAGCGCCCCTTCGGACGGCTTTTCTTCTTGGGCCTGCAAAAGTTGGAGAGTGGTTCGTTTATTATTTACCGATCGAGCAACGTAATTAGCACCAGGCGATGCCGACGACCCCCGTCGCCTTCATATTCAAATTTATGGAAATTTGGGAAACTTTGGAGAACTAAATCGCAAACTAACATACAAGGCTAGATGATCAAGACTGAATAAAACTTTATAGGCAAGACAATAAAACAGACAAGACTAAGTAAACATATTAGACCGATAGAGCTAGAAGAACAAACAAACAAGAATAGACAGGCAAGTTTAGACTGACAAAACTGGATAGTCAAGACAAGACAGACGGAATTTAAATTTATTTTTGTTATTGTTTTGATTGCAATTCTATAACAATAAAAACAATGTGACCTAATGGAAAATCTCTTGTCTGCGAAATAAGGATACAGTAAAATAAAAAGGCTAAAATCCTCTCAGACTACATTACTGTTATCTCTGCTCTACGTATTCCTCGGCGGAGTCTTTGTTTACCTGGAGATATTTCTGCATGCATGCACCATAAATAGCGAGCAGCTATTTACCACTATCTTAAATAACAGAGACTTACTAAATGACTACACGTTGTAGGAAATACATACACTCAGCGCGAGAACTCGCTTGTTCCTGCTACCGAAAGCTGCTTACGTATTCATATATCATGCGTTTCTTGTTTTCTTTTCTCAAGATAGTTTCTCGTAAATAATGTATTATTTAGCAGTTTATATTTAATTTTAGATTATCTAATTCAAATTTTCTATTTTAAGCTTTCTCATTTAACCGTCTAGGATATTTTGTCCAGAAATATTTATCTCCTTTTGTTTGTCTGGTATATCTCTAGTTTAGTCTGTTTTGTCTAGTTCTTAAGTTTTATCCTAATACATGGTCAGATCACTATACGATAGTTTATTAACTAGTTCGCCTTGCAATGCCATTTTCCAATCCTTGTCTACCTAGTCCGTTGTAGTCTAGTCTTGTCCGTATAGTCGGACTGTTAGTGAATATTGTAGAACTGAATGTTGTTTATAATAGTTCTGTCTGTCTAGTCAAATATAACCAGTCCCAACTAAAATGACAAGACCAGACTATTCTATAGAGACAAGTCCAGTCTAATTTTGCTGTTTATACAGTTTTGTCTCTTAGTAGCTTTTTCTATTTAAATGTTGTTAAATACTTACTATTACAAAAGGATCAATAGCCCATTATTAAATTTATTTTAGATTTGTAACTGTTGTTTTTCAGTTAAAAGTAAGTGAGTGAGAATGTATATTCCGTTAGATTCTTTTTAGGATCAAATTATTACGCTCGCAAAACATTTTTCTTCAGTTTTCCTTTTAATCTCGCATGACAAAATATCACAACTTTATGGATATTAAAGAAAGCTGCGACCGTAAAGTCATCCGCGATAGCGTGTTTTAATGCCTTTTAATGCTTATCACTGTTTCTATCCACACCAAGTCTAGTTCTTTTATAGCCCTAGATATTTCCACAATGAACACGCCTAATGCCGTCCGCAAATAATGAGAAAAATAAGAACGAAATAAAATGTATCGTGAGATTTTAATGAAACAATAACGGCGGATTTCGATTCCCTGGGGTCCAAATCCAATCCAGCTTTGAAAAATACATTTTGTGCTTGAAAACATAAACGGACATAAATTTGTGTTGGCAGAAGGAGAAATTCGCGATGAAAACAGACCGCCGAATTTATACATTTCACTTAAAAGATAAATCTTTTTTCTGCGTCTACCCCGAGTTACATTCTTCTTCGCTGGGAATAAAGGAATGAATGTGGGATGAGTGTGATAGATCGTGTTTATAGACGAAATGAACAAGTTTCGTTTGGGTTCTGGAATATCTGGAAGCCTAAACAGTATTTTCGTGCTGGGGAAGAACGTGAGCAACGGCTGGAAAACATGAACGATCTCTTTATTTTATTTATCTCCAGATTGCTGGATATGTTTTTTTCCTAAGAAAATGATGAACTAAAAAAGTTGATTGTACGACAGCATGCAGTCGTGCCCCGGCAGCTTTAAGGCAGCTTTAAGCATAGACAGATAAGACTAGACAGACACGACTACACATACAAGACTAGACAGACAAGACTAGACAGACAAGACTAGGCAGACAAGACTAGACAGACCAGACTAGACAGACCAGACTAGACAGACAAGATTATACAGATAAGACTAGACAGACAAGACTAGACAGACATGACTAGATAAACAAAAGGATTTTTTAAGTTTGTAAAAAATTTCAAGAATTATCCACTAGAAATTGTATCCAGTATAAAGAAATCTAATTATCCTTTAGTCCTCAACTTTTATACCGACATTGTACAAAAACTAGGGAACAAGTTAATTAAACTGCGGAATTATCTATTCGCTTACTCTCTCCGAGAATAAAAGAAACATCCAGACAAACAATAAGCTTAATAAAAAGAGTCTTATGTGCTATTTTTGCAACATTATTTTGTTTCTTATTAATGACTGGAATAATTAGACATATTTCGAGCCAGATAGCAATTATGAAAGTTGGACATTGTGAGAAAGTTCCGTTTGCGGTCGTTTCATCGAAAAAGAATTTTATAGTGTTGAAGAATTCCTTTTAAACAAAATTATTTAATGAACTGTACACTGTATTTATTTGTAAATTTTCTTATGTATGTGTGTGTATGGGTAATATGTTTTTTCTCTTTTGACAAGTTGTATATGTACTTCTGTATATCTTTATAACAATAAATATGATTTGAATTGATTTGACTATACAGACAAGACTAGACAGACAAGACTTGAAAACAAGACTAGACAGACAAGACTAGACATACATACCTAGACAGACAAGACTAGACGGACAAGGCTAACCAAATAAGACTGGATAGACAAGACTAATTGGACAAATATAGAGAGACAAAACTAGACCAATTTAATTCAATAACTTAAAATGTGCTGCTGATCTTGATTGTTGAAAACTAGGTAGATAAGCCTATGCAGACAAAACAAAACAGGATGATGGGAAGATAGAAAGAATTGAACTTGTCTAGCCGGATCCATTGTGACGTTCATTGATTTCTAGGTCTATTCTAGTGTTCTTTATCTTATCTAATTCTAATCCAAGTTTATTAAAACTTACTTGCCATGAGTATAAGATTATATTATATATCATGTTTAATATCCAGCCTTTATAGTCCAGCATATTAATAATTTAAATTTTATTATTAATTTGCCAATCGAAAGCTTGAAACACAATCGTTTAGTTAGTGCAATTAAGCAAGCAATTGAAAATGGAAGAAAGTTTTGTAAACATGTATCCATTTAATAATTTTCGAAGAGGATTATTTGGTTTTGCCGATTTTGCATGCGAACGTACGTAGTAAAAACAGACCGAACGGGCACAATTAGTAAAGCTGATTGAATGAAATTATCAAATATTTAGCTCACGTAACGACCGCAAACGGAACTTTGCCACAATGTCCAACTTTCCTAATTGCTATCTGGCTCGAAATATGTCTAATTATTCCAGTCATTAATAAGAAACAAGATAATGTTGCAAAAATAGCACATAGGACTCTTTTTATTAAGCATATTGTTTGTCTGGATGTTTCATTTATTCTCGGAGAGAGTTAGCGAATAGATAATTCCGCAGTTAAATTAACTTGTTCCCTAGTTTTTATACAATGTCGGTATAAAAGTTGAGGACTAAAGGATAATTAGATTTCTTTATACTAGATACAATTTCTAGTGGATAATTCTTGCAATTTTTTACAAACTTAATACTAAAGATTTGTGCCATTTAATTACATAATTAATTGGTCTTATAGAATAATAGCTTACACTAGTCTAACATTCTAATTTAGTCTAGCTTGGTCTCATGTTTTCCGGTCTAACCGGACTAATCGGCCCGCGGGCCAATTTCGGCCCGAGAAAGTGCTTAATGCGGCCCGTGAAAATCTGTTTTAGTTAAAAGTTCGAAAAAGTTAAAATGTTAAAATGTTTGATTTTTAGCATTTGCGGTATTTCAACGACTTTTGAGGATTTGTAAAATTGCTGACTTTTGTAAAGGGTCGAGGCTTGACGCAAACACTAATGCGCTTAAACACGTGAATGCGCACGCTTGCATCGTAGGTTTTGATAAATATTTGTGCTTGTGTTTATCTAGTTCTGCCTCAGTTTCTTACTGTTGCCAGTGACAGTCATACGTATTAAAACACGTTGAATAGGATGGCTTCGTATAGTAAGCAAAGAAAGGTAGATCAAGAAAGATGCGTTTTTAATGAGAAATGGAACTTCGATTATTTCATTGCTGAGAGAAATGGTAAACCAACTTGTTTAATTTGTTTGAATGTAATAACTGTTAATAAGGAATATAATATTAAGAGACACTACAATACAAAGCATAGTAGTATCTATAATAAATTTCATAGCGAGGAAAGAAAATCAAAAATTGAAAATTTAAAGAAAATACTTAGACTATACTAGTAGACAACAATTGCTATTTGTAAAGTCCAATGCAGATTTTATAAAGTCAGATTCAGAAGATGCTCTGAAAGCAAGTTACTTAATTGCAGCAAAAATCGCAAAGTACTCAAAACCCTTTTCTGAAGGAGAATTTATAAAAGATTGCATATTAACTGCAGTAGAAGCAATGTGTCAGAAAAATAAAACGAAATTTGAAAATGTGAGTTTGTCGCGTCGAACAGTAACCAGACGAATTGATGAGATTTCAACCAATATAAATGAATCCCTCCAACAGAAAATATAAAATTTTGATTATTATTCGTTGGAAAGTACTGATCTGACGAATTCTGCACAGTTATTCATTTATATAAGAGGCATAAATAAAAAATTTAACATAACAGAAGAGTTACTGTCACTTACTGAGTTAGAAACAACAACTACAGGTGAGAACATTTTAAATAGGGGGAAGGAAAGGTGAATTATGGACGTGTATAACTTAAATTACAAAAACTTAATCGGCATATGTACCGATGGTGCGCCAGCTATAGTCGGGAAAAATAAGAGTACACTAGATCTCATGCGAAAAAATATGGGTGCAAACTTATTTAAGGAAAAAATAATTTTCCATTGTATTATCCACCAAGAAAGTCTGTGTGCAAATATACTCAAAATGATAGGCGTAATTAAAGTTCTAGTGAAATGTATCAATTCAAAAATATCATCAAGTCAAAAAAATCAGCACCTAGTTATCGCAAAAGTAAGGAACTTCTTGAAGATATCGAATCTGAATATTCCGATTTAATTTATTACTGTGAAGTTCGCTGGCTTTCCAAAAGAGCAATGTTCAAAAAAAGGTTTTTTGAATTAAAAGAAGAAATTAAAATATTTATGGAAGTCAAGGAAAACCCGATGCCCGGATTAAGTGACGACGAATGGCTGTATAAATTAGGATTCTTAGTTGATATTACTACACATTTAAATGAATTGATATAAAATTGCAAAAGCAAAACCAAATTGTGACTGAATTATCTCAATCAGTGCGTGCTTTTAAAAACAAATTACTATTAGGGCTGAACCAATTTAATAATAATAATTTCACCAACTTTCCAACGTTTGGCAATTTATTCCTAGAACCACATGATAAAGAACAATTCAACACAACTTTACAAAATCTGTACGATGAATTTAAAAGGATATTTCAAGAATGTTTCCAAACAGATATTTTTTGATATTTTCGTATTGCTAATATTTTTGTTTTTTATTCCTGATATTAACCTTGTTCCGCAAGAATATTAAATGGAGTTACTGGAACTTCAAGAAAAATGTTATCTGAAATTGAAATGTATGGAAGTAGCAAAGGATGACTTTTAGAAATCTTTAAATCCAGAAGAATTTCCTCAGATAATTAATAAGGCAAGGACAATTATTGCATTATTTGGAAGTACTTATAGATGTGATCAGTTTTTCTCAAGAATGGCCTTTTTTGAATCTTTGAAAGAATAGGTCTCGCATCACTGATATAAATTTGGAAAACACTCTTCGCGTTGCTACTACTGAGATTGATATTGATACGAAACGTTTATAAAAAAATAAATAATTTTAACAATCTCATTGAAGATTATTAAAGTTACTGTTTCAACATTAACCGGTTTATATTTATTATTATTTTTGATGTTAATTGCGTTTTTTAAGTTTATTAATATAAGTAAAATAAAACAATAATTAAAAGTAAATATTTTTTTATAAAAAAAAATTATTTTTAGCCCGCGTCAGCTAGTACGAACTCTGACTAGCCCATAACCTAAAAAGGTTGCCCACCCCAGGTCTAGACTACTCTCGTCTGGTGTCATCTTATATCGTACTGTCACATGTTGTCTCCTCTAGTCTGGATAAACCTCTAATAACCTCGTTACTCTCAAATCCTAGTCTCGTTTGTGTTATTCTACTTTCATATTAGTATAGATACGTTTGGTATTATCTTATTGGATGTCTAATTTACAATCTAGTCTACACACTGAAACTAGATTATCAAATATTCAGTGTGGATGCAACTTTGAAGACCAAGTCTGGTCTATACAATCAGACTAGATTAATAAATAATTAGTTTAGATGAAACCTTCAAGATCTAGTCTATTCTAAGTCTAGTCTATTCGATTAGACTAGATTATCAAAAGCCCCGTCTAGATGAATGCTTAAAGAATAAGTCTAAACAAGAATAGACAAGAACAAACAAAACTAGTCAAAACCAGATAAAACGGATAAGAACTGATTAGGAGGAACGACTAGACGAGACTAAACACTGGACTTGAACTGAATCTACAAGACATGTCAGAACTAGAAGTCTAGTCAGACAACACTAGATAGATAAAACTAGAAAAGCAAGTCTAGTCTTGTCTGCCTAGTCTTGTCTACATAGACTTGCCAGTCTAGTTTAGTTTGTCTAATCTTATCTGTCTATTCTTGTCTCCCTAGCCTTGTCTGTTTAGTTCTATGAAAGTAATAAATCTAGTTATAAGATTTCTTTTTTATCATGAAGGAATCTGCATTTCTATAACGAAAAGCTTTTGAAAAATCCTTGCGGAATTCTTGAAGGGTGATCACAGCGACGTTGTTAACTTTTTCCCTCGGTGCCATCTCGAAGTTTTTAACAAGCAAACATAAACTAAAAAACACATTTTCTCTCCTTTCAGTTTTCTGCCGGCTTTCAGGTGAAAATGTAGCTTGATTTATATCATTCCTTTTCCTTCTTTTCCTGCCCTAGGATTCATAGAAATCCGCTGGTTTGTTAATGTACTTTTGACATACGGTGTCCGAGAGGAAAATTAACAAGCAATATCATCTGGCCTTGCGTCCTCTAGTCCAAGTTAGTTTCTTGCCAAAATGAGCAAATAAGTTTTGGTGAAAAGTTTGTTACAAAACTTAATGAAATTGATAAATAAAGGTGGATAAATTATGAATATTTTTATTTCAAGACAGCTAAGGCTAGATAGACAGAACTATAAATACAAGACTATACAGACATGCTTAGGTCGACTAGACTAGGCAGATAAGACTAAGCAGAAAACACAAGACATACTAGACTAGACAGACAAGACTAAACAGATACTACTACACAGGCAAGAGTAGACTACAAGACTAGACAGGCAATACTAAACAGACTAGACTATACAAAAAAGAGAGGACAGACCAGGCTAGACCAACAAAGCTAAGCAGACAAGATAAAGAGATAAGCCTAGACAGACAATACTTGACAGACAGAACTAGATACACAAGACTCGATAGAAAAAAACTAGACAGATAAGTCTAGACAGGCAAGAGTGGACAGACAAGACTAGACAGACAAGGCTAGACGGACCAAACACATGAGACTAGGCAAACCATTCCTAACAGACAAGACTAGATACGTTGGACAAGGCAGACAAGACCAGACTGACTAGACATATAAGACAAGACCGACAAGACTAAATAAACACAACTAGTTAGACACGACCAGACAGAGTTGACTAGAACGACAATACCAGACAGAGAAGACTAGACTAACAAGAATAGAAAATCTAAACTAGACATCCAAGGCTAGGCATAGGAGACGAGACTAGAGAAACAAGACTAGGTAGACAGGACCATACATACAAGGCAGAAGGTATAACAGATGTTATATAAGAGATTCGACTAACGACCCTTGTATTGTTATTTTATAACCAGCATTATCAATATAAATAGACCGTGATAGAAATCAGTATTATCACCGTTCTTAGGAACACGGCAGGTCATAATTAGCATGGGATCCGCGTGATTTGCTCGCATTGTATCGTATACATGAATAAATAAAATCCGGCATCCGTCGCAGATTTATGCCTGGTTTAAGGAAACGTTTTTCCTCGAGCGCATTATACACAAAGCCCGCCGATAAGATCGCGCAGAGTTCAAGAAGCAAAACGGCCAAATTTATTTCACCCTGTGACACAATAAATCTCGCTCACTGTTTCAAATACAACTTTCGTGTAAACTACCTATTTGCACTATATCTAGTTTTGTCGGTCTTGTCTTGTCTGCACAGTCTTCCCTGTCTAGTTTGGTCTGCATGAGTGCTCATTGTTGATATTTATACAAGGCTTTTGGGCGGAAAAGCATGTAGAACAAAACTTGAGGAAGAACAAAAGAATGAATACTGCGAGAGTTGGAAGTTTATATAAATGGCGAAACATGAATGCCGCCAGCATACTCTAACGGTCTTTCAATTGTTCCTCATCCGTGGTGAAAATTCACACTCTAAATCTAGAGTTTTGTTTTTGAAACTTTCAGACCTGCATTATTCCTGAATGGACGGAGAAAATACACATTCAGTTGTAAGAATTCTTATACTTAATAAAACTAATAACTAACTAATAAAAATAACTAATAAAAGTTTAGTAGTAAATATTTTTAGGAAAAAAAACATCGGTTGCGTTTTAATAATTCAAACGTTTCCATTAACTAAAAGGTAAAAATATTTATAGTGCTTTTTTATCTTTCCGGGATTTATTTGTTGCAAATCGATCACATAGGCAGCGCAGATAGATTCCATTTACCAAATTAAATGTTTCTACATGCGAAAATTCGTTACTTCACACACAAATACACATTCAAATAATGTACCGAATAATCCAGTTTCAGCAGTAAAATTGCAAATACAAGAATAATTAACTATAGCCGTCCTAAGTTTATGCTAATTGTTAAATTTGAATAAACTACCTGCAAAATTTTGTTAATTCCATTGATAATCCTGGATGTACGAACTTCTATAAAACTATATTTATTAGAAAATTAGTCGCCTAACAAGACTGACAAGAGATATGAAAAAAGTATTTTTAATTATATAACATATTATTCGTCTAGCCTTGTCTGTCCAGTTTTATCTGTCTAGTCTTTCTCCTCGTCTCCTAGTCTGTTCGTCCTCCTTGGTAGTGCAGTTGACAACAAACCTGCCTGGGTTCAAACCCGGCTTCAATTCCCGGTGAGGGAGGCAACAACTAGGGCGGTTTCACTAATCGTCCGGGCTGCCGGACGAATGAATGCGAAATATGCGATACCGGGGTGGCGCATGTTAAAAGCCAAAGTAGAAGTCTTGTCTTGTCTGTCTGTACAGTCTTCTCTGTCCAGTCCCTTCTGTCCTTTCTCCAGTATTGCCTGTATTGTCTCCAGTATTGCCTGTTATTCCTAGATTTGTTTGTCAAGTCTTATCTATCTAGTCTTCGCTGTCAAGTCTTGTATGTGTAGTTTAGTCTGTCTGATCTTGTCCTAGAATCTTATTTATCTAGTCTTATTTGTCTAGTTTTGTCTATTTTGCTCGGCTATTTGTCCTAATTTATTAAAGTTTTTCTTTTGTTTTAGGTATGAAAGGCGAAATAATTAGCTGCCCCCATAAGGACATCTATTTCTTAGAAACAAACACAAAATCCGAGGTAAGAATTGATTTAGACAGGACTAGATAAGATTATGTACAGTGTAAAAGAAAACAAGTGAAATTTTGCACAAAACTAGGCAATACAGCACAATACTTAACTAACTTAATTGATAATACTGGTTAAGGATGAACAAGATTGAATGATTATGAGTAGGGCTAATTGTAAACTTAATTCGTCAAAACAGTAGAGGAGTAATAATCTGACTTATAAACATGACAAAAGTTGTATGTCTACTTTCATCATAGACGTGATATGCTTTAACGTGCCATAGATGTAACGCCGAGATAATTGTTGTTATGGTTATTATTATAATTTACCTAGATTAACAATAGTAGCACAGAGTAACAAATTAATAAAACTAGTCCATTTAGTGTAGTATAAGTGCTTTTCTTGGGTGTATTAATTGTCGAAATAACTCGAAACCTTCGGAGATCGCGCTTTTAACAGCATTAGGAGTAAATTTACGACCCCATTAGAATTGCAGCCGAGAAAAACTAAGTGAAATAGAGGGTTTTCCCCGAGGAGCACGAATCCCGGAACACTCGCCCTGACGCCAATTTAAAGTAGTTTATGAAACAATATCGAATTTTAGAAAGTGTTTAAATGGAAAGGTACATAAATATTTCAAGATCTGAATTAGAGAGAAACACCTGGTACATATACAAAGTTTAGTTTATTAGTTTCGTTAATAACCATATTTTTGAAATGTTTTAACTGTCTAGATCAGGGGTTGGCATCAAGTTTCAAGTTAAGAGCCATTTCCCTTAAAAAAAATTAACAAAGTTTACAGTAGAGCCGCAGGGATGATAGTATAAAATTGATATTTAATACCTTTTTAATTGTCTTATAAACCTATTTTCAAATATTCTAAAATAAATAATCAATTTGATAAATAAAAATAAATACAAACATGAGTGATATGCCCTTTTTTTAAGTTTTTATTTTACTTATAAAGACAATTTGACAAGCTTACAATTCGAAAGTTGTCACGAGTCGAAACGCCACCAGCTTGAATTAATTGAAGCTTTTAGTATCTTTTTTTCTTTCCAAGTATTCCAGTTTTGTTGGTAAAAGTGTAAATTTTGAAAACCAAACATATTATGATTTAAAATCTACTGACTGAAGTTCAAATTGAAATCTATCAACCTTTTGGAACGGGTTGAAATTTATTTCGTTGGTACAGTAAATGGATTAGCCAAGAATGGCAATGTTCTTTTTCCTTTTTGAACCCTTTAAAACGATTAGCTAAGGAGTTGATATAGGAATTGATTTTTTGATAACAAGAAATTCTTTATTATTCTTTCGGTTATTATTCTTTCTTAAAAATTAGAGTTTCATTGTTGATATGTTAAATAAACATAGATACTTACTTGATTTGCAAGAAAGTACAATTTCTAAAAGTGAATGTTCATTATTGCTTCGTCGTTGCAACTCCTTATTTAGTTTGTTAATATGGTCGTAGCTGTCATAAGATTATCATAATATATTTTTTTGAACTAGCCGTCATCGTTTAACATCGTTAAAGGGTATTCGAACCCCAATGACGACGAAATTGTTTTAATATGTTTTTTTATCCTCATAGTTCTTGCACCATTTGTAACAATAGATTAGTTTATTTGTATCACAAGTTGTTTTTTTGACAAAAAATCTGATATTGAGGAATTGATGTCTTCGCCCCGGGGTTTTCTTTTGACAGGAATCAAAGTAAGAATTTCTTTAATTGCGGGGGACTGGAACATAAGAATAGGGGAGAGCCAGGTTGGAAAGCTCGGGGAAGGAGGACATGAAGTAACAAGGAAATCAAAAGACAAAATAATCAACGCGGATGGTAGAAAATGGCTTGACCGGATGACGGCAAGAAAATGGAACATATTAAATGGATGCACGGAGGGGGATTGGAGTGGAGAGACAACGTACGTAGGGGGTAGAGGAATGTCAGTGATAGACTATGTAGTAGCAAACGAGGCAGCAACGAGTGGCATACTCAGCTTGGAAATAGGTAACAGGATGGAGCCGAACCATTTCCCGCTAGAAGTAACGGTAAAAGGAAAAACGGTGGTTAGAAGGCAGATGGAAAAGCAGAAAACAGTAGCAATATGGAATAAAAAGGCGGTATAAAAGTTTAAAAGCAGCCTGGAAAACTGCCAGCTAGAATCAATAAATAGCCTAGAACAACTAGTATCAAAAGTCCATAAGGCGATCGTATAGAAAAATGTCAGGAGTGACCATAATAAAAGTGCATGGGTTGATAAAGAGTATATTTCCAAGAAGAAAGAGTTGACAGAGGATGTCAAGAGATGGAGACAGAGCAGAGGAACATCAGATAGATTCAAAAACATGAGGAAGCAAATGAAAAAACTTGTTAAGATCACAAAAGGAACGTGGCAAAGAAAACAAATGGAGGAGGCAAGGAAGCTCAATAGTAAAAGAGTAATATGGAAGTTTATTGTCAAAAATTGGGAAAAGGCAACCCGAAAAGTTAACGAAATTAAGATGGAAAGATGGAGAGTACATTCTGTTTGCACATACTGGACGGAAAAGGTGATAAGCAAGCGGAGGAGGCAGTGCAAGAGGACGGAAAAGAAGAAGAAGGCCATCTACCGAAAAGAAAAATACCAGAATCTACCAGAAAAAAATCTACCAAAAAATTCTACCAGAAATTATGTGAGAGGGAATAGAGAAAGTTCTGGGTGGGCTGAAAAGAAGAAAAGCGAGAGGTCCGGATGGAATCCCAAATGAAGCTTGGAAGCTAACGCCGGTGTCAATACAAAAAAAAACTCCACGAAATACACAACATGATTTTCAAGGAACATCAAACAATTCCCGAAAGCTGGAGGGAAGGAGACATCGTACCAATTTTCAAAGCAAGCAATCAGGGAGAAGCAGAAAATTACAGAGGCATCTCGCTCATGGATACATCATATTAAAATATACGCAAAAGTAGTGTAGAAGAAAGAATAGAAAGGAATTGAGGAAAAGGAAGTGATTCCTGAAGTAAAAGGGGGATTTAGAAAAGGATGGGTAACAGCGGACCAGCTGATTACCTTAAAATACGTAATAGAACAAGAGCTGTCACAGCAAGGTGGAAGCGTGTATGCTTTATTCATAGATCTTAAAGCGGCATATGACACAGTAAACCGAAATATGCTATGGGAACTGATGAGAGCAAAAGGGATTAGTGGATGTCTAGTGAAGGTGGTTACAGAACTATGCGGCATTACAAGCTGCAGAGTAAGAAAGAGTGAGAAAAAATCGGAAATATTCTGGATTAGAAAAGGGTTAAAGCAAAGGTGTCCACTTAGCCCTGTCCTATTTAATGTTTTCATCTCTGATTTAGAAAAGGTTTTAAAAAAATTGGCAGGCAGGAGGAGTGGTAATAGGTAGGAGGAAAGTGTAGTCTCTAGCATACGCGGATGACATAGTTGCTTTAGCAAGAACAAAAGGGGAAATGAAAGAGATGATTGGAAGGATTAAAAGATATTTTAAGAAAAGAAGGTTAAGTGTTAAGAAAGTTGGTAAGAAAGAGGAACGCTTGATGTTGGGTGAAAAGGTTATAGAACAGGTTAGCAGCTTGAAATACTTAGGATTTATGTTTTGTAGTTATGGGTCCAATAATGAGCACATTAAATTCATATGTAAGAAAGCATGGGTAGCTGCTAACAGGTTTTGGAATACTTGGAAAATTTGGAGAGTTTCGTTGCAAAATTGATAGTGTAGAAGGCGTGTTTTGGAGTATTTTGTTGTATGGAGCGGAAAAGAGGTATGAATGAGATAGAGCATCGATTCCCAATCGGTGGTTGGCGAACCCCTTGGGGTTCGTAGGGTGTACAAAGGGGGTGCGCGAAAATAGTATTACAATGGCGGCATTTTAAATTACCGAGGAAAAATAAACTCAAGAAAAACAAAACAAGAACACACCCAATACTTAAACAAACAAAAAGTACTGGTTCTACTTTTGATCGCTTGATGTCAAATTATATATCTACTATAGTTGTCGCAGCCACCCGATGGAGTAATAAACTTGCATGATCTTCACATGATTTTCGGGGGATGATTTCCAATTGGTTAGTGAAAACGCTTTTGAAGCGTAAATTACGCAGCCGAAACTTTAAACCAGTCGACCAGTCCGGTTGTATGCCACGTGCTCTCGAGTTTTCAGTGTTTCTGTCTTAGTTAAAATTAGTGATTACATTTTATCCATAAATCAGTCTTTTTCAAGACTTTGTTTACAATCAAATAGGAAGTGATAAGTACCTAGGTATTTAAAAGAAAGCAGTGTAAATCAGGCTTTTTACAACGTCACTATGTACTATCACGTGAACGCCGCGTGATCACTCCACGGGGTCGCTGCGGCAAGTATAGGCAACTTCACTAGACAACCTAGCTTGGCAAACTTACTAGGCAACCTAAAATACTTTACACAAGATGAATAATTTTGAATATACTCTCGTTTGCTGTGTAAAGATTGTCTACGACATAACAAATTAACAGGTGTTACACATACAGAGAGTTGTAAACTTGATTAAGCGAACTTCAAACATAACTTTCAATAATCATTGTACCCCAATTTTATGGACCGATGGTTAAAGACGTGTCGTTTAGAAGCATAGTATGATACTGAAAGCTGTAGTGAGTTACCATTTCAACATACTAAAAACAAAGAAAACATGGAAAAGAAAAGAAAAGAAAAAAATCGAAAAATGACAGAGACTATTTACAAATGGGTTTTCATTTTACTGGGGAAAAGTCGGAACCTAATCCGCTTTGTGCAATCTGCAACGAAGTTGCCAACAGCAGTTTAACACTATCACTTCTTCGTAGACACCTTGAAACAAAACTTCCGACGCACGAAGATAATAAAATGCCTAATATCTATCCTTTCCTGTCTTCAAACGAAGATAGTAAAATGGTTCTTGAAGCATCATTTCGAGTAAGTTATAAGATTTTGTGATCTTGACAGACATGCACAATGGCAGAAAATATAATTAGACCAAAAGAATAGTGAAAAAAGTATAAGATATAATATACTAGATAAGAAGAGATAAAAATTTAATCATTTTGCGATACAGCTTGACGAGTCGACCGATGTAGCAAACAATGTTTGTCTACGTTAAGTATATTTTGACGAATATCGAACTGGAGAAGCAATTTTTGATATGATCAATGTCTATTTTGAAAAAAATGGAATAAACAGAAAATCAAAAATCAATTAACTTTCGATGACTATTTTTCCAATAGATTGAGAGTCATTTGTCAGTTTGAGACTCTCAAAGAGAGAGTCCCTTAAGACTCTCAAACAACTGGATCTAAAAGGACTACGTCTATTCAAGGAGATGTAAGTTAAGAAACCTCTCTAACTTTGCCGGAAAAAGAAAAACTCATATAGTTTTATCCTGTGACAGTTCTCTAAAAGCTATTTTTATAAGAATCTTTAATTAACTGGCTCAATATGAAAAATGAATTTCCAGTTCTTAAAAAAAAAAGAATTGAAGTTCTATTACCATTTTGCACAACATCTGAAAGATAAATATAGAAACAGGTTAAATGCAGAACCTGACCTAAGAATGAAAATATCAGATATTGAGTCAAATTTTGATTTTGCTTTGCTCCACCAAACAGCCACAATAATCCCATTACAAGTTACTTTTTTTTTAATTGAACGTATGCTTAAGTAAAAAACGGTTTGTTAAATTGATTTTGAATGGATTTGCATCTACCATTTTAGTTTTATTAATGTTTTAATAATGTACTTAGATGCTTTTGGATTATGTTTTCTATCCTTGCTATGAACTATATGGGGTTCGCCAAATTCTTTCGGATTTTACAAAGAGTTCGCGAAGAGAAAAAGTTGGGAAACATTGAGATAGAGCTAATAGAAAAGGTGCAGCTTCAGTTTATAAAAAGGGCGCTGAAACTAGACAGGAGTACGCCAGGGTACCTGGTGCTACAAGAAACTAATGTTTATAAAGTTGCAGTAAAAGCATCAGTGAGAGTGTCAAGATGTGGTGAAAGAGGTTTTCAAAAGTTTAAAGAAGAAAGGTGTCGGAGGGATCACAGTAACAAAATGGGAAAATGAATGTAAAAAAATGTATGAACGAGTGGGATAGTCGAAAGGGGAGGTAGAGAGGATGGAAGAGGAATGTGTAATGTTTGAAAAATTGTTGGGTGATAGGAGTAGGGAGGTAGAGTTGCAGATAAGATAATGCCGTATAGGCGAAAGCAGGTACAACCGGTATTGCAACAAGGTACAAGTATGCGGAAAACCCCCTTTGTATCTAAGCAGAGGTTCCAGCGCGCAGGGGTATTCAATGTAGAATAGCCAGGTTTCGGTGCGGCAACGAGGAAAAGTGAAGAAGGTACTGGCTAAAGGAAAGGGAGATTTTGTGTACCATATGGGGAGAGGGTATTGACAGGTGGGCACATTGGATGGAAGAGTGCAAAGGGCTAACATAACGAAGTAGTGAAGAAAAATAAGTGTAAAGATTGGGAATCTTATATGGACGAGTCAGGTAGCGGGTGACCCATAATGCGTGAAATTTTAGAGCTAAAGGGAGTGATTGTGGAAAGAGTTTAGGGAAGGAAAAAGGTTAGTGCGTGCGAAGAATTTTAAATTTTAAAGTTTAGTTTTTAAGTTTGACTATTTGGGGTATTTTTGGGTTGGTGTTCCAAGTTCTTTTTTGTGTTTTTTTTTTTTATATTTTTGGATAGTGAGGAAGTCTGGATTGTGTTAATAATAATGCCAATAAAGGTAATAATAATAAAAAAAATCTTCATTAATATACTACATACGGCCCTAGTAATCCAACTTGTGCGGTATCCTTAATGTCACACCACTTGCCACATGTTAAAGTATAAATACAGGCGACGTTTTAAAATCAAAAAATTGTTATATCACATTCTCTGGTGTCACTCACCATTCACTAGTTTGTGTAATCTATCATGAATTGCCTTTATAGATAATCAAATTTGCAGAATTTTAACTCTATAATTGAAATTTTAATTTGTTTCTGTAATAAACTCTTTAAAATATATATTTTGGACGGACTGAAGAGCGACAATATTTACATAAAAGAGATGCATGCGGCTCTCGAGCCACGGGTTGTCGACCCCTGGTCTAGACCAGCGGCTACCAAAATACCGCGGGTCGTAGTTTTCCGGATCCAACCCACCAATAGATTTATATTCAGCCTTTATGTTCATTATAAATTCCAATATAACTATATTGTAATGGGAATAATTTATCCTCGCCATGTAAGTTAAGCTTCTATTAGTTTTTCGATAAGCATATTTCTCGTTTTTTAAATTTCAATTCGGCTCGTTCCGCAAAAATTTGTTGGACCCTCGTATAGACTAAAACATGCGATTTTTAGTAGTTTTGTGAAAAAATTGAAAATCCGGCAGATTTATTTTTTTCAAATTTATAGGGATTTGCAACTATTTCTAGTATTTTTCTTAACTATAAATACGTAAAATTGCAACTTTCTAGACTAATAATTGAAAATATTTTAATTTGGATTTTTCAATTCTCACAATATTAAAAAATGTTCCTGTTACTGTTCCGGTTTAGTTTGATTAGGCGCTATTTACTTTCGCGAAATTATCCAAGCTGTCCTTGATGGCTGCAACGGTTTACATGGAAAACTTGTTGCGTTATTATGGGGCGGCGAAACTTTCTGAAATATCGCCCAACACATGAACGTAAATGGAACGTGTTGCTTTATTAAATTTTCGAAATTAATTTATATTTCGTCTTGACGTACCAACTATTTGAAAACGCGCGTCTCTCGACATTATTAAATTCAAGCAAACAAATAACTCAACAATTCGTCTAGAATCCATCCTTGTCAAGTCTGGTCTAGTCTTGTCTTGTTTTGTCTTACCTTGTCCAATCCGTCCTTGTCCAGCCTTGCTCAATCTTGTCCAGATAATTCTTCTCCAGAACTTTCCTGTCCGATTCAGTCTTGTCCTGTTTGCCTATTCTAGTCAAGACTTGGCAAATCTGGTCCAGTATTGTCCTGTGTTATCTAGTTGTGTCCAGTCTTTTCCCTTATTGTCTGGTATTGTCCAGTCTTGCCCTGTCTTATCCAGTATTGCCTAGTCTTGTCCAATTTTGTTTGTTTTCGCTAGAAGACTGTGTAAATTAAACTGCATGACTGAAACTTCACGACTGAAATTAACTTCATAAAACAGAATTAACTTCATTAAACAAAAATTCAAAACATTTTAAATTAAAATCTATTGATCACAAAACGAAAATAAATAAATAACAGTCGGAATTACAATTATCATGAAAACAACAAGAGGGAAACATTTTCCTATCAATTTCCGATCGAACGTTACGATCGTGTGTAAATATTTATTTCGTGCGTGGGTTTCGCCATCTGAGCCCGCACCATTCGACCTGTGTGCTGACACCTACATCCCTTCCCACAACCACACATCCCTGCATACAATACTAAACAGACAGTGTCCCTCTAGTCTAACATTTTTTTTTTCTTGCTTTCTGTTGCAGAGCACAGACTTGGCGAATCTGTTCGCCTCACCGGCCGGAAGGGAAATGGTCAAATATAAACCGAGGACGAAACTCAAACACAAACTGAATCCTGCCCTTGAAGTAAGTATTAATTATACAGTTGATGATAATCTTATATTCTAGTCTAAATAATCTTATTTCTGTTCTGTCGCCGGTTTTGTCTTGCCTTTCTTCTCTTGTCTCATTACTCTTCTTTGTTTAGTTTTGTCTCTCTAGTTTTGTCTGCCAAATCTTGTTTACCTGCTATTGTCTGTTTAGACTTCCTATTCCTAATCTATCTAGTCTTATCTATCTAGTCTTGTCTGTCTAGTCTGTCTAATCTTATATGTCAAGTCTTATCTGTATAGGCTTTCTTGTCTAGTCTTCTCTAACAACTCTACTGTCCTGTCGTCTTTTTTGTCCTGCCTATCTGTTCTTGTCTCTCTAGTCTTGTTTGTTTAGTCCCTCTTGTTTTTCTGTTTATTGTTGTGTATCTGATCTTGTTTGTTTAATCTTTTTAGTGTACAAATTAATTATCAATTCTTAAAACACACACAATGTAAACTTAAACCCAATACAACTTCGGATCATCCTTTCTATACTTCAACTTCAAACCATGCCTATAGATTTTTAAAGCTGGTTCATGATTCAATGCCACTCCCGTTAACACATCCATATGTTTCATTAGCAATAATGAATGACCATCAATTTCCTGTTCTTTAAATACCGATGCTTCCTCAGGAAAATATTGTGCAAAATATTGAAAACGTTCTCAGGTGGCCAATTCGTGGCATCAGGAATTCACAAGTCGACATTTTCTTCCATCACATCGTCATCTTTCAGACTCAAAGAATTTCACTTGGTGTCAGAATCGGAAGGACTATGCATTGGGTCGTTCTGTGTAGTTTGTGGACTTAAAGTAGGACTAGATGGTGATGAAGAGAAATTTATTGGAGTTGTGTTCCGTGATAGATTTGGACTTGGAGAAACGATTTCGTCATTGATATCAGTTAATTTGGTATCCATATTATAACCAATTTGTATGTGATGATTTTTGTATGTGATTGACAATTCAGATAAAGCCATTTACTTGCGGAATTTGTACAGATAGTAACTTTAGGACTGTGATAAGTCATGTGATAACCGCCCGCGGAAATACCACAGACAATTAAATTGAAACAGACAAGACTAGTTGTTAATTCTAAACAGGCAGAACTAGACAGAGAAGACCAGAAAAACAAATCTAGACAGGCAAGACTAAACAGACAAGACTAGTTGTTAATTCTAAACAGACAGAACTGTATAAATGACCTTTTATGTCGAGAGTTGACTTACGGCATCTGATGTCTCTAGTGTTGTCTGTCTAGTCTGGTCTATTCAGTTTCCTGTGTCTAGTGCTGTCTCTGTATGCGGCGAATTAAGCAATAAATTCGGATATAAAAATAAACGAAGCCGCCGCCGCATGTGTTTGCATCTAGTTTCTGATTCTATTGGGGGTTGGAAAACAGAAGTGGCGCAAAATGTAAAAAGCCAATTGGCTCGGAGACAATCTTACGCCGCCGAGCCTCATATAGCTATTTACATAACCCCGATGAACCCCTTGTTATGAAGTGCAGATTCCCCGGAGGAAAATATTATTTCGTCCTTATGTAAACCAATGGAATAAATAAAATATTTGTATTGCAGACACGCACGCTATTTCCTCCCCACTTCTCTTAACAATATACAAACTAAACAAGAAACTGACAGACATGGCACGACATGCAAGACTAAGCAAAAAAGACAAGACATAAGACACTAGTCAGAGAGGGTTATACAGACACGTGTCTAAATAGACAAGACTAAACAGACAAGTCTAGACAGACTAATCAGACAAGACTATGCCGACTAATCAGACGAACAAGATTTTAGATAGTCTTTTCTCTTTAGTGTTGCATGGCTAGTCTTGCCTGTCTAGTCTTGTCAGTCGAGTCTTGTCTGTGCAGACAAAATATTATTCAAATTAGTATTGATACACTTTTGTGTGAGGACAGAGAAAATTGGTTTGCTGGGTTGTCAAACACATTTTGAACATTTTTAGATAAATCTTGAAAAATGATTTCCGCTTTCGAACATTTTTAGATCAATTTTGACTTTCCGAAAATTTTTAGATTAATTTTGAAAAATGTATGTTTCAAATGTCTAAATATTTATTGGAAATTTGCGAAATCTAAAATTACATTTTAATATTTTTCTGATAAACTTAATAAGTTTACAATCACACTCAAATTTTTAGCATTTTCAAAAATTGACCGTTAGTCAAACCATTCGAAAATTGTTATTATTTCTAATTTTCTCGAATATACACATCCATTTCTCCAATTTTTTAAATTATATACTATTGTACATTAAATATGTCTTGACAGATTTTTAACAAGTTTCATCAATATTTTAATCATAGTTTCAAGATAAATTAAAGTTTCAGACAGTTCTGAAATAATATAATTAACACTTAGCCGACCAATCGGGGAAATCTCGCCACTTCAAAGTAAGTGGGTGCACGACTTACACCAAGATTCAACGGATAAAGACGTTACCGTCAATAGGAGCTACTAAATCCATTTGAAAGAAGGATTTTAAGGAGAATATATGGAACCTGTGTACGACGAAGCGGAAAATGGATGGAGAATACGGATTAGAAGAACTTCGAATTAAAAGAACTATTACAAAAACATTGTTAGTTGGATTAAAAGGCAACGTATAAGATGGGTGGTCCACGTCTGCAGAATGCCAAACACAAGAGCATCCAGAGCTGTGTTTACAAATTCACCAGAGGGTAGACGACCTAGAGGATGGCCTCGATCAAGATCGAAAGATAATGTGCTAGAAGACCTGAAAGTACTAAAAATACAGAACTGGACTATAACAGCTGTAAATTGAGACAGATGCAAGGCGGTTGTCGAAGAGCCAAGGCTCTAACTGGGCAGTAGAGCTGTGTGGGTGTGTGTATATATAAAATAAGATTCAACCACTTCATTGTAGAAATCGTTTCTGTTAATATGGGTATAGGTGATTTTTAAGTCTGTTTACAAAATAAGAAAGACTTCCTCAGGCTACTAGAAAAGTCCCAATACTTTTTTAACAAGTATAATAAAAACATACAAATATAAACAATATTGATTGCAGGGAATAAAGGTTTACAAGACAAAATTGTATTCCAACATGGCATACTAGAATGGTATTTAGAGCTACAAAGTAGGTTGCTTGTTATACAGGAACTTTTTTTTATTACACTTTATTTTGAAATTGCATTTCTTAAAACCTTGGCCAGATCCTTGATTATTAGCAATTGACCGTAAATGTTCTTCTTTAATTATCTTCTTTGGACAAATACTAAATTGTGGTCTAAAATAAAGACTGAGTCCAATTGGAAATAATCATTGGAAGTTTTCAACAAAATAGACGCTAGAATTGATCAAGAAGCATTTGCTCTGCCCCGGTCAACATCAGGTACTTTAACTCTTACAGTCATTCCCACTGTATGTAGCTTCAGGGTGTGATAAATCAGAAATACGCTTCATTCTTTTAACTTGAATTTGAAGCTTTGTCCCTTTTATCTCTCTTCGTGAATATTTTTTCGTTGTCAGCATAAATCGTTGTGAACACATCACCTTCCAATGATTCGAGTTGCACTTTACACTCTTTACATTTATTCAGTGGTATATATCTATTATTATTACTATTGGTAATTCTTCACAATTCTTCTTACACACTATATTTTCTTCACTATTTGATTCTGTAATTATTAGTATATTATCAATTTCATGTTCATTCTACAACTTTTCAAGTTCCTCAGTTCCTTTTAAGAAATAAACACACACACACAGCACTACTGCCCATGTAGAGCCTTGCTTCTTCTACAACCGCCTTCCATCTGTCTCTATTTTCAGCTGTTATAGTCCAGTTCTGTATTATCAGTACTTTCAGGTCTTCTAGAAAATTATAATTTTCCATCTTGACCGAGGCCTGAGATGACGAGAGCTGTGTTTACAAATTCACCAGAGTGCAGACACCTAGAGGACAGGTGTCTGCACGCTGGTGAATTTGTAAACACAGCTCTGGCCGTTCTTGTGTTTGGCAGTCTCCAGACATGGTCCGCCCATCTTATACGTTGACTTTTAATCCTACCGACAATGTCTTGTTCTTGCAATAGTTCTTTTAATTCGAAGTTCATCCGTATTCTCCATCCATTTTCCGCTTCGTCGTACACAGGTTAGGTTTCTCCTTAATATTCACCTAATTATTAATATTCTTCCATATATTCTACCTTAAAACCTAATAAAGACGGAACAAAGCTTGAATATATAAATATACTCAACCTTTCCGGAACTCTATAATACTAATGAGTCTTTTTAGGACTACCAAAAACAAATCTCTTATGAAATTTGTCAGTTATTCTATAGCTTTCAGTCCAGCTTCGTGGCACTCAACAAAAACCATAAAAATAACATTGAGTTTTAAGATCATGTCTTTCCGATACCTTGAGTGGATAGCCATCTGTGGACGCGTTTCGAGATCTATCTCTCATCAGCACAGCTCTGCTTCCATGAACAATATTTTGTAAATCACTCACTTGAAAACCCATGTGGTGTTGGGGTTAGATGTTTTTAATTTTGACATTTTGTGAGAGAGACATGAACTTAGCAGGTTATTGATATAAATGATAAATTTTGAATTGGTAAAACCATACAACATTATAGATAATCAGATAAACTTAATAAATACGGAACAAAGCTTGAATATATAAATATACTCAACCTTTCCGGAACTCTATAATACTAATGAGTCTTTTTAGGACTACCAAAAACAAATCTCTTATGAAATTTGTCAGTTATTCCATAGCTTTCAGTCCACCTTCGTGGCACTCAAGGTATCGGAAAGACATGATCTTAAAACTCAATGTTATTTTTATGGTTTTTGTTGAGTGCCACGAAGGTGGACTGAAAGCTATAGAATAACTGACAAATTTCATAAGAGATTTGTTTTTGGTAGTCCTAAAAAGACTCATTAGTATTATAGAGTTCCGGAAAGGTTGAGTATATTTATATATTCAAGCTTTGTTCCGTCTTTATTAAGTTTATCTAATTATCTATAATGTTGTATGGTTTTACCAATTCAAAATTTATCATTTATATCAATAACCTGCTAAGTTCATGTCTCTCTCACAAAATGTCAAAATTAAAAACATCTAACCCCAACACCACATGGGTTTTCAAGTGAGTGATTTACAAAATATTGTTCATGGAAGCAGAGCTGTGCTGATGAGAGATAGATCTCGAAACGCGTCCACAGATGGCTATCCACTCAAGGTATCGGAAAGACATGATCTTAAAACTCAATGTTATTTTTATGGTTTTTGTTGAGTGCCACGAAGGTGGACTGAAAGCTATAGAATAACTGACAAATTTCATAAGAGATTTGTTTTTGGTAGTCCTAAAAAGACTCATTAGTATTATAGAGTTCCGGAAAGGTTGAGTATATTTATATATTCAAGCTTTGTTCCGTCTTTATTAAGTTTATCTGATTATCTATAATGTTGTATGGTTTTACCAATTCAATACCTTAAAACCCTTCTTTCAAATCGATTTAGTAGCTCCTCATTTCTTTGAGTGAGGGTCCACGCCCCGCTTCCATAACTTACGACAGATTTTATCACCATTTTGTATAAGCGGAGCTTCCATGCTCTCGATACTACTCTCGATTTCAGTATATTGTCAAGCGCGAACATGCACCGAATACCTGCTATTATGCGTTGCTTTCTTACGCTAGACAAGTTGTGGTTGATTGTAGTGCCTAAATATTTTAAAGTATTCGTCTTACATAGTTGGCGGTTCTGTTTCTCCAAAAATTCATTCTCTCTCTCTGTGGGTTTCCACGCCAGGTTGTACGTGCTCTTTTTTTCTTGTCATTTAGTCTAAGTCCAGTTTGTTTTCCTGCCCTTTCCATCTGATTTAGTGTTTCTACTATGTCCCTTTCTCTCCTTCCCAGTATTACCACGTCATCTGCGTATGCTAGTATTTGAGAGCTTCTGTTACACAGTGTACCACCGGGGTTGATGTTAATTTTCCTAATGATGCCTTCTAATACAAACATAAACAGTAGAGGTGATTTTATGTCTCCTTGTTTCGCACCTCTGGGTGTATTGAAATATTTCGAAACGTTTTCCCCGATCCTGCACTTGCATTTAGTTCCTATGAGTGTCGTTTTAACTAGCCTGATTAACTTTCTTGGGAATCCAAATTCTCTCAGTGTGCTACAAATGGTGTTATGTTTAATGTTTCGATTTATAGTCAACATGGAAGACCCTAATATGATACTTCCCAACATTTCTATAGAATTTGCCGGAGGGTAATTATTTGATCCGTGGTTGATCGTCCACTTCTAAAGCCCGCTTGGTAGTCTACTAGTAGTTTCTCTGCAAGAGGAGCAATTCGTTGATTGAGGATGTGGGCGAAAATTTTGTATGCAATATTCAGGAGACATGCCTCTATAGTTATCGCATTCTAGTTTGTTTCCTTTCTTGTGTACCGGGCATATGATTTCGATTTTCGTATATATTTCATATGTCTACAGTAAGTTTGTGCAGAGCTTTGATTATCTCATCGCCCCATGCTTTAAATAGCTCTGCGGGTATATCGTCAGTTCCGGCGGCCTTGATATTTTTCGTGCATCGTACAGCGGCCTCTACTTCAGTTCTAGTTGGTTCTTCGATCTCTTCTTCTTCCTGTGAGTGTTCTTCATTGTCGAGGACCTCATTTTCATCTCTTTCCCCGTTTAGCAGTTCGGAGAAATATTCCGCCTCTTTCTATATCTTTCTATTTTTTTGTTCATCGCTCATCAATTCTCCCTCTTCATCATCATCATTTCTACTTCTACATAGATTGTTTCGGGGTTGAAAGCCTCTCTTAATTTCCTGGACTGTCTTGTACATATTCCGTACATGGTGGCCGGTATAATATTCTTCGATTTGTTTTATCTTATTTTTCATAAATTGTCTTTTCTTTCTTCTACACACTTTGTTGGCTTTCTTTCTCTTTACTGTCTATTATTCTGTCTTACTTCTAGTTCCGGTTTTCAGCATATCTGATTATGCCTGTCGCCTCTCTTCTATCGCTGCCTTAACATTATCGAACTATTGGTTATTGTTCCTTATTGAGGTGTGTTTTCCTATCGTTGTTTCTATTTCCTATCGATTTTCTGTATAGTTCCCCATTGATCTTCTATGTCATCATTGTTCCGTGTTTCATCCTGAACTTGTATTATGGTTTTAATTTGCTCCTGGTGTCATATTTCCTCCTCGGTTCAATATTGCTCTATAGATAGTTAGACTATTTTATAGTAAAATGTTTATTTTTAAACGTTTATGGAAAGAGGAGAAAAGAAGGAGATATGGAACATTAACAAACTATGTTCCATATCTACTTCTTTTCTCCTCTTTCCATAAACGTTTAAAAATAAACATTATACTATAGAATAGTCTTATGAATACTTTGACTAATCTTAAATAGCGGGTGTATACAGTTTCTAGTGAAACTTAATAAACTTAATTAATTTCTGTATACTTTGTGTGATGATTCATAATCCTTTACCAGTGACCGTATACACCGACTGAGTTAAAGCTTTGTCTGTAACGTATACACCAAAACAAGAATTGTCCCTACATGAAGGTATAATACCTTGGCGGGTAGATTATCTTTCCGCACATATAATCCCGCAAAAATAGTAAAACATGGAATTCTGGTGCGGATGCTCAGGATACATTTGTAATTTCAAAGTATATTCAGGCGCATTAGCAACGTTACAAGATACAGATTTATCAGTTTTAGATCCCTATGTGGGACATCATCATATTTACATGCATAATGACTACAATAACGTACATACAGCCGAGAAATACAAGAATTTGCGGAACGATTAAAGTAAACAGAGGACTTCTGCAGAGTTTAAAAAATACCACATTGAGAACATCAAACAAAATTGCAAGAAGGGGCAAATTCTTTTACAACTTTGGCAAGCTAAGAAAAACCGAACAGTAAGAACAATTTCAACCATTCATTCGGCAGAAATGGTGAACTTTCCACATTGGTTAGGAGAGAAAACAAAACCCAAATCTGTTGTAGAATACAACAAATATATGAAAGAAAAAGATCGTGCAGATCAATATATCGTACAGATCAAATGGACAAACAAGCACCAAATGGACAAAATTCATTTCAATTCATTTCGAGTACACAGAAATATAAATAATAACAATGGCATATAAAAAATATTTACTTCAAGTTGCAATAGCATTGATAGAAACACACGAAATACAAAATTTAGACACCGAAGAGGCAGGACCACCACTTGAATAATTTATTTCAGTCTTGTTTTCAGACTTGTTTTATTTCAGATATTGTGTATTTTTCGCGTTGCGAAAAATGCGTGGTGGAAATCGTCCAGTTCACTGTGGGGCGCGGGGTCGGCTAAGTCTTAATAAGGATACTTACTGCATACAACTTAAAAAATCTCTCATTTTCTAGATTATTTTTTAATGGCTTACATTTAGTTGATCAGTAAGATTGTCCAACTGACAAATTAAAAAATAAACATATTTTAAGTAGAAAATTTAATTTTATCAGCATGTTTTTCCCAGATAAAAATGAATCTTTGACTGGTAAAAAAATATAATATGATATGTAGAAATACTATTTGATCAGTTATTTTGTTCAGGAATAAATTCCATATTGATTCTTAAAAAAAACTTAAGTTTAATACAACTTTATGATATGTATTTTTTCAATATGATCAGGTATAATAGTTACATTGAAATGCAAATGAAAAATTAATGATTTGAGGGAGGAGCTTACTGATATACCATAATATACCGGAAAAAGGGTGTACGGCCTAGACCATGTGGCCGGTTCTTTCCTTCTAATTCTAATTTCCTGCACTAATCTTCTAACGAGAGAACTTTAAATAACATTAGGACATGTCCAGTTATAGTATAATTTATTTGAAAATATAAACGACAAAATAAACAACGAAAAAATAGTTCACAAACTTTAAAAGCAGCCTTTTAAAACTAACAAAATATTGTCTGAAGTAGATATAAGTCCTATTCTATGTATTATTACTATTGCACAATAAGAACTTTTTTAAAGCTTAAGTGTCGTCCTCTCTAACGATTGCCTTGAATACTTATATTTCACGATTCTGGTGGTGGTTTGAAGTATTTAAGTCTAATGGCTATACTAGTAATATTACACACTATGTTTTACTATACATGTTTTATCTATAATATACTATGTTTTTATCATACTCGACGCAGTACAGCTGCATTCTTTCGCCGGACAGAGTATAGATGTCCACATGCGCAATGTAATTGCCGATATTTTCGATAATTTTTTCAACCCAGTTTTGTAGTCGTTCGACCATTGTTGAACGCTTTCAAGAGCAACCGATAGAAAATGGTTCAACGAAAGGCGTTCCCGGAGGGTATGAGTGTCTTAAACCCTCTAATTTTCTTAAACCCTTCTAAGCCGTTATTAGTACTTAGACATGTTTCATTACACCTTTGTATCAATTAATATTATCGGACAGCCACTTTCTTTCAAAATAATTCTAAAAAGCTTGCTCCATATTGCAAGTTTAACCCAGGAATGTGGCTCTCTACCTTTTTCTAATATCTCTTTAGATGAAGAAATTTGAAGAGTGTTAATATCACTAAGAAGTAGGGAACGTTTTTTTCTTCTCCACATCACGCTCTAGGCGTTTCTGAACATTCTTCCTCATATGCGCCCAGCAGATGAATATCAACTTATCAGCTCAGAAGACCTGTTTGGAGGCGTTCCGAATACTTTTTCGCCTATCGACACGTTAGGTTCAAAATTGTTATCAAATAATTTCTGCGATGTTGCAACAACGCTCTACAGAGGAACTCGAAATCTTCCTTCTTCTCATTAGTATAGAGACACCAAAAGTGTGAAAAAGTTTTCCAAATCTGTAGTACCCACTATTAGAACCGGAAAACCCTGCCAGAAGAGTTTGTAGGTTGCATCAGTCTGAATTTTGGAACTGTTGGCACAAATATGCATTAAATATCTAGTTATACAAAATTGAAAGATGGTTTCCTCTTCCTCAAACTGTAATTCGTATTGCGCGACGAAAGGAATATGAATGAAGTCTTGTGGAATAACATAATTTTTGGGTAGCCATGCTTCTAATTCTCCAACACATATTTGTGGTGAGCCAAATTTGGATTCTTGCAACTGATGCAAGTAGTTATCTAATTGTATTTTTAGTGGATGCTTCCTGATATTTCTATTATTGGACAATTCTATTAAAATGGCCTTTGGCTTTAACTTTAAGTCAAGAAGTTTTTTACATTAGACATGGGTCAATCCCAAGAACGCCTTTTGCTTCAATAGAGTTATGATCATTTTCTGACATTGTCTTGAGTAAATGTACTTCATACGTTGTTGGGTCATACTGAAGATATATTTTTGCAAAACATTTTTGCCCACGAAGTTTAGCCTAATTACAAATTGATGTGTTATTTAGTTTATGCTAAAAAAATCAAATAACAGTCAATAACCTGATTACATCTGAAGTATTTATTTAACAGAATCCAATTTCTAGTAACTCTCCTCTTTTGTGATGTTTCGTGGTTTTGTCCATTCTCAGAAGATGATTCCGATGATTCATACTACGCGGCTAGACAACTATTAATCATCCTGAAAGTCTGCAGAATAAGACTGAAAAATTGACTGCAAAAATTATCTATAAATATATTAACTTACCTTGTAAAATAATATAATCCATCACACCGCAACACAAGGCACTTGCGGGTACAGTTCTAAATATCAAGTGATTTGGAAACGGAGTTGTATTTTTTTTACTTTTGCAGATCAATATTCTGTGCCACAATTAAAATATAATACATAACAAACGTAAATCCATTGAATCAGATTTAAAATTGCATTAATCAAAATGTTTAACCACTGTTTAAACAATATTTTACTGATCATCCAGTATTTTAACTTGAAATATATAATTTTATCTTACCTGTAAATATTTTACTATTCATTCAGTTTTATTGCTTAATTATTTAGTAAATGTACATTAAAGTTGTTACTGATCAAATCGTATTCTTACTCATCAATTAAATTATTGCGTTAAAACAGGCAGATTTACAGATAAAATGAGTATGAAATCTTGCTTGTAACTAGTCTAGTTGGTTAGGTATTAAGAAACAAGTTTATTTTTAGAAATAAGTCTTCGACAAGGCGGACTAATTATTACATTGTATCTAAATTAACTTCTTTCGACTAATCTATTCAGACAAAATACATTAGGTCACATCGCTTAATTGTCTTAAATTTGTGGACAGATTTTTAAATGAATAACTTAATTTGGGATAAGTCCGAATTACAAAGACTAACATTTAATCCACAACACTTAGTACTAATAGACATTAATTATTATCATTTAGATCCGCTAGGACTCAAAGCCGTGATGAAGGTTTCTTCAAGCCCTCCGACAATTAACAACCCATAATTCTCCTTAAACCAGACCTACTTAATTAAGCTTCGGTCAAGTGGGCCTTAACACTAAATCTAACACACCAAAGCCCCTTCAAATGACAATTAATTCCGAACGCTAAGAACATGTCAAGCCTTCTCTATTAAATCGTATCCGACTGGTCCAGTAAATCTAGTCTATTCTGTTTATTATTATATGTCTCGCCTTCCTTATCAATCCCTGCCTGTCTAGCCTTGTTTGCCAATCTGTCAAATCTTGTTCATCAAGTCCTGCCCTAGTTTAATCAGACAACACTAGATAGTCGGCATCTAGTGCTTTCTGTCTTCCGTCTAATAATCTTCTCTTATTAAAGTTATAAAAGCTTTTTTAATTTCCCATTCCCAATAACTAAACAAATAATCTTCTTTTATTTGTATTGAATATTTCAATGATTAATTGACTTTCTTTGATGGTTTGTGGGGCGACACGTTTGTGGGTTTCTCTATTTTACCGGAGTCAAGAGAAAATGTCGGGGGATTTGTGCGTGCCGTCCTTCCTCCGACAGTTCACGTACGGATGTTATGGCCACACGACGCGGTCCTCTAATGCTGAAATATTCAGATGCCAACCTTAAACTATCCTTTAAAGTGCCGTCCGTTAAGCTTTATTTATAACACTAAACGCGTGTACTGGACAAGGGTAGTTTCTTAACACCCATTTTTTTCATGTAAATCTTGTTGAGCATGTCTAGGCATGATCCTCAAGCTTTATTATGGAGACAAATACTACGAAGTTAAAACAAGTCTAGGCTAACAAAATTATTCCGACAAGAGAGCGTTAATATTGTATAATGAAACAATATTAACTGTACAAACCTAAGTATAACGTTGTAACAATTAGACTAACTTTGTAGATATTTATCATAACAAGGAAGGTAAGCTCGCAATATTACACAGTTGTTGTTTGGACTGATTTTAAAGTAAATATGCAGGTGATTGCACAGGCGAGGTCACAGTTTGCTAGTTAGCGTTTAAACTAAACAATAATTTGCAGTCGACTCGTGTGCGATCAAAATTTATTTCACAACTTGTTTGACAACCAATCAAACAGTCTTGTATAGGTAGACTTATTTCATCTAACTAGATTTATCTAGCCAGGTCAGTTTACCTACAATGTGAATTAATCCAACTAGTTCAAAACTAATTTGTAAAAACAAACTTCAAACTTGTCCCTTAATTGTTAACTATACACAAACAAGATTTAATATACATTTTGTGTATTCATCTTTCTGCTTTCATTAATGCAAATTAGCTAACTACGTGTCAGCCCATACGTCTGTACGAAAGCAAGTTTATTCGACTGAAAAAATATTTATATCTTACAATTCGTAACTCAATATTTGCAAAAACTCAGCTAATTATTCGTAGGAAAAACATTGTATTAATCTTGAAATATTTATATTTCTTGCCATATTAAACCTTTATTCTACATTGACAAACTTTTCTTCTAATGTTGATATTAAATTTCATAATAATGTCGATATAGAATTTTGAAGATTTTTTTTATTTTGTATATAATTATAAAATGGTAGAAGAGTTTCTTTTCCTCGTCAATTTCCACTTTCAAGCAAATCAATATAGAAAGAAAAACATTTTCCATTCCGTATTCATCCCCATTCCTAAATAAACAAAAAAACACGTATTTCAAATGTATATTTCTGTCTCCAAATTTCAAATTAATATTTCCTCAAGAACTTTATTGTCTGTTTATTTTCTACTATAATGAAAGTTTTTCAGTTGAATCAATATCTGACAACTACTACTTCATCGAAAGCTCAAACTAAATAAGCAAGGAAAGGCAGAAAAGAAAACAAGGCAAATAACATTACATACCCAAGAATAGTCCAATACAGAAAACACTAGACAGACAAAAGTGGAGAGAAAAGACTAGACTTGACAGACAAGACTAGATAGACAAAACTAGACAAACAAGAATGTACAGACAAGTCTAGAAAGAAAATACTAGACTAACAAAACTAGAAAGGTAAAATTAGATAGACAAGATTAGAGGTACAACACACAGTACAAAACACAGACACAGAGGAACACAGACAGGCAAGACTTGCCGGAGAAGAAGTGACGAAACCAGAGGGATAAAATATAATTCAATTAAGTTGTTGCTCGGGAATAATTCTATCTTGGGGTGGATTTAGCTTATTTATTTTGTATTTTTTTCTTATGTTTCTGTCGGTGGGGTAAGAAATAAAATTTGGGGCGGAAAAACAATTTATTTCGGGGGCGAATCCAATTCCGAACGGAAAAACGACGAGCCGCAAATAAATACAAAACGAAGAGGAGAAGAGGAGCAGCAAAATACACAAGACGCCGGCAAAACAGAATTTAAAAATGCATGCAGAAGTTGAAAATGCGTGTTCACTCGTAAGGTTGTTTCTTTTTCTGCTCATCCTTGCGGTTTCCAATTGAGCAAAACCAAACGATATGCACTAAACTAGACAGACAAGACTTAACAAGTAAGTCTAGACAGACGAGATTAGACAAGACTAGACAGACAAGACTAGAAAGACGAGACTAGACAAGACAGAACTATGGACAAGTTAAGACAAGACTATAGACAGGTATGACAGACAAGACTAGGTAGACAAGGTTAGAGAAATAACACTAGACAGTCAAGACTAAACAGACAAAACTAGACAGACAACGCTAGACCAACAAGACTAGATAGACAAGTCTCTCTAGATAGACTGGTCTAGGCTGCCCACCCTGAATGAATGAGTAATATGCGATACCCGAGTGGTGCATACTTCCCTTAAACCACTTTTTAAATAAAACATAGACAAAACTAGACATACCAGATTAGGCAGACAAGACTAAACACAGAAGACTAGAGATACATAACTAGACAGACAAGACTAGACAGACAAGATTAAACTAACAAGGCTAGACAGACAAGCCTAGAAAGACAAGATTAGACAGACAAGATCAAACAGACAATACTAGACAGACAAGACTAGATAGAAAGGACTAGACTAGACAGACAGAACTATACTAGACAGACAGAACTATACTAGACAAACAGAACTAGACATACAAGACTAGACAGACAAGACAATACTAGACAGACAAGACTAGACAAACAAGACTAGACAAACAATACTAGTCAGATATGACTACACAGAAAACACTAGAGAGCCAAGACTAGACAGATAATGCTCGATCAACAAGTCTAGACAAACAAGACTAGACAAACAATACCAGAAATACAATACTAGACAGACTAGACTAGACAGACAAGACTAGATAGACAAGACTAGAGAGACAAGGCTAGACAAGGCACTAGAGATAAAAGACTAGACAGACAAAACTAGACAGACAAAACTAGACAGACAAGACTAGAAGTCAAGACTAGACTGACAAGTCTAAACAGACAAGACTAAACAGACAAAATTAGACAGACAAGACTAAACAGAGAAGACTAGATAGACAAGACTAAACAGACAAGACTAAATAGACAAGACAAAACATACAAGACTAAACAGACGAGACTAAACCTATAATATTAGGCAGACAAAACTAATCATATAAGACTGGTCACATAAGACTAGACGCGACAGAACTAGATAGACAAGACTTAATAAACAAAATTAGACAAGACTAGACTGACAAGACTAGACAGACAAGACTTGACAGATAAGACTAGACTTGTAAGACTTGACAGATAACACTAGACAGACAAGACTAAACGATATATATAATATATATATATATAAATATATATATATATATATATATATATATATATATATATATATATATACGATATATATACGATATATATAAGACAATAATATACATACAAGACTAGGCATACAAGACCCAGCCGACAAAACTAACTATTTTTAAATAAGTAGCTGTATATAATGTGAGTAATTTTTTAATTGGAGCTTGTATGTTTGGTTTTAGTTCTTCATACAGAACAAAGCGACGAAAACTGTGCCACAGGAGATCAAGCCGATTCAAGAGGAAAGCAAATCTTGCGCAAGGAGTATTAGTCAACCGGAGAGGACCAGCAGGAGGAACAGCATAGACTTGTACGAGGAGGCTGCCACAATATTGGGACTAACTTGCTCCCAGACCGACGATTGTAAATGTATAGAATGTCAGGTAAATAGTACCAAACACGCAAGTTTATCTTGTCTACTTTAGTGTGTCTAGCTATGCCTGTCTAGTTTTCTCTGTGTATTTTTGTCTGTCTATTCTTCACAATTTATTGTAGCTTGTCTATTCTTTTCTGTTTGGTTTGGTTTAGATAGAATATGTCTATAATTCCAACCATTTTATGTAAACTTCGTGAAATGATGTTCAAAAGGAGGGCAGGAAGCAATATCTTTCCGCCCACGGTTAAATTGCAAGATGTCGTTTAACCTTTCGTCAATTTAATGTCAATAGCGTCTCAAATTGGCGGAAAACATCGTAAATGTCGTAGGTGAAACGATGCATAAAATGATTATATCAGCGAACTTTATTCTATTTCAAATGCTTGTACTCTGAAATGTTTTAGTTAAACTAGTTTTTACTATCCAATCCTGTCGGTCTTGTTTTATCTGTCTAGTCTAGTCTTGTTTATCTAGTCTTATCTGTCTTGTTTTAACTATCTAGTTTTGTTTCTTTTTTTTTTAATATGTGTGGAATTTCTGTTATTAATGGTGCTTGTTAATGATTGATTTAAGAATTGAAATGAGTTTTGTATGATTGATGGGGTTTGTAGGGATGTTAGGGGTGTAATAATGGTGATGGTGAGGAACAAGTTTATACCGTTTTCTCTATTTTTCAGTGTCATTATTTCGATTTCGAGGAGGAAATAGATTTCCCGGCCGGGAGTGAGTGCGTGGTGGATCATAGTTCCTCCTGTTCCATCCAATAACGAACGGAGGCGCAAGAAGAAGGCTGATTAATTTATTTTTTTATCTATCCAAAGTTAAAAAACTTAATGAAGAATAAAGCAGGAAAAAAATCAAACAAGAAAATTTTGGAGAAATAAAAATGTAAATTCTAAAATACAAGAAAATTTCTAGAAAAGTTATGAAGGCAAATATTTTACCGAAAAGCCATTGCAGTGAAAAAAATTTCAAAAAAATTTATAAGTCGTCATCGTAAGATTTCCAAATTTTCTGTAAAACATTTTTTCTTCTGAATTTGTGTTTTCATATGAACAGTAAAATTCATAAACATACCTTCGATGAAGTCGATATTGAAACTTTTCCAACAAAAAAACTTCGCACTTCACCGACGCTACAAAACATTTAAAATGAAACATTTTGAGACATTTGTAAAGACTATTAACTATAGTACTCTAAATATTGTATTATATTTCTCTATTGTACATAATCCCGGAAAAATTTATTTATTAATAAATGAAACTATGTATTAAGAACATTATTACTGTATGGAGTAAATAAAAATATATTTTAAATTTCAGATTTCGACTGAAAGAAATTCTGCATATACAGAAATTCAGATTATACAGAATTTTTGGTTAACTAAACAAAACTAGACAGATTAGACGAATCACAAAATACTAATCCGATAAAAAGTACTAAATAATACAAAATTTTTATATGTTTAAGCAATACTAAATAGAACTATCCCAGACTAGATGAGACTTCACACAATGGCATAAAACTAGATGAGACTATCGAGATTAAAAGAGATTGCGTGGGACTGGATGAGGTTAAACAAGACCAAACACGAACAGACAAGACCAGACAAGATCAGAAAAGAACAGACAAGACTTTACAAAACCAGACTTGACTAGACTATATCAACGATTATATACTTTTTTAAAATTATATCTGTGTTAGTTTTTTAAAAACCTTTAATAAAGACAATATGTTTGTTTATTTCACATTGTTAATTTAACCTCCGTCTGTCTTAACTTAGTGTAGTTGTACCCTAAACCTTTTGTTAATCAAAAATGACTAAACAGAAATAATAATAAATAGACATCATTAGACACTATAATAGACAAGACTAGACGATTGAGATGGATTAGAAATGGATAAACTAGACTTTCTTAAGCTCACAGAATCAATTCTATAAGCTTAATTCTAGAAAGACAAAACCAGTCAACGCAGGTAACTATTTCCAGCAATATTTAAAGGGAAAATGTTTATTTTACTTACTTTATTTTACTTTTTCTTGTCGGGTGGTTTCCGATGGTGGAAGGATTGGCCACTGTCTGGTGGGACAGCGTTACCAGGGGGCGCCGGCATGTTCTGCATATACAGGAGAAAATGCATGCGTGGAGGCTCCTTCCGTGCCCCCCGTTTATTTTAAAATGTTGCTATGTTCTTTCGCTATACTTGTGCTCATGTCATACATTATTTCCCTGTTAGATTTTCCCCATTTTTTCGCGTCTTTTGAGTTCACAACTAATGGTATTTGTTATCTAGACACGTTTATAAGATTTATCAACTAAGAGAGTTTACCAACAATAGATTTCCAGTTCACCAGACTTTAATAGATGAGAGATTTACCAATATATAAAGTCCGGCGGGACTAGATTTTCTAAATTAAAACCAAACGAAATTAAGTACATCAAGTACACGTTTTATTGAACAGAACTATTCAGGGTAAATAAGTAGATCAGTCAATCTGCAGGTAAATTAGATTAGATCATAGATAAGAATGCTACACGTAGATCAGATAGATATAACATGAAGTCGAGAACTACACAAATCTAAGTAGATAAAGACTAGATGTCAATAACAGATAGAGAATAATGAACAAGCCACACTAAATAGACAGAACTGAACCAGACAAAACAGAATTAACGAAACTGGTTTATATTAGGTAGAAAAAAACCTGCACCTGTAGAGTAACTATGACAGTTCGGGCTCAAAATCCCATAAGTATTTACATAGGGGTCTAAAATTACTTTTTATAACCAGATTCCACTTTTTGTAACGAGATTCCACTTTTTGTAACCAGATAATCAAGGGTCCGTTAGGATGGTATCACCCTTAATCTACTTTTGTAACCAGATAATCAAGGGTCCGTTTAGGTTGGTATTACCCCTTAATCACACTTGATATCAGACGAGACTAGACAGACAAGACTAGCCGGACAAAACTAGATGGACAAGACTAGACGGACTATACTAAACCATTTGATGAGTAAAATCAAATCTGGTGTCAGAACGGCTCTAGCATGTGCCCTAAGGGAGATACCTCCCGACCCCCTCCCCCTTAGTAGATGACGTCATCCGCCGCGGCAGATATTGCGTAACTAATTATCGCGATGCTGATTGATTGATTAACGAATAAATAATTACAGTTGGCCTTGTGCCTCGATTTATATGTAATGGACAAGACTAGATAGACAAGACTAGGCAACCAAGAGTAGAAAGACGAGACTAGACGGATTAGATTAGACAGACAAGCAGGGAAAATTCAAAATGAGTTGCGGGTAGGTAGCGGGGAAACGGGTATACAAAATTGATTGTAAACATATTACGGTTTGATTCAATTGAGATTATAGGATTTAGACCAGACAGGACTAAATAGACAAGACTAGACAGACTAGATATTTACTAGACTTTCCTGTGATATTTAACCGAATAATTTCCTATTTGTAAGTGAGATTTCTTAAACTTATCTATGATCTAGTTCGTATTAATTTTTTAAATATTTAATATAAATGAAAAAGTATTTCGGCAATTAGGTTTAATTTTGACTGAGAAATGGTATTGTTTCTTTCTCAGATTATGTCATCAGTTTAGTATTTGAACTTGAAGATTTTAAATGTATGACAAGGAAATAAAATTATTTTATCTACGACCACTATTATAATTGCCCAATATTGTACAGTTCGTGGATTATGTAAATACATCTTACAACACACGTATGTAACAGTCCGCGATTAATGTTATTTAATGATTCAATAACACACTAGTGCGTTTGGTTTACAATTCGTTGATTGGTTGAGAGCTGCTACTATCATTAATATAGGCAACCCAATACATTCCGTTATTTGTCAAAAAAAATTAAATGTCAAACTAATACATAAACACTATATTTTTTTTTCAATTATAAAAATTAAAGTCCAGTGATAGCGAAATAGAAAATGCTACTCCGCCCGAAATTGTTGAAAAAGCGAAACAAGCTGCCCATAATTTGCTACGGATTAAATCTCGGGATTGATACGAGGATGCATATAGAAAATTTATGGACCGGAGAATGAAGCATAAAGTTAAATCCTTTTCAGAAAATGTTTTATTATACTTTGATGAGTTATCTCAAACAGTGATCTTCCCTTTGGGCAATTTATTGAATGGTTCGGACATCAATTAATATAAAGCACAACATTGACATTTCAAAAAATTCAAAGTTAATAGCTTTACTAAAGAGAAAATCTGATGGATTTAAAAGCAACAAATCAAAAATTTTAACCATTCAAGAAATTCAAAAGTGTCCTCAATAATTCACCGGATAACAAATATTTATTAATGAAGGTATTCATTACTTTTTTATCTTATAATGCTCTCTAATGGGCATAACGACATATTTTTTTATATAATTTTAGATTATTCTTATCATTGGCATTAGTGGTGTCTGCAGAAAACAAGAACTACGAAATATCAAACCCTGCCATATAGAAGACACCGGAACATCTCATCATTAAAATTCCTGACTCCAAAACAAGAGCTCCATATCTAAAGATCTTTTGTGCTACCGAAAGAATTTTACCAAACCTGTAAAAAATATATTAACGTACGCCCACAAAATATGGCCAAAACTCAGTCTTTTTTTTCTAAATTATCAAAATGAGAAATGCACTAAGCAATGGAATAAATAAAATTGGCTCTATTCCTAAACAAATTGCCAATTATCTTCATTTGCCGGAAGAAAATCTTTCTTTATACAGGACATTGTTACAGACGTTCGTCAGCCACCATTCTTGTGGATTCCGGTGGTGATTTATTGTCACTAAAAAGGCATGGTGGCAGGCGTTCGTCTGCAGTAGCAGAAGGCTATATAGACTGCTCCATGAAAAATCAAAACGATACTGCTACAACACAGTAGGTATTAATAGGTATTAATGAAATTAAACAAAGATTATAAATTATTAAGTAAATATAAATTATTTCATTTGACACTGACACTGCGTACATTGTGTTGCCTATATCGATGAATCACTATATCAGTTCATAATCAGACATAATTTTCTTATTAAATAGAAAAAATAGTGTGGTCGTAGATAAAGTATAGTACATAATTCGAGTTGTAAGGCAATTACGTACTCGCGGAATTACGCGCTCCCCGCTTTGCGGGTCGCGCGTAATTGTTCCGCTCGTACGTAATATGCTTCTTACAACTCTCATTACGTAATATACTATTAACAACTACGACAGTGAATGTTTATGTAACCGCACGCTTAGGACCGGGCGCTTAATAAAATATATAAACAATCGTGTCCAGTTTAAAAATTACAACCGCTGCATTTAAAAACTACCGCAATAAGAAACGCGGTCTAATAAATTTAGTATTTGATCTTGTAAATGCATGCGACTATGACATATCTCAATCGTGAGATAGGAAACGCTATCAGTTTCATGTTTCAACTTATCTGGATGTGAGTTTGAACTTATTCGATGTATTCTGAGAAATTTGGATGAGTCATACATGCATAGAATCGTGGGAAGGTTAAAACCGTTGTTGAAAACCATAGAGCATTTTCCTGTTTCAACCTGTCTGGATGAGTCGTTGAACACGTTATACATCCGGCGCATTTTGATTGGCTTATTGAGTCTACATACTGAATATTCACCCTAAAACTCCAAGAAGATAAAGTTGGAGCCGTAGACAATCAACAATACCCAACAAGGTTAAAGTTTGCGGGAGATCCTTCGATTACAGAAACACCTTCAAGCAACAGTGAAGCTGGTCGAGCAGAACATCATCCAAGCTTGTGTCAGCTATAGAATTGATGGTTCAAGAATTGATGTGGATAGCTTTATCAGAAAATTGAACAGCCGTAGTACGAGAAGCCCCATTCTATACATCCACTTTCCGTCCACTTTCCATCCACTTTCCGTCCACTGTCCACTTTTTCCGTCCACCGTCCACTTTTTTCGTCCACCGTCCACTTTAATCAGCTTTTAAACAGATTTTAATTAGATTTTAATCAGCTTTATAATCGGCTTATAAACAGCTTTTCAATCAGCTTTTAAACAGCTTTTTATTCAGCTTTTAAACAGCTTTTTAATCAGATTTTAAACAGCTTTTTAATCAGCTTTCAAACAGCTTTTTAATCAGCTTTTAAACAGCTTTTTAATCAGCTCTTAAACAGCTTCTTCTCTTCAGCTTTTAAACAAGGTTAGCATTAAGTTTGGTTACGGAGGCTAGGAATGAAGCGCGCTTCATTCCTAACCTCCGTAACCTAACCTAATGCTAACCTTGTTTGAAAGCTGAAGAGAAGAAGCTGTGTAAAAGCCTAAATACTTTTTTATTTATATTAAATATTTAAAAAATTAATACGAACTAGATCACAGATAAGTTTAAGAAATCTCACTTACCCATAGGAAATTATTAGGTTAAATATCACAGGAAATATCTAGTCTGTCTAGTCTTGTTCTAAATCCTATAATCTCAATTGAATCAAACCGTAATATGTTTACAATCAATTTTGTATACCCGTTTCCCCGCTACCTACCCGCAACTCTTCCCTGCTTGTCTGTCTAATCTAATCCGTCTAGTCTCGCCTTTCTATTCTTGGTTGCCTAGTCTTGTCTATCTAGTCTTGTCTGTCTAGTCTTGTCCATTACATATAAATCGAGGCACAAGGCCAACTGTAATTATTTATTCGTTAATCAATCAATCAGCATCGCGATAATTAGTTAAGCAATATCTGCCGCGGCGGATGACGTCATCTACTCAAGTGGAGGGGGTCGGGAGGTATCTCCCTTAGGGCACATGCTAGAGCTGTTCTGACACCAGATTTGATTTTTCTCATCAAATGGTTTAGTCTAGTCCGTCTAGTCTTGTCCATCTAGTTTTGTCCGTCTAGTCTTGTCTGTCTAGTCTCGTCTGATATCAAGTGTGATTAAGGGGTAATACCAACCTAAACGGACCCTTGATTATCTGGTTACAAAAGTAGATTAAGGGTGATACCAACCTAACGGGCCCGTGATTATCTGGTTACAAAAGTAGATTAAGGGTGATACCAACCTAACGGACCCTTGATTATCTGGTTACAAAAAGTGGAATCTGGTTACAAAAAGTGGAATCTGGTTACAAAAAGTAATTTTAGACCCCTATGTAAATCCTTATGGGATTTTGAGCCAGAACTGTCATAGTTACTCTACTTGCACCAGCCGAGATAAACCAGATGGGACTGCATATACTAGGTGAGCAATTAAAAACGAAACAGGGGAATCTTCGGATAGTTAAAGATGAATTATTAAAAAACGCTCGGGCACATCAACTTTGTTTGTGAGGGAGACACCTTTTACAAGAAAATTTGTAGCCAAATCACTTTACCCTTCGCGCTGGTACTACAACCCCTAAATGGGATGGTGGGGTAAGTGATACCTCATTTTAAAGCCCTTTTTGTCCTGAATACTAAACGGTTAACATTTTCCAAATTTATCGATTTGTTGTCGAGATTATTTATTTTCAAAAACTGCAAAAGTGAAGGGAAAAAACGAAATTCATCATTACAATTCAATGCAATGGGGTCATTCACATGACCCTACAAGAAAAAGTTCAAAGGACTTAAATCAGGTGAGCGGGCCATACCAGAACACCTCTTCGTCCAATCCATTGTCCCGGGAAAACTCTGTCCAGGGACTCTGTTCGGGAGTTCCAGAAACTCCCGAACAGCCTGTGTATAATATGGTGGAACTCCATCTTGTTGAAAAGTCAAATGGTCTTCTAAGAAACGATCATAATTTTTAACGATATCTACAAGCAGTGGGTGGGTAACATCTTCCAATACTCCCAGGTAACGCTCACCCGTCAAATTACCATCAAGGAAAATGGGACCAATAATGCGGTCTCCAAAAATTCCGGCCCAGACATTTAGTTTTAGTGGATATTGAGTATGGACTTTGTGAAAAATCTATAGATTCACATCCGACCAAAATCGACAGTTATGGCGATTTACAGTAGAGTCAAGGGAAAATGTACGCTCGTCATGTGTACGTTTCAGTCATCACTTCGCAAAACTCGTCTCACCTATCGAAAACATTATTCAGTTTGTACTAAATGAATTTTATATGGATGAAATTTATGTTGTTTTAGGATTCGACATATAATTGTTCTAGGGATGTTGGGTACAGTGGCCAATTTCCTCGTACTCAGACTTGGCTCTGAAGCAACTTGTCCCAAAATTCCAACCACAGTAGCCTCACTTCTCACCGGGAGTTCACGTTTTTAATTGGCTACTGAGCCAGTTTCTTGAAATTCCGTGACAAACTCCAACACGTATTTTCTGCTTACGTATTTATCGGAATGCTCTTGATTAAATAAGTCTGCCGTACGATTTCTGTTCTCAAAATTTTTGAAAAACAACGCGATCATTTCGACCCTCTCCACAATAGAGTAAACTATTTTTACACAAGCAATGTTTATTTTGAAACACGACAATTCAAAAAGCAGCTTAAATGGAGATCGAATGGGACCTGTTAGGTGTTAAGAGACTAATAAAAAGAATAAAAAATTATCTGTAATATTCCGATAACAGAACAAAACCTACTGCTTAATAGAAAAACATGTGTTCATGTCTTAAAAAGAAACAATTTGAGTCTTTGTTGGTTCAATAAAAATCTCTTCTGGCGTTGAATAGTGATGTTCTTTTCTACACTTTTCCCAGTAAGAACATATTGAACTTCAGCTTTCTACGACAACGACTTTCAACGAAAAAAAAATGAAACTAAATAATTTATAAAATATTAGCCGTTTTGCATTCAGGGCTAAACGGGCTTTCAAATGAGGTATAAATTACCCTACCGTGTAATTTAAAATTTTAGGGGTTGTGATCCCAGGGCGAAGGTGTTAAGTGATTTGCCTACAAATTGTATTGTAAAAGGTGTCCCCTACAAACAAAGTTGACGTGTCCGAGTATTTTTTTGAGAATCCATCTTTAACAATCCGAAAATCCCTCTGTTTCGTTCCAATTGGTATAGCAATTGTAGAAACATATTGTTTGTTCATTATTGAGGTTTCGTTCCATTTTTTTTTCAATTAGCTATTTTTTTATAACTCTTATAACTTTATAACATAATAAAATTCATAAAGTGTTTTATTGAGAAATAAATCAATATTGATATTCACCTTTCCGTCTAAAATTCTAAAATTTGTAAATTGTTCAGTCAGCATTCAGTTAAGCAAATGGACAGTGTTTACATTCTTGTTGACATTCTAGTATTATAATCTATAAAATATTATAATCTAGTATTATTATTTACAGGATTTTATTAACTAAAATTTGACAGCCTTTTATATACAAACTTAGTTAGCGAACAGCTAGTCATATAACAACTTTTAGACTAAACTTTAACAAGTTTTAGATTATAAATTTCATTTAAGTTTTGCATTTAGGTTTTTAAAGGTATAACTAGATAAACTTCTTTCTAGATCTTTACTAGTAAACAATGAAATTTGGTATACATAAAGCTAACTTAGTTAGTGATGAACTGAAAACTGGAGTGTTTGCATGTAATATTTGCATGTAAACATGCAATTTAGAAAATGTTGTTAAAGATTTAAATTTAGATGTTTGCAACCTTAAAGAAATGTGTATTTAGCTATCTAGAATTTGACTACCAACCTAGCAAGAACAAACAAATTTAGTATGCTGATGGCTAACGTAGAAAAGTAAAACGTAAAGTAGAAAATATTTTACAAAATTTAGCAAGAATTATTTAGATTTAAATTTTTGATAAAATTAGACATATTGGGACCTCTAGATCTAGACAAGTAGACTAGCAACAACAATGCAAATTGGTGCAGATATAGGTTAGGTTAGGTTTTAGTTTAGGTATAGGTAAAAAAATTATTTATAGGTAAACGATCTTGGCTACACATTGTACGAGATGCCTCGGATAACGCGCATGCGAGTGAGTTAGCCAGGAAAACAAACAAGGTAAACTTGTTCTATTTCGGGGATAGGGGAGAGAAAATGGGGAATCGACTACAGGAGGAGAATAATGATGTTTGAATCTTAATGTAAAAAATAATCTGGGACTGGAAAGAACGGGCAGAGGTTGAGAAAGTGCAAGGGCAAATAGCTGAGATGGATGTTAGGGATATACAGAGAAACTCCAGGATACATAGTGAGAGAGGAATGTAAGAGAAGTAAATTGAAAGTGAAAGCGAGAATGAAACTCTCAACTAAGTTTGAAGATAGAATGAACGGAAGGGAGGACTGCTGGTTACTGATTGAATGTTGGAAGAAAAAAAAAGGGTATAGAAATGAATGGAAGAGAGAAATATTAAAAGAGCTTCCACGTCGACTGATTGAAGAAATATCCGGGTTTTTGTGAACCTAAAAATTGACATATATTTAATGAAATAGTTGATGTATTGATAGTGCAAGTTCGTACTGGGGTACAATAGATCTATAAAGGTCGCAGTACAAGTCACCACCGAAACCTACAATCCATATCAACTTCATGCTTATCACTCGCCGTTAAAATTTTAATTCCTACGCAGAGGTCATTATAATCTTCTCTATATCGTTTCAATTTTAGTATTAGTACCTATGTGCATTAAATATATTTCAATCTATTTTAATTCTTGCGCAGGGGTCATGTTTATCTCTGAGCGTCGGCGTCGCACACTGGGACGGATTACGAATTTACGGCGACAAAAATAAAATCCAGTTCATTTCAATTTTTTCGTCTCACGTATTACCTTATGATGACATTCTGTTGATTCTAGTATAATTAGTCTATGATGTACACGATTAATTAAAAATGCAAATTTAAGTGGAAAATTTTTATATGACAGAAGTTTTTTACAAATTTACAACCGATCTTCGTCAAATTCAATGAGCATCACTATCTGCACATTCTGCATCATTACTGACGACATCGTCAGTAAATTCTCGTGAATATTCTTCATTGAGATAGTTGGGCATTCGAAGCATTCCTAAAACTACCTCATTCCATTTTTCTTTTTTCTTTATGGGTTTTTTCCTATAACTGGTGATAAGAGGATCTGGTGATATAAGTAACCAGTTCAAAATATCTGTATTCGTTTTAATTCTTGTCTAAGCTGTTTGTAAGTAACATCTATAACATCTTCTGAGAGGAGACCTACAGGCAATGGAAGTGACTTTATTATTTCAGCCCCATGCATCAATAATTTATGGACACTCATTCTATACCGTCCATAAAGTGTGGTAGCTAACTCCGCGGTCTTAAAACAATACATTTTAAATTCTTTCTCTTTGAAGTAATGTCCTCACGATATCATTGTTAGAATATTGGACATTCTTTCAATCAAATCTCTTTCTAAACCTGTGATTCGGCAACTCACTTCAGAATTTTTGAAAAATTTTCGTGCCGTGTTCCCGTCATTACTATTACCACCACCTTGTTTTGGTAAATCGACAACAAGACCCATTTCCTTATAAAAATCCTGAGCAATTTTACTCTTTCTCTGTTGCACTTTTTCTTGTGCTTTTCGTCCTCTTGCTTGCCATTGTTTTAATTCTAATTTATATGCTATATGTAGAAAGTATTCGAAGTGTCGTAGGTACGCATGCAAGACAGAAAGGTCAAATTTATATGACGTTTCATCACAGTCTCTTTCTTTCAACTTTCCTATATTGTCCTATATGTTTATGGTCTTTGCTTTGCACACATTACATGCCTGTGTGCTTTTTGTTTTAGTTAAGACGTTAACTGTTTTGCTAAATCTAACATCGTACAAATGGGCACATATTTGAACTGAATTGCTCTGTCTCCCAGGATGACATTTGTTGGCTGCAAATTTTTTATTTGCTGTTTAACTTCGTCGTATTCGTCTTTAATATTTCTGTCATTTTTGTCATTTTTTTAGTCTAAATGAAATTGGCGGCAGTATCTGGTGGAAGAAGGAGCATAATTTTTCCAAAATATTTTTGTACCATTTTCAAGTTTTTCGGATAATTCCAGAGGCACAATTGTACATAAAATTATATTTGAGTTCATATAAAAATTATTATTAGCAAAGTTTTGCTTATATATACTGTGCCCTCCACTGCCATCTAGACCTCACATATAACTAATTTAGAGTCGTTGACGTTGATCGTTTTGAGTCGTTTAAGTTTAACATAACTTATCCAACACGTATTGTACTAATCGTTCATTACACTTTAACGAAGAAAACTTTCATCTCTTAATACAAAAAATAGTTCATTTCTATTCAACGTTCTCTCTTGCAAATGGTGGTCATCACAACCTGAAAAACCTGGAAAAAAAGGTTCAATTCTCAGTAAGGTGGAACGATGTGGACGGGGTTTTTGCTTTTCTAGGGTTTTTGTTTTGTTTTAAAAAATATTTAATTCAACGGAACTATGCGGAACTTTTTTTTTAAATCAATTTATTGCAGTTTATTGCAAAAAATAATTTAATTTACGATGGTCGTTAACAACACTTTTTTCTTAACCGTATTGATTAAAACTTTCTACAAATTTGATATTATTACATTTAAATACATACTTGAAACAATATTCTCCATATTTAAAAAGTTCACAATTTTTTTAATACAAACACAAAACAGACGTAGTTACTTTGTTAAAATTCCAGAGCAAATAAATCCTTTTTGGTAACTAAGGGACAAGAGCGATGTTTAACACGTTTCCAGAACCAATGGAACTGGTTGTTCGCATTTATTTGTTTATAGTATTATAGATGGGTTATCTAACAATACATTTTAAGTGGTTTTGCTTAATTGTGAGACATTGTAAAATTGTTCAGTTCAGTTCATATTTTGCAGGCGATCACAATTTCTTTATTTTTTAGTAATTATTTATAAATTGGTAACGTTGTATATTTTCTCTCACTGTCCGTGTATATATTCTGTCAAGTGACCAAAACACGTTGTTTGAATACATACACACATTAGTTGATCTGAAAATGCCAATTTTTGAATCACAAAAACCCGAATAATTCTTGAACCAGCCGACTTATGGTAGAAGCTTCGAATTAGCAATCCACGTTCACTAATCCTCTGCGGTGGACGATTAGCAAAAATTATATCAGGTAAAAACCAAACAACCCTATAAATTGAGATTGTATTCTGCACACAAAAAGAGTTTCAATAGCTTAAAATTCAAATATTTGCCAAAAACAAGATTTTTATTTTGGGTTTCATGACATAGATGGAATAGAACCTAGATATGTATTTAGGGTTTTATGACATAACAACCACGACTATAACATTTATTTAGTGCAACTAAACAATGCGTCGAAAATATCACCGCGACATAACAATACGCTACACAAAAAAACACGATACATTAATCCAGCACGAAAAATTAACGACCACAAAATACACGTCGAAAATATCAAAACAGTGTAATAACACTTCGAAAATATCAGAATAGGAAAATAGTACATCCTAATCATAGTCGCGTGTTCAAATGTCAGAACACCTTATTTAGACCTCCAGATCTAGATTACTAAACTAGCTGTAGCAATGAAATTTGTTGTAATGTAACTAACCGAATGCATTATTAATAAATGAAAATTAAAATGCTTTAGCTAGAATTCTGAGAAAATTATAAATAGTCAAATATAGGTTTGCTAAAATTAGACCTATTACAGTTAAACTTCTACATCTCGACTACTGGACTAGCCAAACCAATGAAATTTGTTTTAGGTGTATTAAACTAAAGCTAACTAAAAATAAGATAGTTTTAGATAGAATTCGAATTCATTGAATTTGTATAATGAATAAATAAACTTACCAATAAAAATAATTTGTTGCGTGGGGACTCTTTAATTAAAACCTCAATTACATTTATCATGTTGTTTATTTTCTTATTTATTTACATATACAATTACAGTCGTTTCAAATTTGAAAAGTTTTCTTCTTGTAAATATTTACATCGAACACAAACGTTGAAAACTCTATTTCGAACGTAAACAAAATAATTGAACACAAGAACAAGTTGAAACTTCGGCGTTTTCTATCACTTCCAATAAAGACAAATAAACTATTTTACAAGAAAAAAAGGATGACACACAAACAAATTCGTTTCTTCGATTGAAAGCGAATTTAATACAGAGATGAGAAAAATGTAGAACAGAGACAATTCAATTCAAATATTTTTAAGTTCAGAGAAATCTACAATATAGGGTAGAAGGACCTCGTTGTCGATAGCCCTTATATAACAAATATTTTCTCTCTCTTTACAATAAATTTTTGTGCAAACTGACTTTCGCGCAGAAACGGACTCGTACGAAAATCCTGAAAACTCACAAACACTTCCAAATTGTTCCGTTTCTACACGAAAATCTCACCGTTTTAATATACATATTCTCTTTCTCTACGTTTGAACACAAAAATGTAAAAGGTACCTCAAACTTCAATTAAATACAGTTTTCTGCCAAACTTCACAATCAACAGTTTTTTTTCCAGCTTTCGTTCGTATTTCTCAATTACCACAAGTAAATTCGCATAAACAACTTTATTTACACACCCTGTATATGATTGTGGTATTTACAAACTTAAAAGTTTGGACGTCAACCTTACAAAATTCTTTCAAGCTTTACAACAAATATAATTAAAAATGTAATTAATGTTTTAACTCCCTTATCTTCTCTAACCACTACAATCTTGACTACCTAGTCTTAAATGCCTATTGTTGTCTCTCTAGTCTGGTAATTAAATGACTATGTAGTCTGTCTGGTGTTGTCCGTCTAATTTTATCTGCCTAGTCTTCTCGTCTAGTCTTGTGTGTCTAGTCTTATCTGTCTAATATTGCCTGTCTAGTATGGCCTGTCTAGTGAGACACTCTAGCATTTTCTGTGTAGTTTGTTCTATCTGTTTGTTGTATTCGAAGGGACAAGAAGTATTTATCCGTGTCTGCCTAGCGTAGACTATCTAGTCTTGTGTGTCTAGTCTTGTCTTGTCTAGTCTTCTGTCTCTAGTCATGTCTACTTAGTCTAGTCTGTCTAGTCTTCTTTGTATAGTCTTGTCTATCTATTGTCTGTCGATTCTTAAATGACATGATTGCAAAAATATTTGTTGTAAAAGAAAACCAAACGTGAAGATTTTTGCACAGAATTACTTTATGTTGCAGATCCATCCTGGTCTTTGTAATTTCTAATATTTATGCAAATATAAAATCGTGTTAAGGCAATGTTTTGATATGTTGAACAGTACCTTTACCATCCGACTAAAAGAAAGATGCTAAAACAATTAAAAAGAGCAAAAATTCCACGTGCAAAAATCTTGACTTTTTACAAACACACGAACAAAAAGGCAATTATATATCGTCTAAATTCTACATGATTTTTTTTAATATAATTTTTACATGATTTATTTTTCGAAAAAGATTTTCCAAAAAAGAATCTTTGAAAAAAATGTTTTTTTTTTGTAAAAAGTTAGAATGCTGTTATAATGCAAGGGACATTCTATATAGATATTTGTTTATGAACATTTGGTTGAAACATTGTCTGATACAAAGACTGTATATTAAAGCACGATTATCGTTTGTTTGTTTTGAAATTTAAAATACTTAACAGTCTAGACTAGATACATATATTTTAATTTTACTAATTAGAGTTAATCAATAAGATGTTCAAAATGAATGAATTCATTTTGCTGTTGAATCTGTTGAAGCTGTTTTTTCTAAAATTTGTCTTTTTTAATTTATTTTGTTGTTGTTATCAATTTGTTTATTATAAATAATCTCCACTTTTTTTGTTTGAAATAAAATTGAGAATTCTTTTCTTTTGTTATCGTAAACGTTTCTAAAAATGGAGAACGTCTCTTACATTTATAAAAACAATCAATAGTATTTTTTTTAATTTAAAGCAATTTTTGTCATTTTTGTTTAATTCTAGGCCATTATCTCCGTTTGTCGTTGAAATTTTCTTCAATTTTCTAATGAAATTGGTTTTTAACAAAATATTCAATATTTCCATTTAACAATAAAAAAATGTTATTTTTTACAGTTTTAAAATAAAATTTTAGGAGATTAGTGAAAATCCATCGTAGCAACTAAAAAATTTTCTGCAATAATTTCACAATTTTTTTCTCTTTAATCAATATTTTACAAGTTTCCACTAATCTTAAATTTATTATGAAAATATTATTATGTATTTTTATTTTTATATGTATTTATATAGGACACGCACAATATTAATATATATTTCTATTCAATAATGACACATGCAATAAGATTGTTTTGGTTTCTTGAAGTTTTTTTTTTCGATTTCCTTAAACTTAAAAACGCAAATATTTTTACAATATAAACTAAAACTACGTTAATTACATATTTTTCGTTCGGTTTCACACAATAAAAAAATGTATTATAATATTAAAATATATTATAATATAAAAATATATTATTAAACAAATTTATTAAAATCAAATATAAAACTTATGAAGCAAGTTTACAAAATTGAAACATTTTATATTTGATTTGAGTATACATAGAGTTAGTATATTAGGAAAATTGGATACATTTATATTTTAAAATTTCGGTAAAAAATCAGAAAATTGAAACTGTTTCCACTGAATTTAAAAAACAAATATGTTTTCTTTTCTAAATTATTATTACTTTTTGGTGGTTTTAACAGTTTTCTGTTAGTTTTAATATAGCCATTGTGAAATTCATTATCGAGCATAAAGATTTCATTGAAATCAAATGTTACAAATATTTAATTTTCGTTTTTATCCATAAATTTTATGCCAATTTTGTGGATTTTCGAATTATTTAATGGTTCGAACTGCTTGTTTTTTTCTTGTGTATTCTATTAATACCATTGTGGAATTGAGGCAAAATTCATTGTAGATTTTGGATTATAAATATATTTTTCGTATTTGCAAATGTAAAAAATTTAATCAAAAGTTTAAATTTTATTTGTGAAAATTAATTGGAATTTCATATTTTTTCAGTGATTTTGTAATATTTTCACTGTAATGATTAGCTCACTATGTTTTAATTACATTTGCGTTTTTATCTATGTTCACTATGTTTTAATATTATATAACGTGTTATTAACAGTTATATACATTTAGACACTTTTCACGACTCGAGTTTTTACTCTTTGATTTTCATGTAAATTACAAATTGATGATTAAATGTATTTATACCAAGGGTTTTTTGCGGGGAGGGGCCTTTTTGCAATTAGTGAGTTACCTGGATACGATGAAGCAAGATTAAAACGATGCAAAAAGATTAAGTCGGTTTGCTCGTTAAGGTGATTAACGGACGGGTTACGGCTCTGTTTGAAAATTACTAATCACTCTAAAAAATTAAGTGTCTGGCCTTTATTGCAATTATGTAAGATTTTTAGATTGTCTATTTCTGGGTATTTATGATTATATTCAAGACAATGGTTTGTAAAAGTACTAGTTACTTTTCAGACGAAAAGTGCGAGAATGTCCTAAAAATCTCATTGAAAAACTTCGTCCTGTCTGACCTACGTACACGCTATTCCATCGGAAATAGCTATTTATACAATAAGTTGGGAAAAGTAACATCACTTTCTTTTCTGTTTTAGACGTCGGAAAAAAAAACACGTAAACAGAAAAATATGTTTTTCCCAACGTATTATACACAAGATTTTATTAAATACGGTGAAAAATTATCATTATTTAATTATTACTAATATTTTACTTTCCATTTTAAATACGATAATTAAGTTCCTTTTGGTAATTAAGCTGTCATAGCTATGGGATTGAGAATTAATCAAAAGAGGTGAAGATGTATTATTAGCATATTTTGAACAGAAGTAAAGAATTTTGAAGGGTTCTACATTATGGAGTCTATATTCAATGTTACGAGCTACAATTAATGTGAACAAGAAGATAGAAATTAAGAATTATCCTGGATTGATAGCCTTTATTAAAAGGCAGTCAATCATCGGCCTTACTCTAAAGAAGTCTAGTGTGTTTATAAAGTTGGAGGTAGAGAAATGTTTGAAGGAAGCGGATGGATAAACATTATGGAACAAATATTTGTTAATGAAGGTAAAATTTACCACAAAATTTGGTGCTACATACTAAAACCTTCATCCATTTTAGGTGGTGTTGCTTGTAGGAATTAGCGGAGGGTTGCGTCGAGAAGAGATAACATTTCTGGATATAAAATAAGTGAAAGATATGAAATCATTTTTTCTGATTGAAATTCCACACACAAGTCAAATATCAGAAAAGGATTTGCTGTAACAGGTGAAAATTTTGACGGAGTAAATTTATTAAAAATATTTAGAAAGTACTATTCCCTGCAGCCTTCACGAATTTAAAATATAAGGTTTTTATTGGCTACCGTAATGGCAGATGTACAAGACAAGCTATGAGGATCAACGCCATTGCTGCAATACCACAGAAAATTGCAGAGTTTTTAAAGCTACGAAATTCTTCGATGTATACTGGACATTGCTTGAGAAGGACTTCAGCAACACTACTTGCAGGGTCTGACTTCAAGTCATGGAACTTGGAAATCTAGTAGCGTCGCTTAATCGTACATCGAAAACTACATTGGAAATATATTAAAAGTAGCCTCCAAAATAGATGAGGAGTCGCAGTCACAAGGTTGTGGCAAACTACTGTCTTGTGATGACTCCGGGCCTTCTGCAGGATTGGAATTGACAATGAGACAGGTGGCACAGGAACAGAATAACATACTAAGAGAAAAAATCTGATAATAATTAATCTAATTGGCTTTTTGGAAATTGCACTAATTTTGTAGTTAACATATATAAAAAATAAAATTTGCATTGATTCTTTTTTGTCTTATTTTTCCATTATAGTTTGGAAAAATTCAACTTTTCCGCATCCAATTGAGTATTGAAAAATAGAATACCTAACCTGATTTAACAAAATGTATTTCATATACGCCGAATTTGTTGAGGGGGTCGATTTTGTCTTTAGCATCAAACAATATGTGGGACAACTTTGAGGAAGGTTTAAATGCTACTTAAAGATTTTGCTTTCCAAGGACGTTAGAGATTTTTTCGCTTATATTGTCAAAATATGTCAGGGAGATGAAAGTTTTGTCTGAATTTAAGGTTTTCAGATATATTTGGTCCATTGTTAATTGGGTTCATTTATTATTGATTAAATTTTGGAATGCAATTGAAATGATGGTATAACTCTTTAAAGGCTCCTTCAGACCGGCGCGGATTCTTTGGGTCGCGAAATTTTCAAAGCTAAAAATTCGCTAGCGGGGCGGCTGCGAAATGGCAATGCCCACATCAAAACGCGATTTTTACGTATATAGTAGTCATGATTTCCTCGGAGGAAGAAACAGTGCTATTTTAATCATTCTGCATAAAATGAAAGATGTTATTTTGTATTTATTTTTAATTTCTGAAACACATAAAACTCATTTCAGAATTAAAAGAATAAGAACATGGGTTCATAAAATCAATGTGATTACATTGATCATAATTTCAAATCACAACGGCAGCGAAACTAACCGCGCATGTAGCGTTCTTGTCATGCAACGCAGCACTATATATAATAATCCTTTATTGGCATAAATGTAAATACACGACCGTTCGTACATTAGTGTTGTGACAAGTATAGAACAAAAAATAAAAACAAAGAAAACAAAAAAAAAAAAGACACCAGAATGAAACGGAAAATAAAAATATCCAAATTAATACAGCAAAAAATAAACAGTTCAAAAGTTCTTAGATCAAAAAAAAAAAAACAAAAAACAAAACAAAAAAAGGAAGCCTTTAACCCTGTCCTTTGCACTTCAATATTTTTTTCATGTACACAAAACCGGAGCCACTCTCATCCATAACCTTCTTCCAGTTTTTCGCCACTAACTTTTCCTCTTCGCTCCATTCACATTTCTTACAGCTTAACACCCAATGTTCCCAGAGCTCCTCCCCTTCTCCGCATACTCGACAAGTCCGCAGCACTACCGCGACTATGACGAAAATCGCGCTCAATGTTGTACTCATATAGTGAAATCAGTCATATTGTGTAAAACTGAGCCATTGCATGATCTGTCGGCAGTTCGTGTAGTTCAGGGCTTCTTAAACTATGGGTCTCCACCCTAAGTGGGGTCGCGTAGCGAAATCATGGGGTCGCTTAGCGAAATCATGGGGTCACTTAGCGTCATCTTGGGGTCCCTTAGCGACATCTTGGGGTCGCGAGATTTTAATGAAAATATATATATATATATATATATATATATATATATATATATATATATATATATTAAATATATTATATATTTAAATACATTTGTGAGACCTAGAAAATGACGCAAAAATATCGGAAAGACAAATATTACAAAGTTCGTTCATTTTGAAATAAAAGTAGCTAGATCACATTTTTGTTCGATTAATAATATTTCGATTTCGTCCTTTAACAATAATCTTCTTAAACTTTGACCTCTTGATATCCAACTTTGCATGTATTTATCTTTATTTCATATTTTTATATCATAGAAGGGGCCACGAATGAATGAATGATTGAAGTTTAAGAAGCACAGGTGTAGTTCATCTAATTCGTGTAGCTCATGAAATCGCCGATTTTAATAGGTAATTGTTTAAGCGGAATTTACATCTTACCTACTTACCGATTCAACGTTTCAAGAAATATAAAATAATATAAAGCTTGTCTTAATTTTCAGACCTATTAATAAAGAGATAAATAAAGAAACATATTTGAGGTGGTTTCATGAACTAGCTAGTCATATCGAGTAGTGGAAATGCAATGCAATGACTCGGTTTTACACAATCTGATGGATTTCACTATATGACTACGATATACGCTGCCTATATACGCTGGCGTGTCAATCGGTCTGATGAGAACGGGACTATACAGTTAACATTGGTGGGTTTTCTATATGTAAGCCCTTTTCTTTGAAAGTCGTGTAAGTGTATTTTATTTTATATGGATATATTTAATACATGTTATTACACTAGTTTTAATGGATATACCTCATTACACTAGTTTTGTATTTTTTAAATATTAAATTGTTTCAAATTATGTAATCATTTTTAAAATGTCACTAACAAAAATGTATACCTTTAATGACTTCAAAAGTACTTAAATCCTGTTTAAATCTGTTTAAATCTGTCATAGAAAATAATGCATAAACGGAAACAGACACGTGACCGGAAGAAATGTGAATTCAGACCCCTATGTAAATTCTTATGGGATTTTGGTCCGGAACTGTCCTAACGAATCTACTATCAAGTTTTTGGAAATAGTCATGATGTATTGGAGGATTATAGAGTAATAAATCAATCATATCTGTAAATTTTTCGATTCTAATGGGTCTGGAATGATGATACAAACGTGTTAGTACTATATTTCCAATGAGCGGTCTTCCCCGCGAGGGCAATAAATTTAGTGATTTAAAATCCTCATTCCCACTAAATGAAGTTTTATAGAACATTGTGTATGGTTTGCTTTTAAAAACCCTTATCCAACATATCTTCTACCAATTTACTTCTTCACCATTGATATTTTTTCGAAATCTTAGAATTGCATCTTCTAAGTGTTTTGTAGAAACAAAATCAGCTTGTTTCATTTCATGCAAAATAAACTTTTTATATTTTCGGCATTGATTAATGATAGTATAATATTCTTTTGCTATTTTGCGTCTATAATGAAGTCATTAAAGTACTCATATGCGTTCGATAATGACTCACCGAGTTCAATACAATTTTCTCAAAATGTATCGGCAATTTTTTTATTTAGAAATGGCATAAAAGAGTCCAAAATAGTATAAAGAACTCATTAGAAGTTCATTAGAAAACTTCTCGCTACGCTCGTCGTTTTCTAAACCTGGACGCATTCTGAAAAATCGCGCTTATTGAACTCGTTCTTTAATATACTATTAGGAACATACAATAAATCTTTTTAGTAATAGTACTCTCGATAGTTCCAATATCGGCATCATTTGGTAGATAAGAGTGACCACAATATAAAAATTTACGATTGATAATTTCTACGGCGTTCTTGAGGGACTGCAAAACTTTAATCCACATTAAAGCCAATTTCAAATTTCTATTTTGTCCAGTGCACTTATAACTGTAGGCTATTACATGTTTTTGCGTGGTTACATTTTCTAAATGCTTCAAGCAACAAGAAACAAAAAGAAGTATCTCTTTGAGGAAAGTGGAGTTACACCATTTTCAAAGTAATTATATTTGTAACTTCATTAACTACGAAAGTTTGTAATGGTAAAAACAATGAAAATTTGAACAGATTTTTTTGGAAAAATTTTATTCATTTTTATCATTAACTAATTTTTTTGTCAAAATGTACTTACACCGCTTTCAAAGAAAAACGGCTCATATAACAAATTCTATTTTGTTCTTTTTATGAATCACAGAAAGGTCTACCTCCTTAGTGAAATTAATTTTGGGAATGAACGTTGTTTATTAGATTAAGGAATTGGTCTAATTAACGAAATTTAACCACTGAAAACACACTTGAAAATGACCTTTAACAATCGAAACTGGAGTCGTGATAAGTATCTACATTTATATAACTGTGAATAACAAGTTATATAATATTTTTACATATTATTAGTGTAGTTAAAACATAGTGAGTTGATTTATCAATTCAGTGTAAGTATGGATTACCACGTAGTAACGGTTGCAAGTTACAACCTTTCTATTCATTGTAATATTCTATTATCCTGAATTATTTTTTTTGTAATTGTGATATTAAGAAGAAATTTCAAAAAAGATTGTCCGTCAATTGGCAAAGAAAAGCTTTATAAAAAGAAAACAGGAAAAACATTTATTTTATATTCTAGTTTATTGAAATTTCTAGTAACAAATCAGACAATCAATGTAAACCGAATTTTGAAAATTTAAAGATTTTAAATTGCAATTTTAAACTAGTTATTAGAAAAATTAGAAATATTAGATAATCTACACAATTTTTCTCGCATTTTAAATTGTGAAAAACATTTGAATTAAACATTTTGTTTGGAAAATTTAATATCATATAGTGGTTCATCGTTATAGTTGTATTTGATTTTAATCAAATGTATTTATTATATAAATCAAATATATTATTTATTATTTAATCATCAATCTTTCAAATTTCATATTAGAAATACTTAAACTAACGAGATTTTTTTTAACGGAAAATGTAAAGAAATAATAATATGTTGTTATTTTTACATTTGGTGAGTCCAAGTGGTAAAGAAATTATAGGGATTCAAGGGAATGAAGGGTGATATAATAATAACTAATTATATAATAATAAATGGTGATATAATAATAATAACTCGTTTACTTTTGCGAACTGAAATATTCATTTTCTTTGGGTCATATCTTTATAATATTATTTTTTATTACTCATGCATTAAAAGAACTATCTGGCGCCCGCTTTTTAGTACGAGAAATGCTACTTTTGCTTGTATTCCCACATAACTTGGGTAACGCACGCAAACATTTAATATCGATAGGTTACATTAAAAAATTAAATAAATAAAATAAACACAATCAAGACCTCAATATAACATGAAAGTGACAGAATTTTTTTTCATTTCAAAAAAAAAATTAAAGAAAACGTTTTAAAATCAGTGTAAATTCTATGGTGATACCGGAGACTGAGGAGAGTTCTTATGGCGAATCCACACCACCGGAGACAATTGAAAAAGCAAATTCTTTATTTTTGATTTTATTTTTTTTTTATAGCACCTGGATCCTAAACTTGTAAGATACATCCCCTCGCATGAGTAATAAAAAATATTGTTTGCAACAGGGGCGGTATTGTCAGTTGTCCTCTCGGGCGAATGTGCTTACCGCCCTAGTTGGAAAATATACTATTTTATATTCCAGTATTTATTAACTTCATGTAACGAAACAGAAAATTGATCATCATTTACTTGCTAGAATTGTATTTTGTGTCGATTTAATTAAGAAAAGTTTTTCTTAATTTTACTATGGATTAATATTTAAATTTAAGTTCGCAGTACAAATGCAAATATTTCTGACTTTCTTCTGAATCATATTTTTATATTTTATTTCAGTATAACGTGGGTGTACTGCCAAAAGCGACCAAGCCAAAAATTGGCAAAAATGACTAAACATGGACACTTTTAACTGTAGAGATTTTTATCTATAATACTTTTTTGGCCTATGTTAGAAGTTATGATAAGCTACGTATATTGGCTTGGACCATAATTACCCTAAAGGTAACATGCGTTAAAACGACTTGGCAACATTATCTCATGTTTGCCAATTTTTGACTTGTCACTTTTGGCAGTAGGTACACTAACGATATATAAACTATCGCAACGTGTTTTTTGCGATTTGAAATTATTACAATATTCCTTAACTTGCAAATATTTATAATTTTGTTGCGTTATCAATTTGTTTTATTTAAAGTTCCAGACTTTCTGAATATTATGTTTGTGATTCGTTTGAGTTTTTGATGTTGAAATTCTACTATCCTAATTGGTTTTGTTATGAAGGTGAAAGCTACGTCGTTAAGTATATTCTTGTGGGGTTTTTTGGCAAACGAAATTTAAAAGAAAATTTGGAAAAAAGGTTAATGTAATAGAAAAATGTTATAGACATCCAAAAAACACTCGTAAGCGGCTTACCAAACTACGTTTTTTTTTCAATTTCAATTCGTATAAAAATATTAGACTATATATTACGATTTTTTAGCATAATATTTTTCATAATTTAATGTGACAATTTACATAAAAAAAAATAGTTAAATCCTAATAATATTTCACAAAATAAATAAAATATATATCTTAAGATCTTATGTTTTTATTATAATTGTAGTTTATTCTTGGGAAAAGGATATTTAAAAGGATATCAATATTAGTTGTTTTATAAATATCGTTTTCCCAGGAATAACCTACAATGATAAATAAAATGTTCATGTTAAATGTTTTTTTTTTTGGATTTTCAGAACAAAAATATTTTTTTCCTTACAATTTGATTTTTTTCTAACGTTCACTCCTAAACATTCTCTTTCTTAATAATTTTTTTCTTAGATTTTTTTGGTATTACAATATCAGTATTTTTTAATTCAGTATTTACATAAAAGGCATTAAATTTGTGCAAATGCTACCCGTCGTGCATGCAGTCTGTTCTTAGTCTCTAAGACGCTTGGGCGTCGAACCTATGACGTCGCGACGCCTTAATTAATTTTAAAAATTAAACCTAAAATAAATAATAGTATAATAAATTGTTTTTTCCTAGGAATTTTTTTATGAATCCATTTGAACATTGTAACAGTGTTGTAATGATTTTTTTTATCAATTTAAAAATATATATAATTCAATTGAATCAACTATTTTATATAGAAAATCAATAAACAGTTTCGATAATTTTTTTAGATTTTTAAAAAAAGAAAATGACAATTTTTTGAATATATAATTTTGAATATTTTTTTAATAGTTAAATGACTTTCTAAATTTTGTCTTAAAATTTTTGAATAAAAAATAATATATTTATTCATTTTTTTTTTCTAAAATTAAAAAAATATAAAACTAAATAAAATAAAAATACATCTTCAATTAAAAAATATACAAAAGCACTATTAAATTAATAAATTCAAGAAAATTTTCTAACATTTATAAACAGGATGTAAATTTTTTTAAACAATTTGATGTATTTTATGATTTAAATGAAACGTACATTTTTAATAAAATAGTTTGATTAATTTTGATAAAAAAAACATAAATAATGTAAATAATTTTTTATTGATTGAAAAGATTTGGAATTTATTTTTAAAAAATTAAAACCGAAAAAACTAGATTTTTTAAATTTTTTATAAATTCATAAAAGAATTTTTTATTAAATCTGATAATATATAAATAATAATAATCTTTATTGTCACCAACAGTAACAAATGGCCACAAGCTCTTTCTGCCAGGGATTACAATCCGTTTATGTCATACATAATTTGAAAAAAATGAGGTGATTCGTCATATAGTGTTTCGTAGACAGTCTTTGAAGGATTTCTGTGAGTGTGGTGTCTTCGGTCGCGTTTTATACAAAGTGAGTCCTCAATGATTGTCCGATGAATTTGTGTAATGATTGACAGGATCATTGTTTTGGTCAGGGTATATAAGAGATCGTTGTGTGGGTTATGGAGGATGTTATTAGGATGCATTAATTTCGTTATTACACGTAACGATGTAGTTTCAGCGACTTTGAGGATGTCGGTTTTCGTTTTACGTGCGTCATAAGTACGTGGTCTGTTAGAAAAATATCCGTCCTTATTTTTTATTTTGAAAACCTGATGGATTTGAATCAAGCGCGCTTGCATGAGCCCACCTTGAACCTTCGTGCGCATGCGTGAATTTTTTCCCACCTGTAGATAGCGTCAGTTGCTGTCGAGCAGTGTTCGAGTGATGTAGTGTGTAGTGCTCTCGTCGGTTTTTCAATGCAAGTAAAATGACGACAAGTGAAATGAGGGATGTCCTCCGTCGCCTACGTGATGCTGTGCGGCGTAAGCGACTGAAGTTGTGGTCATCAGGAAATTGGCGACTCCATCACGACAAAACTCCAGCACATTCCTCGCACTTGGTTCACAATTTTTTTGTGCAACACCAGACTCTGGTCTGGTTCAACAGGCTCCTTACTCTCCTGATATGGCACCCTGCGACTTCTGGCTATTCCCCCAAGTCAAGAGGTCATTGAAAGGAACGCGATTTCAGACAAGAGAGGACATTATGGCTGCAACGACAGCCGAGCTAAAGTCGATTTCGAAATAGGCTTTTTCGGAATGCTTCCAACAATGGCGACACCGCTGGGAGAAGTGTGTGGAGACCCAAGGAGAAGGTTTCCAACGCTCGAGTTATGCCAGTTTTTTTTACCGGTTAAAGGTCGGATACTTTCCTAACAGACCACGTATATGCCTAGGGTTGCCAATTGGACTCTTAAAAAGAACATGCCCTCCTTTTTAACAAAATATTTTTGTTCTCTTTCTTTTTATCTCTCTCTTTGTAATTATTCTAAAATTGTTCTCTTTTTAAATGCTGTCAACCAATCATTATTTATTATTTAAAAACCGAAAAAAAAATGATTGTTGCACTAAAATTAAAGTTTTTTAATTTTCTCTTTACACTGTTTTAGTTAAAAAGTAAAACAAATTGTCGTTAATTAAAGTTAGCGCCTTTGATTTTTTAACATTTTAGCCCCAGAACCCAAACAGAGTAAATTAAGGTATTTGATTACAGAAGAACTGCAATCCAAGTTTACATGTATTAAACCAACATAAAGTTCTAAATTGGAGGCGACTTGCACAGTATGTAAAACAAAAGATTCGGTTGCAAACAAAAGTATATTTGATTTAGATCATAGACATGTATTGTCAAGAAAGCACACAAAAACTTTTTGTGTTCCATGACAGTAATCGATTTTTCGAACAAAAAATGCATTCCAAAATGTCAGTAGTTGTACTTCCTTGTACTACAAGTAGAACTTCACTTTAAAATATCATTAAGGTAGAGACACACTGGTCCCACGTAGGCAACGTTTGCGATGCAACGTGGGAGAATTGGTGTGCACACTCGTCCCGCGTATGCAACGCAAATTTTGCACCAGACGCTGTTGTAATTTCTCAGAAGGTGAACTAGAGCGTCCATAAGTCGTGTTTTCTGATTCTGATAGCGAATTTGAGGATGATTTATTGAGTTTACTATTTGTAAATGAATATTTCCGAAGATATTGGGTTAATGGGATAAATAAACCAATAGAAAAAGGTAGAGAATACCATACATTAATGAAGCAACTCGAATCTGACGAAGAACGATTCTTTATGTACTTTCGCATGTCTAAAATACAGTACGAGAAGGCTTGCATCAAAGGTCTATTTGTTTATGACGTGCTACGCATAAGTTCTAGAAACACACTGATCACACGCGTGGATAGCGTACGAACATCCCCTACACCTTTCCACGCCGATCTGGACATCCCAGATCGACGTTGCGTGTGAGGCGTGTGATTTCGTTGCATACGATAAATTTGTTTCTATGGCATAGTTTTTCTACATAGTTTTCATCTTTTCTCAAGAGTCCAGACATTGCAATGCGTTGCATACGTTGCGTACGTGGGACCAGTGGGTCTCTACCTTTATAGTTAATAATTATAATTCTACCCAGTGGCGTAACTAAGGTATGGTAGGCATGGCACGTGCCATGGCCGCCAACTAAAGGGGGGCGCGAAAACCCACCTAACGTAAATATAAATATGTGCATTCAAAAAATACGTAGAGAAAAGAGAGCCATTAAAGAAATGGAAAAATGCAAGATTAAATATTTTGTTCCCAAAAAAACATTAAAATACGTTATATTGAAAGGGACCTCTCAAGAAGGGTAAGGGCTAAGGGTTTTCCTAAATTACTAACACATGCCAAACAAATTTTCTGAGTACAATTGCTTCCAGGTCATTTCACAAATACTTTCCTACGTGTTAGCTGGGCGAAAGTCGATTATGTAATCTTTGCTTTACTGAGCATGGAACGATAAATGACCGAAGAAATTGTCTTTGATAATATAATTAAAAAAATTGCGTCAGCTAAAGCAAGAAAGAAATTTCTAATAAAGTGTTAATAGATTTAATTTGTGCTTTTTAAACTAATTTTAGAGTAGTTTTCTTTATAAAATAAAACGTAAAGCAACCTATCGTCCGAGAAGGGGTGCAAGATCGTTGTTTGCCATAGGCGCCATTTATCCTAGGTACGCCTCTGATTCTAACGCATGCACAAACAAAATGCTGACAAAAATGGTTAATGATTCGGAATTAGCCAAGCACATATTGTCAGGAAAAACAAAATGTATCGCGAATAATGTTATATGTAGCTCCATATTGTATAAAATTGTAATGCAATCAGTATTTGAATTTCATGTCTCTCAGTTTCAACCGATGAAGGAACCGTGGTCCAATTAAAATGTTTCAAGTCGTTATTAATTTTTTTGAGAAAAATAATGGCATAATAATAAAAATAATTGACTTTCTTGCCAAATGAAACAGCTTATATGTGCACATTTGCTGTTAAATTTTGCAGAATGGTGGAAGTTTATCCGATTTTAAAGTCGTATTTTTGATCGCTGGACAACCCTCCCAGTATTTTAAAATCATTTTTTTGATATGATTTCAGTAAAGCCTACTATGCAGATGTACCACATATCCAAGATTTGCGATATCCCTAATGTACCGGCAATCAATATATTTTTTAAATAAATGTTCTCTTGCTTTGTACTAAACAGTTGACATACCTATATAGTCGCATAGTCTAGGATAGGTCTGCATATAGCTTTATAAATTTTCGTGGCAGTCTGTACGGAGATACCGTTGTTACCAGAAGACATCCATCGGAAATATTTGCTTCTTTGCACTGTCTTTTTTTCGTAGCGTAGCGTCGGTTTTGAAAGTAAGACTATAGTCAAAAGTAGAAATAGGTATGAGACGAGTTTCTCGTTCCAAATCCCATACCGTGGGACGGATCCTTGTCACTGTCCCATCCCATCACATTTTCGTTCCACAGTCCATTCCCAAAAACAAAAAATTTCGTCCCATCCCATTCCATCGGTTCAGACTGTCTTAACGATAATTCTTTCGAATTAAATTTTTCCTGATTTCTTTATCTGACAAACTGATCATAAGACTTTTCAGGAACTACGACTTTTCTGGGCTGCACATATTATGGAAAATGTGCGTGTTGGCACAATAAGCAATTAATTACGCACCAACTAGATTATCAAAACTCGTCCCACACCGTTCCATACAAAATTGTTGTCCTATCCAATCCCACTCAACGTTCATACCACTTCACGTGGGAACATACCACTTCACGGGACGGTTGGATGTGATGGATTGGGTCGATGGAATCCCATGCTCATTTCTAGACGAAAGTCAATCCTAAGTATTTAGCATGTGCTGTGGGTGTTATGTCCATGGTGGAGTTGAGGAGAGTTAGCAGATATTCTTTGGTTGAGGGTAAGGAATTGGGATTTGCTAAGGTTAGCAGAAAGTCTCCATCGATTAAAATTATGATGGGTTTTATTTGTGAGGATTTGTAGTTGGTCTGTTTTAGTCGGCTACTGTGGTGGTATATTAATTAGTAATTTCGAATTTTTTAAATAATTTTCAATAACAGAATTGAAAGTAGGAAATTATCACTACGATATCTTGAATTTTATATCTTGAATTGAAGATATCGTAGTGATCCTACTTTCAATACTATTATTAATTTGGTTCAAACCATGACATCTCATTTTAAATTTTCAATAACAAGTATTAAACTTTTGAATCCAAATTTCTAGATGAATCTATGAAAATTGTTTGTTTTCTTCAAATTACCAAAATTAAAACTAGAGAAAATACTTGTTCAATTCATTCTTTTGTAATTTAAAATATCGCAAAAATAATCAATGAATCTGTTTAATGAATGTGTTTTATAATTTTATCTACGACCACTATTGTAATTGCCCAATATTGTACAGTTCGTGGATTATGTAAATACATCATACAACACACATATGTAACAATCCGCGATTAATGTTATTTAATAATTCAAAATAACACTTGCTTGTTTGGTTTACAATTCGTTGATTGGTTGAGAGCTGCACATTGATACTATTTTTAAATATAGTACTCCGTAATTTCCAAACAATCATTAAACGTCATAATTCACATAGAAGCTGTCACTCATTTCATTTTATCACGTTTAAATCTAACGAAAACTACAAATAAGTACTAAATTAAAAGGTATGTAACCATTATTAATGTATTTCTTTTCATTTCTATAAAGTTAAATAAGGTCGAAGGTGTTACATCAAACATATTTTTCTTATTAAACAGAAACAAATTAGTGTGGTCGTAGATAAAGTATAGTACATAATTCGAGTTGTAAGGCAATTACATACTAGCGGAATTACGCGCTCCCCGCTACGAGGCTCGCGCGTAACTGTTCCGCTCGGACGTAATATGCCTCTTACAACTCTCATTACGTAATATACTATTAAATGAAGTTTCAACAATGTTGTAAATTTAGAAAATAAATTCAAATTTCGAAACAAATGATTGAAAATTATTTTCTTAAAGTTAACATAAATATACAGGAACGTATTTTTTCAAATCTTTCTGGAGTTTTTAAAAGAAAATCTTCATCAACTTGTTTCATAAATTTCTATACTTTTATAATTTTCCATGAAAAAGTTTCATTAATTTTGCATATAAATCCTAATTTCTAAAAAAAAAATATTTTCTCAAAATAATAAGAATTCTCAACAGAAACAAAACAATTTCGCATCGTATAGTAGCAAGAAATCATAAAATCTTTACAAAGGGCTACCGTCCGCTAGATCTTTCTGCCCTGTGTTAAGCTGTGTAAAAAATTATGCAAAACAAACCAAAGAAAACTTTCTTCTTCGTCTTTTTTTTCTTCTTAAGTTTAATCCACATAGTTTTGTAGTCCGTCGGGTCTCACTGCCTAGTCTCAATTATCTATTCAAGCAAGAATAGATAAAGAAGATCAAATATTCTTTTTTATTCTTGCTTGTCTAATGTTATCTAGTCTGTTAAGTCTTGTTTCTGTAGTCTAGTCTATCTAGAATCTATATAATCTTAACCGTACAAACTTGTCTGCTACATTAAAATCGCGTCAACTAGCCAATTTAGTCTAATTAGTAAATTTCTCTTCACTTTGATAAAAATTATCAAATCAAAATTAACTTCATAACTGGATTGCAACTTGATCTAGTTCAACTTGTTCTTTTGCGATAAAGCAATTTTAGTTTTGTTGTTGTTGATGACAGCAAAGTCTTTTACTCAATAAACTGAAAATATAAATATAACTAAAACCCAAAGTTTGTCTTTTTTTCTTCTTAATTTTCAACATTTCTCTGTTTGTATTAAATACATTCAACATCGAAGTGAAAATATGAGCACACTGAATTCATGTATAATATTCATATAATATATTTGTTTGTTATAGATTTTTTTCCAAGGAAGAAAAAACTTTTCTAAACAAAATTGAATGAAAAGTTTGTTTTTCCTTATTTTAGTTTTAAATCTATTACAGAATCTACAACGACTTACAATTGAGATCCTTATTGAAAGCACCTATTAATCAGACTATTTTACACAATTACCTCTGCACTATATATATATATATATATATATATATATATATATATATATATATATATATATATATATATATATATATATATAAAGTTTGTTTCTTTTTATTTTCAGAATAGATAAAAAACGATAAAATGAACGACCAAAATTGAAAATATGTTTTTCACAGAAACAAACTGAAAACTTTAGGAAATTTTCTTACCACACTCATCATTCATATAACAAAAATATGTTTTTCTTCGCGTCAAAGCCCCAGGAATGTTTATAAAATGTTGCAGGCCGTGCCGTGGATCACTTCGGATATGAACATGGGGGTTCCTGCCCCCAATCCGCCGTCCGTCTTCTCCTGCTCGTTCTTTTCGTAATCGCAGTCGAAGTAGTGACTTTGGCAATCGAAACATCGACATTGATCGGACATTTTACACGTGATGCCGAACTGTTTCGCCACCGCTTTGTATAGTTCCTTGCTGGATTTGTGCAGGATTTCGGGACCTTTCGTCGGCGTCGACACGCTCGCTTGCTTCTGCAACCGCGTCTAAAACAATAAGATCGTTAATACAACAGATTTTTTTAATTTCTCAGAAATTAATAGTTATATCAGTTTTTTCGTAACAAAAATCTGTTATAGCAAGTAAAATTATTTCAAATCGATAATTTGAAGTTTTTTATTATACATTTGTATTACAAATTATAATGAAAAAGAAATAAATTTGCATGAATTCTACTGTACACTTTGACTAACTCGTTTGGATAAACTAGTCTATGCCAGAAACAATTTTTAAACAATGTTAATAGTCAATGTTAATAGTTACCAAACCCTAATAAACTAAACCGATGTCTATATCAAAAATGATTCTAATTTAACTTGTGATTGCTTCCTTGTTCCACAGTAGATAACAAATATCTGACCAACGCAACGCTCAGTCTATAAGTTTGAATATAGAAATTAGACACAAGTATCTTATATGTCTAGTCTAGTAATTGAAACCATCAATTATCAATTACCGCATTGCATGTCTGTCTAGTTTTTTCTTTTAGTCTCGTCAGGCTAGTCTATTTAGTCTCACAGGTCTAGTCTTGTCCATCTAGCCTTGTCTATCTAGTCTTGTCAGTCTAGTCTTGTCTGTTTAGACTTGCCTGTCCAACCTTGTCTGTCCAGTCTTATCTATCCAGTCTTGACTGTCCACTGTGGTCTGTTTAGTTTTATCCAATATTTATCGAAGTTTTTCCTTTTCCACTATTAACATAGTTCTACACAAGGATTGTTATAAATAGAATAGAGTCGACCGCTACTGTACCAACTAAGCTATCAAAGGTGTATTCAAATGAAAGTTGTGCAGTAATTATCAGCATCTTAATCACCATTATATTAAATGCAAGAAAATATAGCAAGACGAAAACAAAAATCTCCTTCGAACCGGATTTGAACCAGTGACCTATGGATATCTAAGCAATGTGCCTCCAATTAGAAGGTATTCCCTCTACAGTCCACCGCTCTACCAACTGAGCTATCGAAGGCGTGTTGACACACCAAGCAACAAAATTTCGAGTGAAAGTTTTGCTCCATTAACCTACATTTTGACTTAATACAAAAGAATTGTTGTATGATGGAAGCAAAAGTCTCCTTCGAACCGGATTTGAACCAGTGACCTATGGATATCTATGTATGGTGCCTCCTATTTGAAGGTATATCTTCTACAGTCCACCGCTCTACCAACTGAGCTATCGAAGGTTGATTATTACTACAATTTAATGTTGTAAATTTCGATTAATTGTAAACGATATAAAGTTATAACTTTTAACTCAATTTATTATCAGGAAACATATAATAACAAGAACACAAAATGTGCTAGTGCAACTTGTAATAAACTTATTCAAATAGTCTTGGCTGTCTAGTTTTGTACGGCTAGTTCTGTCTATAGAATGTTGTGTGTCTAGTATTGTTTGTCCACTGTTACCTGTATTGTCTTCGGTGATTACTTTTGATTGTGTAGTATTTATTATTTATCTACTTTCCAACTTCTAGTCATCATGTCTATCTAGTCTTGCATATCTAGTTCTGTCTGTCGTGTTAAACTAATCTGATATGTTATTTCTTTTCCCCAAAGCCTTGTCTCTCTAATCCTATTTCTCTAATATTGTCTGTCTTGCTTTGTCTTGGATCTCTGCAAAATCTTGGTTGTCTAGTTGTCCCAGTGGTCGTAAACTGTGGGTCGCGACCCCCAGGGGGGTAAATAGAGAACTTTTTTGGTTCGTCGAATTCATAAAAAATGTAAGGTTTTCATGTATAAGTTTCAGGTAGCATGAAATAGTGAAATGTCAATATAAACAAATTTAAAAAAAGTCCAGGGGTCGCAAGAAAATTTTATACCAAATGTTGGGTTGCAAATGAATAGTTTGTACACCACTGCTCCACAGGATCGATGGCTGATTCCATGTTTTTTTAATTAGAAGCTTCCTATGAATATAATATGTATATGTTTTCCGACTAATTTTTTAGATACTGAATCGATTGCTAAAAATTAGAAGTCTCTGTGATAAGCCGTTAAATGGTTATTACATCGTGAAATCTGTGGAAAATGTATTTCATTTAAAACACGTTGATCGCCACGGTAATACCACAAAACTCATCAACGGGCCCAAAAAATGTCCACCGGTGGGCACATGGCGCTCAACTTGTAAATTGAAATTGCATTTTGCTAGCCGCTTCCCTTCGCGAGACATGACTAGATAATAATGGTAAAATCGAGCGAAATTTTTCGCAATTTGATTGCCCGAGCAGAGAACTGGGAAAATTAATATTTTTAAGGTAATTTAAGTGCACCCGCATAGAAACGACCTTCTGAAAACGATGCGCAATCCGTTATTAATTTTCTGTAACTGTTCTCGATATATAAACTTATGAAGTCGAAATTCGCGAAAATTTTAATTAAGTTTCGCAATAAAAAATTGAATCTTTCCAAACAATTTATACATCGATTTGCTCGTCTTGCCGTTTAGTTTCAGTGTGTCGAAAATGATTTCGCTGGGAATTGTAGTATCAGAGAGCTTTGTAAAAAAACGAAAACGCGCTTCTTTCCTGATTAAAACAATGGATATTTTTCGAAATTTTTTCTGAAAATTTTAGAGCCTTTTTTCAATTTCTCCGAGGGAAATGGAAGTGCTGAACACGAAGTTTGTTCGGTTCAAATGTTATCCAAGATATAGTGTATTTTATAATTTTTAGTCACTGCCTCTAACTCATTACAAGTATTTCTTACAAAAGCATTGAGCCGAATTCCTTGCGCATCTTTCGAGACTAAATTTGTGAAAATCGGTTGAAACTTGCCCGAGATGTGAATTAAAATGTAAGAGTCCTCCCGGGCAGTGGTGTACAAACAGTGGGTGCGTTGTCAAATTCATACAAAATTTAAGGTTTTTCGTGTGTTAGTATCTCGTAGTAGTAAAATGGGAAATGTCAATAGAAACTAATTTAAATAGTATATTTTGTAACTTGGTCGGAAAGTTGCCAATTTCACGCGAAAGCGAAATTATGCGCACGATGTGTGCGCACATTCGTTCGAGATGGCAAATGTTAATACAAACAATATTTTTTATTACTCATGCGAGGGGATGTATCTTACAATCCAGTTTGAAAAATTAAAATGTTTGGAATCCAGGGGCCATCCAAAAAAAATGGAACAAAAATGTATAATTTGCTTTTTCAATTGTCTCCAGTGGTGTGGATGTCTCAGGTATCTCCATAGAATTTACACTCATTTTAAAACGTTTTCTTTAATTTTTATTATTATTTTGTAATAAAAAAAAATTCTGACACTTCACATCACTTTTTTAATATCGACGTCTTGATTGTGTTCATTTTATTTTTATTTATTTGTATTTTTTTATGTAACCTAACGATATTGAATATTTCCGTGCGGGCTGGTAGATATAGGAAAAATTCGTAGGAAAAAGCTATTTATGTTTGGTGGGCTTTAGGCTTCGTAACTCTATGGGCAATGATTTGGGGAAGGAGTGAACTTATCATATTCTATTAGCTCTTCGGGGAAGGAGGTTTAATCCTCTAAGGAATGTTTTGAGCTCTCACATTTGTTAGTCTCTTAGTAAGTCGTTGTTCCCTAACCGTGTCCTGTAAAATTTGTCTGAGATTCACGAAATATATTCAGCTACGGTCGGAATTTCTGCGTCTTCATGCAGTCTCGTAATTGTTGAGTATCTGTCTCTGCTGAGCATTAAGCGTAAGCATTTATTCTGAAAAATCCGTAATTTTTTATGTTTGTCGGTGCGGAGCTACATCAAACGGGTGCAGCTTAAGATATTATCGGTCTTAAAATCCGTTTATAAATTATGAGTTTGTATTTAATATGTAATACACTAATTGTGCACATTAGGGGGTACAGAGAGTTAAGCGCCATGTATGCCCGCCTAACTACACCGTGAATGTATTGTCTACATGTTAGTCTTTGGTCTAATTATAAACAATTATAAACAACTATTTAACACTGTCTACAGGCATTGTCGCATGATTGAAAGTTTTGAGGGGCTGAAAAATAGCAGTGTTCGTAAATTTTCTATGAAAAATTTTCCTCATAGCCTTGTCAATCTAATCCTTAGGGCAACCAAAAATATGCAAATGCATATATTTTTACATTCTACTTATAAAAGAATGGACTAGCCAGAAATGTGTTTCTGATTAAACTATGAATTTAGAGCCCTATTCGTAAGGGCATATTTTTGCATATTTCACCAAAAAGAGCATAAATTGCATATTGGCTATGATAATACATTTTTCGAAATAATTGCATATTTTTAGTGTATATTATGCTCAATTTGGTTAAAATATTTATATTCATTTATCTGCTTTTTGACGGAAATCTCAAGACGCGTCGCGTCGGCCAAGGTAGCTTTATACAAAATAGCGCCAAAAACATTTTTTTTATGGATCTCAAATGATGAAACTACTAATATAACTAGGAGATACGTAGCAAACGTCATCATTGGAATTTTGGGCGACGATGAACTGATACCTAAGCCAAAAATTTGTATTAAATACTGCAGTGCTAGACAATTCAAATCATAGCACTATTGCAAGACTTTTTGATGATTCAATGAAAATTCTGGGTGAAAGTTTCAATCGAGATTCGAATTTACTCTTTATATCAGCTATATCCTTATATGGAGCGGCCCCCCATACATGGTAAAAGCAGCTCAGGCCATACAAATATTTTATCCAAAAGTGACACATCTGACTTGCCTTGCACATGGACTTCATCGAGTTTGGGAACAAATTAGAGTAATTTATACTAACGTCGATCGTCTAATAGCCAAAGTAAAAAAAGTATTTTTGAAATCACCGTGAAGGGTAACGATTTTTAATGATTTGGCACCTGTCGTCGCACTTCCTCTGCAAGCAATAACTACTAGATGGGGAACATGGATTGATGCCGCAGTGTACTATGCCACCAACTTCGAAATAATTGTGAAAGTGTTCAATGTACTGGACGAAGAAGAGGCCGCATCAATCAAAATTTCAAAAGAGCTACTAAGTGACAGTGAAAAATGTTATTTAATTTTCATTGCCTCAAATTATGGATCCTTAGCGCATCAATTACTTCGCTTGAAACGTCTGGGCTACTGCTTGCTAAACAGATTGAGGTAATAGAACATGTTCAGGATGTAATTAACGGCGTTAACGGTGAAGCAGCTAACTTTGTAAAAAAAAACTTGCAACGGTTATTAAAAAAAATCATGGTTTTCTATTATGAAGGAAATTTCAATAAATGTGTCTTGGTCTAGGTCTAGAGGTTCTACAACAATAGACAATAAATAATGTATTATTGAAGCAATGGCATTTAAATTTGGGCCTATAACTTCGATTGATGTGGAACGAAGTTTTTCAATGTACAAAAATGTCCTACGATCAAACAGGAATAGTTTTCTTTTTGAGAACTTAAGTGAGATGTTTGTCATTTATTGTAATAAAAAATTTAAATAATTTTTTTTTAATTTAGCTGTATTTTTCTTTTGTGTCTATGTTTTCGTACCTAGAATTTAACATTTTTTCATATAATTTATTTCAGATTTAAGAGCATATATTTTTTTAAATGCATATTTTTTATATTATTTTTATAGAACATATTTTAAGCGCTTAAAGTAGTTTTTTAAGAGCATATTTTTGGTTGCCCTACAATCCTATTTCTCCAAAATTGTCTGTCTTGTTCTGCCTTGGCTGTCTGCTCAGTCTTGTCTAGCCGAATTTCTCTATCCTCTCTTCTACTTTTCCATACCTAGTTTAACTGTTCTGTCTGCCTACTATTACCTACTTTGTCTGGTTTATCTAGGCTTCTCTTTCTAACAATGTCTAACAAATTTCTTGCAAACATAAAGTAAACTAACAATTAGAATCATTTGTTTTTCTGTGAATAAAAATAATTTTGAGAATTACTTACACGCAATAAGAGATAGAAAAGGCGAATACAAAACCTTCCTTCGAACCGGATTTGAACCAGTGATCTATGGATGTCCATGCAAAGTTGCTTCAAATTTAAGGGTATTCTCTCTACAGTCCACCGCTCTACCAACTGAGCTATCGAAGTTGTGTTTACACGACAGAGCAACGAAATTTCGAGCAACGTATTGCTCTATTTACCTAAATTTTGATTATTAATGCAAAAGAACCGATGTATGGTGGAAACAAAATTCTCCTTCGAACCGGATTTGAACCAGTGACCTATGGATATCTATGTATGGTACCTCCAATTTGAAGGTATGTCTTTTACTTTCAATTTCAAGGTATTCTCTCCTACAGTCCACCGCTCTACCAACTGAGCTATCGAAGGTTGAAGGTTGATTTAATTAAATTAAATTAAATCTCATAAATTTCTAGTAATTATTAATGATATAAAGTTCGAACTTTTGACCCAATTTATTATCAGCAAACATATAATATCAAGAATTCAACATGTGCTGGTGCAACTTGTAATACATATTCAAATATTCTTGGTTGTCTAGTTTTGCACAACTAGTCCTGCCTATAGAATTTTGTCTGTATAGTATTGTTTGTTTTAGTTAGCTGTATAGTCTTTGGTGTTTATTTATGACTGTGTAGTATTATCTATCTACTTTCCTACGTCTAGTCATCATGTCCCTCTAGTCTTGCATATCAAGTCCTGTTTGTCTTGTTAAACTAATCTGATTTGTTCTTCATTTTCCCCATAGGCTTGTCTATCTAATTCTATTTCTCTAAAATTGTTTGTCTTGGCGATCTATATAGTCTTGGTTGTCTAGTATAGTCCGTCTATACTCTCTTCTACTCTAATTAAAACCCAACCTAATTTTAAATGTTCTGCCTGCCCACTATTATCTATCTTGTCTGGTTTATCTAGGCTTCTCCTTCTAACATTGTCTACCAAATTTTGGTCTGCAAATATAAAGCAAACTTACAATTATATTTACTTTTATTTCTGTGTATAAAAATAGTTTTGAGAATTACTTGAATAGAAGAATTGATTTTGAATTAATTAGAAAACGAAAGCAAAACGTTCCTTCGAACCGGATTTGAACCAGTGACCTATGGATATCAACGCATGGTACCTTCATTCTGAACGTAATTCGTCTACAGTCCACCGCTCTACCAACTGAGCTATCGAAGGTGTGTTAACATAACAAGTAACGAAATATCGAGTGAAAGTTTTGCTCTAATAACGTCGGCTCTATTAACTAACAAACTTTTCATTATAAATGCAAAAGAATTGTAGTATGGTGCAAACAAAACTCTCCTTCGAACCGGATTTGAACCAGTGACCTATGGATATCTATGCATGGTACCTTAATTTTGAAGGTATTGCCTCTACAGTCCACCGCTCTACCAACTGAGCTATCGAAGGTTAGGTCGAGCTATCGAAGGTTAACACAACAAGCAAGGAAATTTTGGGCGAAAGCTTTGCGCTATTAATATAAATTTTGATTATTAATGCAGAAGAATTGTTGTATAGTAGAAGCAAAACTCTCCTTCGAACCGGATTTGAACCAGTGACCTATGGATATCTATGTATAGTACTCCAATTTGAAGGTAACTTGAATTTCGAAGTATACTCTTTTATACGCGGCCATTTTCGCGCGGTCTATTGATGACGTCTATTACCACTGACAGTTCAGTCCATTGTTTACTACAGCTGTTTTCATTTTTAACTTGACGTTTTTGACGTTTGTTTTCTAACTAAAAGACTGCAATGACATACTAATGTAAAAAATACGGACTTGTTTATATGGTATGTTACGTCACTTTCGTTTAAACCAATGGTATTGCGTTTTACAAATCTGAATTTCCCTCGCTTAATTTGCCCTCGCTTTTATTTATTAATTATTTAGTATTTAAAAAGATATTAAATACAAAAATAATGGTTTAATTGAAATATCCGGTCAATAAAGATTCGGAAAAAAAATATTTGAACCAAATTTAAATTTCATGCAT